>CAJQZJ010034182.1:754865-808243 GCA_907164525.1 Lophiomys imhausi
TTCCTTCCTTCCTTCCTTCCTTCCTTCCTTCCTTCCTTCCTTCCTTCCTTCCTTCCTTCTTTCATTTCTTTTTGACCAGTTGTGTTTGGTTGTACCCCAGGTCTCTGGACTATCTAGTCTCCACTTCAGTTTGTGGCTATCTCGGGAGTCAAGGGCATCGGCTTCTGTTCTTGGTGTGGGTCTGAAGTTAAAGGAAACATTGATAGGATACTCCTACATGTTCTGTCCCCCCAGTATATCCTGCAGGCAAGACAGATTATAAGTCCATGGTTTTGTGGTTGAGCTGACATCCAGTTTTCTCTTTCCATGGTCTGTAAACTACTTTTTCCAGCCAGAGACTAGAATATAGGGGCGAAGGCTCCATACCCCACTAGCTCCATCTTTCTGTACTCAACTCATTGAGTGGAACTTGTCCTCATCAATGGTGCCCTTTGTAGGCTTTCAGTGGACAACCTCTGTCCTAGCGTCAACTTGGGATCTCCATGGGACTTCCTTGATAAACAACTCAACCTAATGTAATCCACTCTTACCACTGGAAGACTTGCTGGTTATAAAAGATGGATAGTTCAGACTAGTATCCTCCATTACTAGGAGTCTTCACTAGCATTAACCTCATAGATTCTAGGAACTTTCTGCTGCAATGGGTTTCCACACAACCCTCCAAATGCCCCAAATTCCAGCTGTCTCACCCTGCACACTCTCCCTCCACCCCCACCTGATCTCTACCAATCCCATCCCTACCTGCTCCCATTCCATCATATTCTATTCCATAATAGATAATATTAGTATAACATTAATAATATTTAAGAATCTATTTTATTTCCCCTTCCCAGGAAGATACTTGCTTCCACCCTATTGTCCTCCTCTTTACCTAACCTATCTGAGTCTATGGATTGTAGCTTGATTATCATTTAAGTAACAGTTAATGTTCATTTATAAATGAATACATACTATGTTTGTTTTTTCTGAGTCTGTGTTACCTCATACAAGATTATATATTTTTTCTAGTTGCATCCATTTGTCTGCAAATTTCTTGATGTCATTTTTAAAAAGAGCTGAGTAATATTCAATTGTGTAAATGTATCACATTTTCTTTATACGCTTGTTTAGTTGAGGGACTATCTAAGTTGTTTCCAGTATCTGGCTAGTGTGAATAAAGCCTCAGTGAGCATAGTTGAACAAATGTTCTTGTGATATGATGGAGTGTCCCTTGGGTATGTGCCGAGGAGTGGTATAGCTTGGTTTGAGTTAGATAATTCCAAAATTTATTAGAAATAGCTATATTGACTTCCAAAAATGACAGTACAAGTTCGTATGATCACCAGCAATGTGGGAGTATTCCTCTTGTTCTAAATCTTAGCCAGCACAAAGTGTCACTTCTGTTGTTTCACTTAGCCATTCTAACAAATGTAAGATGGAATTTCGAAGTAGTTTTGATTTGCATTTCCCTGGTGGCTAAGGGTGTTCAACATTTCCTTAAGCATTTCTCACCCATCTGAGATTCTTCCATAGAGAATTCTGTTTAGCTCTGTTCCCAATTTTAATTGGATTATCTGTTTTTTACTATCTAGTTTATTGAATAATTTATATAGTTTTGGATATTAGATCTCTCTCAGATGTGGAATTGGTAAAAATCTTTTTCCATTACTTAGGCTGCTTTTTTGGCCAATTAAAAGTGTTCTTTGTCTTACAGAAATATTTCAGCTTCATGTGGTATCATTTACTGACTCCACTAACAGTGTTGACTTCAGAAAGTTGTCTCCTATGCCAATTCATTCAAAATTGTTCCTTAATTTCTCATCAATCAGGTTCAGTACATCTGGTTTTATGTTCAGGTCTTTGATCCACTTGGAATTGAGTTGTGCAGGATGATAAATATGGATCTATTTGCAATTTTCTATATATAGACTGGAGTTTGTCCAGGACCATTTATTAAAGATATTTTCTTTTTTCCAGTATATATTTCTGACTTTTTAAAACATCAAAACTCAGGTTTCCATAGGCCTGTGAAATTATGTTTGAGCTTTCAGTTCTATTCCATTGATTAACATGTGTATTTTTATGCCAATACCATGCAGTCTTTATTACTATAGCTCTTTGGTACAACTGTAATAAGGAATGGTGATACATCCAGCAGTTCTTTTATTGTTCAGGTCTGTGTATCTATCTTGAATTTTTTAATTAATTAATTTATTTGTTGCTTCAGGTTACATCCCCATCACCTTGTCCTCTTCCCCCCTTCCCAGCCCCGCCCTCCCACCCTATAGTCCCTAACCCTTCCATTACACTCCTCTGGAGTGGAGTGTCCCTACATAACAGTCCCTCGCCCCAGTTCAGAAGTCATATGAGGGCCAAGATCCTCACCATACAGTGGGGGCCTACAATGCAGCACCACTAGGGAAAGTATCTCATTGACAGGGAAGAAAAGAAAGAGTCTATGTCCATGTTCCCTTTGGTGCGTTGGTTGTAGTATAGATATCATGTACTATATAGCTAAAATTCGACTATAAGTGAATAGATGCCATATGCATCCTTCTGAGTCTGTGTTAGCTCACTCAGGATGAGCTTCTCTATTTCCATGCATTTGGGTGCAAAGTGCATAATTTTATTGTTTCTGATAGCTGAGTAGTATTCCATTTTGTAGATGTACCACAGTTTTAAAATCAATTCTTTGGTTGAGGTACATCTGGGTTGTTTCCAGTTTCTAGCTATTACAAATAAGGCTGCTATGAACATGGATGAGGAAGCTTCCTTTTAATCACAGTGAGGATTCAGTGAGAGTGAGGAGTCATTTGGATGTATACCCAGAAGTGGTAATGCTGGGTCCTGAGGCAGAGCTATTCCAAATTTTCTGAGATATCACCAGACTGACCTCCATAGTGGTTGCACAAGCCTGCACTCCCACCAGCAATGGAGGATGGTTCCCCTTTCTCCACACCCTCACCAGCATGTGCTGTCATATGAATGTTTGATCTTAGCCATTCTGACAGGTGTGAGATGGAATCTCAGAGTCCTCTTGGGTTGGATTTCTCTGATGGTTAAAGATGCTGAGCATTTCTTCAAGTGTCTCTCAGCCTTTAGGAATTCCTCCTTTGTGAATTCTCTGTTTAGCTCTTTTCCCCCATTTTTTCATTGGATTATTTGATTTCTTGGCATTTAGTTTCTTGAGTTCTTTGTAAATTTTGGATATTAGCCCTTTGTCCGATGTGGGGTTGGTGAAGATTTTTTCCCAATCTGTAGGCTGCCGTTCTGTTTTAATGACAGTGTCTTTTGCTTTACAGAAGATTTTCCGTTTCATAAGGTCCCATTTGTTGGTTGTTGGTCTTAGGTCCTGAGCTGTTGGTGTTCTGTTCAGGAAGTTGTCACCTATGTCAATGAGTTCAAGGGTTTTTCCCACTTTCTCTTCTAGTAGATTTAATGTGTCCAGCCTTATGTTAAGGTCTTTGACCCACTTGGACTTAAGTTTTGTACAAGGTGATAAGTATGGTCTAATTTCATTCTTTTACATGTGGACATCCAGTTGGACCAGCCCCATTTGTTGAAGATGCTTTCCTTTTTTCACTGTACAGTTTTGACTTCTTTGTCAAAAATTAGGTGACCATAGGTGTGTGGGTTCATTTCTGAGTCTTCAATTTGATTCCATTGATCCAATGATCTGTTTCTATACCAGTACCATGCTGTTTTTATTACTATTGCTCTGTAGTACAGGTTGAAATCTGGGATGGTGATACCCCCAGATTTTTTTTTTTTTTTTAATGTATAGGATTGATTTAGCTAAGCTGGGTGATTTGTTGTTCCATATGAAATTAAGAATAGCTTTTTCCAGGTCTAAAAATAATTGTGTCCATATTTTGATAGGAATTGCATTGAATCTGTATATTGCTTTTGTTAGGATGGTCAGTTTTATTTTATTTTTATTTATCCTACCTATCCATGATCTTTCCATCTTATGATGGCCTCTTCAATTTCTTTCTTCAAGGGCTTGAAGTTCTTGTTTTACAGGTCCTTTACTTGCTTGGTAAGAGTTACCCCCAGGTATTTTATATTGTTTGTGGCTATTGTGAAGGGAGTCATTTCCCTGATTTCTTTCTCAGCCCCATTTTTTCCTTTGACGAGTATGTAGTGTCCTTCATAGGTCTTTTGACCAATTTTTGTTTAAAGCCTGTTTTGAAAGATATTAAAATGACCACACCATCTAGCTTCTTAGTTCCATTTGCATTTGCTTTGAATGTCTTTTTTCAAACCTTTACCATGAGGAAATATCTATCCTTGATGTTGTGATGTTTTTCTTGTATCCAGCAAAAGGATGGTTCCTGTTTTTTGTTTGTTTGTTTGTTTATCATAATCCTGTTAATCTGTTTATTTTTATTGGAAATTCAAGTCATTGATATTGAGAGATAGCAATGGAAAATGATTGTTAATTTCTGCTTGTTTTTGTTGTTGGTGGTGCTATGTGTATTTCTCTTCTTTTGGGTTTGCTGATATGATTATTTATTTCCTCTGTTTTGTATATGTAATTAACCTTCTTGGATTTTTCCTTCTAGAACCTTAAGTATTGCTGGATGTATAGAGAGACATTATTTAAATTTGAATTTAGCATTTGCAAACAGCTGGACTCTGGTGACAACATATTGCTTAACTAATAATGATTGTGGTCTTATGCTTGGATCTAGGCATCTAAGTTTGGGGTAATTACAAATCTAGGTGCTGATTCCTGGGTTTGCCTTGGTTGGGAGGAAATTTGCTCCTTGGTTTATGCTTCCTCTCTAGATTTTCACAGAATGTACCTGACTTGTACTATTAGTGTTGCTTGTATTACTAGTATGCTCAGTTGCTATATTTACAAGGAACATTTACTGGTGTTGGAGGTTAGGAGAAGGCGAGGCCAAAGGGAGATGGCTTGAGGGATCCACAGGATACATGGTGCAGGAGGAGAAGAAGGCGCTCCAGGTGGTCTATTGCAGTGCTAGAGACAACCCTGAGAAATGGGTCCTGGGAAGTAGACAGCATGGGAAAGGTCTATGGGCAGGCATAGCCTGTAGTTGAGCAGGGGCTCTCTGCCACGTTTGGGCACTAGACTCACTGAAGGGTGGGAAAGGAAAAGTAGCAGGGTATGGTCTGTGGAATCCACAGGAAGCATGCACAGGAGTGACAAGTGGAAGCCACAGCTTTTGTTCTGCTGAGGCACTGGGGGCAACTTTGAGAACTGGGTCTCGGGTAAGAGAAAGTGAGCAAGGTCAGCAGGCAGCCATTTCAAAGCCTCCTTACTGAGGACTAGTTTTCACAGTACCAGAAGGTGCCAGCTTCTATAGAAAAAGGGAACCAGCAGATCTACCCAGATATCGCACATGTGAATCACAACAAAGATCAGTGGGACACAATTCCTAGGGTGCAGAGGTGCCACATGTACCATGATAGTAACCAACAATACTCTAACTGGACTTAGGACATACTCAACAAGAGGGAAATCATGATGTCTGGTATCATACATATGAGCAACACACACACACACACACACACACACACACACACACACACACACACACACACCCCACACACACATGCAGCAACATCACTGCAAGAGAAAGAGGGCTTGATTTGAAAAAGAACGTGGGGTTGGTACATGGGAAGGTTTGGAGAGAGGAAATGGAAGGGGGAACAATGTAATTGCATTATATATTATAATTTATTATAATTTCAAATAGTATATATATATGTATATATTTCAAATTAAGAAAACAGAATAAACCTATGGGTTCACTAGAGTTAGAAATTCCTGTATGGAAGTTGGATAAGACAAACCAACAGAAGTTGAAGAGCCCACAAGAAGTCACAAAAATCAGATAGTCAGAGGTTCCCACATGATCTCTTTGGCTAATAGCTCAATTAGATGTAACCCAATCCTGGTACTGGAATTTTGTTTGTTGACCAGAGATGGAGATAGAACTCTTGTCTCACTCATTATTTGACAATTTCATTTAGATTATCTTCATTTATGTACATATTTTAGGACATTTCTACTGCATTAGGTTACAACACTATGTCTCAAATGGCCCACTCCCTGTATTCCCTCCAACAATCTCTCCACTCTTCCTCCCTGTCCCTACTTGATCTTAGCATTATAGCTCTTCATCCATCAATAATCGCCTATTCTACTTTCCTTCCCTAACAAGATCTTTCTGTTACCTCTAGTCTCTTATATTTTATTTTGTTATATGTTTTTAAAAAGTAAATAAATGAATGAATTTATGAATGAATGAATGAATGAATGAAAACCTAGCCATTAGGGTAATGGTTAGCAATTAAACTATCATTTATACTTGCTGGGAAGAGGAAAATCAATTTTCTCCAATGGATTGGCATTGGGTATATCAATCACTTCACAGCAAGTCTTATGTTCAAGAGTAATTTACCAACATATAACGGACTCCACAGTTTGTGTGTGGATGTATGTGAGTGTGGGTGTGCATGTGTGTGTGAATGTGTGTGTGCATGTGTGTGTGTGTGTGTGTGTGTGTGTGTGTGTGTGGTGTGTGTGTGTGTGTCTGCTTTTATTTGGTTACAGTTTGATGTTTTTGTTTTTTCTTTCTAGGTGTTTTGTTTCCTTGGTTTTAGGGGGCATTATTGTATTGAGTAAGTTTGAGGAGGATGGTTTCCTTTTTTAAAAACAAAAACAAAAAAACCTTTAAAGTTAGATGGGCAGTGAAGGGGAGAGGATCTAGAAGAACTTGGGGTGGGAAAATATAATTAAATATACTTAAATTTAAAATTGTTTTAAATTTAAAAAAATCACCTAAGGCCTTCTATAAAACCCCAGGCCCCAATCACAATCCAGGGTGATTAAACTGTAAACTCCCAGGAGGCTGAGAGCCAGTCAGCATTTTTCTTTAAGATTGGAAATGCACTTCCAAATAGTGCTTTAAAGTAGAGGATGGTTTGTACTACTAAATAAAACCATTAGATTTCTAGGCAAAGATTTTCACTGATACAGTAAAAATTTATGTTCAAATTCTACAAAAGAGAATAAGAATGTGAATTGTATTATATGAAGAGAATAATGCTTAGTAAGTAGACTAGTTATTACATTAATTACAATGCTGAAAGCGGGAGTGATGACTAAAACAAAGGGGAGATAAGGGTAATCTATTATAATTTTAAGATATATAATCAAATCTTTCAATCTCTGTACAATTAATAAAATAAGCCTTCCCAAAAAAGAAAAAGAAATTTCATTTATTTGGGTGTGTGCATACATACACATACACAGAGGTAATAGAAGCAATATATGTAAATATACCTGCATTAACATACATATATGTATATATACATACATATATATGTATATGTATATATATAGATACTCTTGAAAGATTTCTTAAAATGATTATCTTTTAATGGACACACTTCATGAGTGACTATATTTTGTTTGTAAATAACATTTTTTATAAAAGGCATCAAATTTTTCTTTACAAATTTTATCTCTAAGGCAGGAAACATGAGCCTGGGCAATCCTTTGCATAGAATATTTTTTAAAAAAACTGAAAAGAAGATAAAACTAAATTGAAAACACGTCAAAGAGATGCGATCTAAATGTCAGGAGGAAGTGATGCTACAACTTGAGTAGTCTGAGCAGTCAACTACCTAATGACAATTTTGAATTGTCACTGAAAGGAGACAATGAACTCGTACTTATATTAATAAACAAAGCAAATAAATGAGGGTAAAAGATACACCTTCCTGGCAAAATTATTTTAGTGAATATTTTCAGAAAGAATGTGGTTTCCATCACTTCTGCCCAAGCCTAGGAAGCTACTAATAGGATCAGCTCAATATTGAAATGCTACAGTTCATGGGGGAAATTTTAAGAGAGTTACCTTAGTTAAATATCAAGGGGTCACTACTGCCAATGCATGCTTCACTTAGCATGCTATTCCCTAAATCCTGACCTCCAGTCAATCTGAAACTGAGGGGTGCTTGACAACACCTGTGTCCATTCTTCTTACACAGTATCAAAGCCACAACACAGACACATATAGAAGGTTGCTCAGTTTAGATATTTGTATACTTTTCTGGTGAGTTTTGAATTCATTGAACATGTTAAACTTTAGTAAGCTAAATAATAACATTTTGAGAGTCTCATCATATACTGACTGAGCTATCCAGGATGTTCCAACTATAACATTTTAAATACAGTTCTGCACAGAGACCAAGACGCATACAACATAACAGGAATATTAAATTAAATAATATACATGGAATAACTATTTTGTATCAAGTTAGGTGATGTTGAGATCAAAATTAGATTGAGAAGATTTAAAAGCTTCTGAATGAAAATTAAACAGTTTGATTTCACATATACATGGCGTCAACTGAGTAATGTCCTTCATTTCTGTGCACTTTCTTTATAGAGCATTCCATGTCTTCTGGAAATTGTATTTAGCAACAAACTGTGAATCTTATACCACTGACACCTTTAAAATACATACTTACATTTCTTCTACCCTTTGAATTGAAATAGTTCTCTAGACTCTTCTTATTCCATCAATGTGAATACACCAATCTTCAAGCTGAAGAAACGGGAGAGTCTTTGCCACAGCTAGTAGTGTCTACTGTTGGTCCACCCTTTCCAGTACCATTGAGTATGTCACAGAGCCTTCCTGTCCCTGTTAGTTTCCATTTAGCTGAAGGCCATAAGAAAAGATGAGAATCTCATTACTTATGTTGAGGAAAGTGATATATCAAGAGGTCGTTTCATTTAAATCATATTAAGCCAGGTTAGGGATGTAGGAGAAATTGCAGGGTAACATTTTTACCTGGATCCTAATGAACTAAGTCCTGAAAAGAAGGAAACTCATTTCCTATATTCAGACCATAGTATTAAGGATTCCTGACCATACTTATGGGTCTGTGTAAACACAGAGGTAATAGCTTATTCATCTAGCCAGTATCAGTTAAACATAGGAGTACTTTTCTTCTTTTCTAATATAATATAATACCTGTCTACACTAATTCAAATACTGTATTTGTACAGAATTGGTTTCCTTGAGGAAGTTTGAAAACCTGTGCTTGATGTTCTTTCCTTTTGTTTGTTTGGCCTCATTCTATTCCTACAGAAATAATTTCTATATTTGTTAGTTTCATCAAAGAGCCACACAATGAATTCAGTTAGTTGCTTCAATCTGTTATTAGTCTAAATGGTGCAGATACAGTATTTCCTTTTCAAAGGATCAACTTTGTGAAGGAAAATGCAGATTTACAGTGGGACAATTAGTGAATGGCATTCATTGAAACATGGTGCCTATACTATGTCTATGTCCCATTTTTTCTCAAGTCTATTCACTCCTACATAGGAGTATAGGAAAGATCAAGAAAAAAGGACAGATTATTCAATAAGCCCTTATACCTTTGTATATTGATACAATATTAATACTATATTAGTCTAAATTGGTATTGATCATTGTATATTAATGCAAAATTAAGATTGTATTGGACTACATCAGTATTGATCTTAGTATATTGATACAAAATTAAGAGTATATTTGGCCACATTGGTATTGATCTTTGTATATTGATACAAAATTAAGGGTAACACTTCTTAAAGGTATTGTACCTAGTAATGCTTAAAAAGGAAATGTGAAGTTTTGGCCTTTTGCTACCAACCATCATAAACTGTTTAGGATAGTTAAGAAATACAAACTAACAGTCATGCAAGCGTGTCATTTTGTTAGTTACTATGACAGTCTATCACAGTTATTTTCTAAGCTACTCAGAAATCAAGTTGTTAAGAGACATCAACATTTGCTTATCTAAACATAAGAGATAGGTAGGGAGTCTTCAAAAACCCCAAGAGATCTGCAGAGTATGGCATTCAAAGATGTTTTCTTAAATTAAGATATTTTTTTGATATTGAGACATGTCAGCTCTTGACAGCATCCCCTATTCCACTCCAAGTAGAAGATGAGCATCGAAGAATCTCCAGTGTGAGATGGTTGAATTAGTGGCAAGCCTATCTCTTGTCAAAAAAAAAAAAAAAAAACAAAACAAAACACCCTTGCTTCAACTGTAGACAGACTGCTGTCCAAAAAGGACAAAACTTAGAAGCAGGTAAGTCGACAGCCTAGCTCTGCCAAGACAGGGTAGGTAATTCCTTCATAATTCCTGCTCTACAATCAATGTCTGTCAGAGAAACGGGGCCAAACAGCTGAAGATTGATGCTGTAATGTATGGAGAGAAAATGGGAACTGTCGAGGCAGCCACGGGTATGTCATTTCTTAGTTTTGGAAGCTGCTGGCCCTGCACTTCCTATATAATCAGATATATTTATCCCTCTCAGGTCTCTGAGGTGGTTGAAGAATAGATAGCTAGAGTCTCATAGTTAAATTTTGAGTTGTTTAGGAATCAAGAAGGTGTTCTGTATCTAAGAAGATGTTTTTAAAATTGTGATGCAAGTTAGTATGAAAGCTGAGTTAGATATAGAACTTTAAACTCATGGAGATAGTTAGATAGTAGAATGTTAAAGTCTGAGGCTAAATACATATGGACTGGACATTAAGAATATATGCTAAGCCATATAACTCTCAGAATTGTGACCTATTTATTTCAGTTGTTTTGTACTGTATTTATTGTTATAAGAGAAATTTGTTGGACTGAAAGGGGGAGCTGTTGGGGAGAAAAAGATCTACCTTAAACTAAAAAAAGGGTAGAGAATGGGAGGGTTGAGGGGGAAGAGGGTGGAAGGGTGGGACAGGAGTGGGGAGTAGGGAAGGGATTGTGATTGAGATGTAACTGGAAGAAATAAAAAAAAAAAAAAAGAAAGAAACATGGTGCCACATAGAGAAATTTTCTGTCCCAAGGGTCTAGGGACTCAGTAGCTATCTACAATTTGCTGGTGGTGGCTACATAGACAGAAGCAGTGTGCTTATGGGCATTTTAGTCTTGCACTTATCGTACATTGTTTGAAAATGCTATGCTTATATTGATAAGAGAAATAATTAAGATAAGGTTCTTTGAAATAGAGATAATTTTCAGCCTCTCCTTCTCCTGACTCATGATATAACTCTTCAAATCCCTGTTGTATTTCAGGTTAATTTAGATTTGTGGTGTTGTAGGAATGGCTCAATATTCACCTACAAAGTGTTGGTATAGAGAAAAGTTTGATAGCAGAGAAGCAATCACATTGGGCTTCAACTCCTCACCCCTCTGCAGCAAGGGAGACAAAAAGCCGCCTACCTTTTACTTTGGAATTGCCAGAGGAATGGAAAATTGAGATTTTACTTTATATTTTTTAATAAGATGTCTTCCTTAAGACTTTTAAAAATAGCATTCTATGGACTAAAAAATAATGTCATAAAATCCACTGTTTAATTTGAATTACACACTCATACATACGTGCGTATTCACACACTCATTCAAACACATTATCTCATATATACACATTTACACAGACATACTTGCACTTACGTAAAATTGACCTTTTGGCAAGCAAGAAACAAGTGTTAAAATTGATAATCTCTATGTTACTAACCATGGTTTATATCAATAGACAAAATAGGTTTGAGTAAAACAGAATTAAAAGAAAGAGTCCTAAGAGGTGAATAAATGAAGACCAGATAAAATGAATTTCCTTTTGAGATTATAAGACAGTTACAACATTCCCTTCTCTTTCCTTCCCCCAAATCCTTCCATATACTACCCATCTCATTAAAATTTGTGGCCACTTTTTTCATTAATTGTTATTGAAGGGATATACATATTTATTCATAAATATAACCTGTTAAGTCCATATAATGCTACTTTTATATAAGCTGAGCTTTTAAGATAAATTCTTTGAAGTAAATGTCTATTTTCATAAAAAGCATGATAATATTATTCTAACACATATCTCAAAGTAAACTAAAAAAACCCCTAAAATTGTTTTTTTTAAATATGGAGTAGCAATCTCACTACTTCTGGACTTTAATAATTGATCATGTTATATACATAAAAATGTCATGGTCTACAATTTTGGAAATTGACTAAGAAGAGAGTGAATTGTAAAGAAGCATAGTGACTAAAAATATCTACTCTCAAAGAAATAAAGAACATGGATATCCAAGGAGTTGTCCAAAGATGCACAGCCAATAAAAATGTCACAATAAAACATTAAGCAAGATGTTGAATTACTACCTGACAAACCTTCATTAGGTATCAAAATGTTGACAAAGCCATTAGTCAGAATTATGTAGTGGTAGGAGAGATGGCTAAGAGTTAAGAGCACTAACTGCTCTTCTTTAGGACAAGAGTTCTGTTCCCGATCCCATTCTGGTCAAATGACCACCTTTGGTAGCTCCACTTTCAAAGGATCTTACACTCTCTTCTGGCTTCTGTGGGTACCTGCATAAGCATGCCAGTCATTCTTCATAGATCTTCATGTAAATCAAATAAACATAAATCTCTAAAAACTAAGTATTGTGAATATATTTGCATATATAATATACATAGTATTAGAAATGCTATATCCTTAAAATTCTCACTTATCTAAAAATATTTGCAAAACATTTGACATTAAGATTTTTTTGACTAAGAAACTCATGCCAAGTTTTCTTGCAAATATTTTTAGATAAGTGAGAATTTTAAGGATGATGGAGGGAGGGTGGGACCTGAAGGGGAGGAGGGTGGGGACTTTGATTGAGATGTAACTTGAAAAAATAAATTTATAATAAAAAATATGTTAGAATTCTCCACAAACAGATTTCAGTAAATGAAGAAGTAGTGACTTTTGTTTAGTATTGGGAAGTACAGATTGTAGAATGACTGTGATCAATTAAAAAAAAATCTTAATGTATCCTTTCATCCTATGTCCTTTAATTCCATTTATCTCCAAGCTATTCTTTTTTTAATATTTATTTATTACTTCAGGTTACATTTCCATCACAGTGTCCTCTTTCCACATCTCCCAGTCATGCCTTCCCACCCTCTACCCCCATCCCTTCCCTCCCACTCCTCTGGAGCGGAGTGTTCCTACCTATCAGTCCCCCACCCCAGTTCAGCAGTCATATGAGGGCCAAGAGCCTCCTCATACACTGGGGGCCAACAAGGCAGCACCACTAGGGCAAAGTGTCTCATTGATAGGAAACAAAGTCTATGTTCCTATTCCCTTATAGATAAGAATGAGTAGGTAAGAAATAGAGGTGACCAGTCAAGTTGAAGATATGTAGAGGAATTAAAATATTGTAAAAATTGCAAGAGTCAAATGTTAAATGATACATGATTGCTAAACCATGCAGGATTGTTATCTCATTACTTCACAGTTCTTAATAATAAACAAAAGTAAAATATTGTAGCTAAGATGGTCCGAGTACCATTAGATTTTTTGAGCTCCAATGATTCTTTCATTCTTCCGTGCGTGGTTCATACTGTCCAGAGGGCTGGATGCTTTCTGCCAGCAGGAAACAGTCAGTGACATAAGGAAATTTTAGGAGAACTGTGAAGGACAATAGCTTTTACATCTTACCACCTGCAATGCTTCCATCATGATTGACAGTCAGCAGTTGCATTGATACCACAGTGTAAGGATGGTGAGGAAGAAAGTGAAATGTGAAGTCACTGTAGTACCATGAATAAAATGCCATCTGACAGGCTTCTTTCTTTCAATAAGATGAAAACATCTATTGAAAATCCTTGCTACACTTTGAGATTCTCTGTTACATTAAACCAAATGCAATCCTGACAGACAGATACTGGAGTGAAAATAGGGTTGAGAGTTCATGCTCATGCTTGAGAGATAAAAATGAGGAAGATTGAAAAAACATCCATATCTGCATGGTACCATGTGATATTATCACAAAATACGCATGAATCTGTGTACAAGATAAGCAGGGCCAGTGGCCCTGTTCAGTGGCCACATGTGCCTGAGACCAAACCTGACAATTCCAGTTTAATGGCTGGGATTTAGAAAGTAGATGGAGAAAACCAACTCCTGAAAGTTGTTTCTCACTTCAATGCCTGTATTGTGATGTGTACACACACACACACACACACACACACACACACACACATATATATATATAAAATGAATGTGATTTATTATAAGGCAGAGGCATGTGACTGTTCCCTTTGAGGGGGCTCTGAAAATGTCTCCTCTTCATATCTAACTGGTGAGACTCCTCGCCTACATATATAAAGGACTCATGTTATCTCAAAGGTTCCTTGATAGTCATAGAGTCATTTTGTATGTGCCTTGTCCTAAGTTTGTTCATATTTTTATTCTTTCTTACCAGAATGTAATCAGTTTGGTGTATCTTCTTAGGGTGCATTATTCATAAGTGAGTTAATCCTGGTTCCACTGAGGGAAGAATTCTTTTCCACGAACATCATTATGTAGTAGAAGCTATCAGTTTCAGTAGGGTCCTGACAAAACTAAACCACGCTCAAATCAGTTATCCACACATATTACCTCCCATCCTTGAATTCTTCATGCAAATGTCTGGCTGGAGTATTGCCTTGAGTTCGGCATTATCAGGCCATGCATTAGCTCATAGTGAAGTGTCTTGTTTGATAAGACACTTTCCCTTTATTGTTGAGAATTCTCCCTTCCTTTAATTTCTTCAATAGTAATGCACTCTGGATTATTAAAATACAGGGGAGAGTTTTGAACAGTAAATTAGCCCTGAGATAGCCTTGATAACTGACCTGGGAGCATTTAATAGAGTAGGGGAAGTGGCCTCATCCAGCCATGGATACATGACCTGGAAGACATGACCCTGTGGAGAATTTGGTACCATTTATCCTATGGTCCAGTTCCTTGGTTATTCTGTCTAACTTGGAGCATTGTCATGGTTTCTCAGGAGGTGATGCTTTTCCTTATTCCCTCGGGAATTCATCCACAGTTATATTCATTTGATACCCAGGAAAGTCTTCTTATTGAAGAAATTGAACGGATTTATTAATGGGTTCATGAATAACTGTATTCCTGTGTGTGCTACTTAGCTGAAATAGAGACACATGGTATCTCCTCATTAGTCAGGTCTTTTTAACATTATGGAGAACTGACCAAAGGATTTTTGAGATCTGACTTATTTAATGTGAACCAAAGGAATCATGTAGGTGATCATTTATCTAAACATCTAATGTTTCTCATTTCAGTGCTAGAGAAACATTTACTGCTTCATTCCTTCCTTCAAATTGGTTTCTTTTCTGCAGACATAATGTCAGTCACCAACTGTATATATGAGTGCACCTCAAGTATGTAGAGGTGTGTGGTACATATACTGTGGCTACTGTTTATTCTATGTAAGTACTACATAGTTGGGGAGGGTCTAATAACATTGCTTCTGATAGGCTGATTACAATACTGAGATCTGGTTACCTCCCCTTCTGAGGCATTCTTTTGATTGGTTAATAAAAGTCACTGATGGCCAATTAGCTGGGAAGAAAAGGTGGGGCTTCCTGAGACAAAAACAGTAACCCTGTATTTTACACAGAGGAATCTCTCTTTCAGCCAGGAGACATGGAAGCAGATAGACATGTTTGAGAATGCTGGAAGGTAATAACAAGCACATGGTGGTTTGGTGTTAGGTGGTACCGGTTAACTTAAATTAGCTAATTGAGAGTCTGCCCAGCTATGGGCTAAGCATTGAAACATTAAAAGGTCTTGGTATATTTAATTATTACCGCAGCAGTTTACAGGCAGCCAGTCCAAGAAATCCAGGGCTATCGGCCTCTTGCTGAACTCCAGCCAATCTCCAGCCAGGCTGCCAGCAAGTCTACCAGCCTAATATAACAACTTATATTAGTTAACAGAGTTTAGGTGACAGGTGGTGAAGGCCACCCTTGGTACAGGACTTTTCCCCAGGGCAAGTCAGGCCACCAGTTAAGGCAGGCCAGGCTGCCAGCAGATATCCCGCCAGGGCACCTGATGCTCTGCCGGCCTAATCTTACAGTTTATACTTATGAACAAATACAATTGATAATTAAATGGAAGTTTCACTTCTTTAGCTTGTTAACTTGACAATTTTTTTTGTTAATTGGGTGTTTTAAATTTTCTTTTTAAAAATGCAGAGCATAAGATGCCAATGGGGAGCTACCATCCTCTACTAACTTTACATTTGCTGGATAGTAACGAAATCAGGAGTACTATGAAGAATAAATACATCTTAGATGTTCCTTACAGGACAACAGGCTTCATGTAAATGACTGTGTTACTGCCTCCAATCTTCCTCCAAGTTAAATCCCAGAAAGAATATAAAGAATCTTTGATTTTACAAATGAAACCAATGGAGAATACCATTAGAGACCTCCAAGCCAACTCAGCCAAATATGAATGGGAAAGAGACAAGGCTATGAAAGATTTGAACGATTGGCAGACATATAAAACGTATAAAATGTATAAAAGCACTTAAGACTTGAAATTGGAAATGGAAGCAATAAAGAAAACAGAAGCAGAGACAGTCCTGGAGGTGGAAAACCTAGGAAAACCAAGAGAACAGGAGCTACAGGCATGAGTATTAAAAATAGGATACAAGAAATGGAAGACAGAATCTCAGGTGTGGAAGATTCAATTGAAGAAATGAGTACAACTACAAAAGAAAAGGAGAAATGTAAAAAAAGTTCTCACCCACAACATCCAAGAAATCAAGGACTCAATGAAAAGACAAAACCTAAGAACTATAGGCATAGAGGAAAGAGAAGACTCCCAACTCCAAGGTCCAGGAATCATCTTCAACAAAATGATAGAAGAAAGCTTCCCAAACTTAAACAAATAGATGCCGATAAAATTCCAAGAGGCATACAGAACTCCAAACAGATTAGACTAGAAAAGAAATTACTCTCGACACATAATAATTGAAACTACCAATATACAGAACAAAGAAGGAATACTAAAAGCCATAAGAGAAAAAGGTCAAGTAACATATAATGACAGACCCATCAAAATTACATCTAACTTCTCTTCAGAAACTCTAAAAGCCAAAAGGGCTTGGACAACATCCTACAGGCCCTAAGAGAACATAGGTGTCAACCCAGGCTATCATACCCGGCAAAACTTTCTATCAGCATAGACAGAGAAAATGAGATATTCCATGACAAAACCAAATTTAAACAGTATTTATTCACAAACCCAGCCCTACAGAATATCCTGGAACGAAAATTCCAACCCAGAGAAGATATGTACACCCAAGAAAACAGAGGAAGCAAAAATCTCCACTGCAGCTAAAGCAAAAGAAACATACAACCACCACATACATCAAAATAACAGGAAACAACAACCTTTGGTTATTAATATCCCTCAAAATCAATGGACTCAACTACCCAACAACCCACAGGGTTACAAAATGGATCTGTAAACAAGACCCATCATTTTTCTGTATAAAAGAAATGCATCTCACTAACAAAGATAGACTCTACCTCAGAGGAAAGGGCTGGGAAAAGGTTTTTCAAGCAAATTGACCTAGGAAGCAAGCTGGAGTAGCCATCTAATATCAAATAAAATAGACTTTCAACTAAAGTTAATCAAAAAAGACAGGGAAGGACACTACATACTCATTAAAGGAAAATTTAATCAAGATGACATCTCAATACTGAATATCTATGCTCCAAATATAAAGGTACCACATTTGTAAAAGAAATTCTTCTAAAGCTTAAACCACACATTGATTCCCACACATTAATAGTGGGAGACTTCAACACCCCACTCACAACAATGGACAGGTCATCAAGACAGAAACCAAACAGAGAAATAATGAGACTAACAGATTTCTTGAACCAAATGGGCCTAACAGATAGCTACAGAACAATTCACCCAAACACAAAAGAATACACCTTTTTTTTTCAGCACCTCAGGGAACCAAAAATGACCACATAGTCGGACACAAAGCAAGCCTCAATAGATATAAGAAAATTTAAATAACCTCTTGTACCTTATCAGACCACCATGGATTAAAACTGGACTTCAGCAACAATTGAAATAACAAAAAGCCTACACATTCATGGAAACTGAACAACTCTGTACTCAATGACCACTGGGTCAGAGAACAAATGAAAAAGGAAATTAAAGACTTCTTAAAATCCAACGAAAACAAAGGCAAACATACAGAAACCATGGGACACAATGAAAGCAGGGCTACAAGGAAAGTTCATAGCACTATGTGCCTTCAAAAAGAAAATTGTGACAGCCCATATGAGCAACTTAACTTCAAAACTGGAAGAGCTAGAAAAAAAAAAGAAGCAAACACTCCCAAGAGGAGCAGAGGAGCAGAAGGTAGGAAATCATCAAACTTAGGGTTCAAATCAGCAACTTAATAACAAAAAAATACAATACAAACAATGAAACCAAGAGTTGGTTTTTTGAGAAATTCAGCAAAATAGGCAAACTCTTAGCCAAACTGACAAGAAGGCAGAGGGAAAATACCCAAATCAGTAAAATTAGAAATGAAAAGGGAGAAAAAACAACAGACATCAAAGAAATACAGAGAATCTTTAGGTCTTACTTCAAAGATCTCTACTCCACAAAATTTGAAAACCTAAGTGAAATGGACAATTTTCTTGATAGATTCCACCTACCAAAGTTAAATCAAAACCAGGTTAAAAAATTAAACAGTCCTATAACAACAAAGGCAGTAGAAACAGGCATTAAAAATCTCTCATCCAAAAAAAAGCCCAGGGCTAGATGGTTTCAGCTCAGAATTCTACCAGACCTTCAAAGAAGAGCTAATACCAATACTCTTCAAACTCTTCAACAATATAGAAACAGAAGGAACACTGCCAAACTCATTCTACGAGGCCATAATAACCCTGATCCCTAAACCACACAAAGACCCAACAAAGAAAGAGAACTTCATACCATTTTCTCTCATGAACATAGATGCAAAAATAATTAATAAACTATTGGCAAACTGAATCCAAGAACACATCAAAAATGTCATATACCATGATCAAATAGGCTTCATCTGAGGAATGTAGAGGAATGATATGAAAATCCATCAACATAATTCATCATAAGCTGGAAGAAAAAAAAACACATGATCATCTCGCTACATGCTGAAAAAGCATTTGACAAATCTATCACCCTTCATGCTAACAGTCCTAGAGAAAGCTGGCATACAAGGACCATACCTAGAAATAATAAAAGCAATATACAGCAAGCCAGTAGCCAACATCAAATTAAATGGACAGAAACTTAAAGCATTTCCTCTAAAATCGGGGACAAGGCAAGGATGCCCACTCTCCCCATATCTCTTCAACATAGTACTTGATGTCCTAGCCAGAACAATAATAAAACTAAAGGAGATCAAGGGAATTCAAATTGGAAATAAAGAAATCAAATTATTCCTACTTGCAGATGATATGATAGTATACATAAGTGACCTCAAAAACTCCACCAGATAACTCCTACAACTGATAAATACCTTCATCAAGGTGGCTGGGTACAAAATTAACTTAAAAAAATCAGAAGCCCTTCTTTATACAAAAGATAAATGGACTGAGAACAAAATTAAAGAAACAATATCTCTCATAATAGCCACAACAACATAAAATCCCTGGGAGTAACTCTAACCAAGCAAGTGAAAGACCTGTATGACAAGAACTTCAAGTCCTTGAAGAAATAAATTGAAGAGGACATCAGAAGATCCAAAGATCTCCCATGCTCATAGATAGGATCAACATCATAAAAATGGACATCCAACCAAAAGCAATATACAGATTCAAAGCAATTCCAATCAAAATACCAATACAATTCTTTACAGACCTGGAAAAAAAAATTCTCAACTTCATATGGAATAAAACAACAACAACAACAACAGAGTAGCTAAATCAATCTTGTACAAAAAAAAAAAAAAAAAAAAACACAAAAAAACATCTGGAGGCATCACCATTCCAGATTTCAAGCTGTACTACTGAGAAATAGTAATAAAAACAGCATGGTACTGGTATAGAAACAGACCAGTGGATCAATGGAATCGAATTGAAGACCCAGAAATGATCCTACACACATATGATCACTTAATTTTTGACAAAGAAGCCAAAACCATGCAGTGGAAAAAGGACAGCATCTTCAACAAATGGTGCTGTTCCAACTGGATGTAGATGTGTAAAACAATGCAATATAGACCCATACTTATCACCCTGGACAAAACTTAAGTCCAAGTGGATCAAAGACCTTAAAATAAAGCCCAATACACTAAATTTAATAGAAAAGAAAGTGGGGGAAAAACCTTGAACTCATTGACACAGAAAACAACTTCCTGAACAGGACACCAACAGCTCAGGTTCTAAGACCAAAAATCAATAAATAGGACCTCATGAAACTGAAAATCTTCTGTAAGGCAAAAGACACTGTCATTCAAACAAAACGGCCACCTAAAGATTGGGAAAAGATCTTTACCAACCCCACATCTGACAGAGGGTTAATATCCATAATTTACAAAGAACTCAAGAAATGAGACGCCAAGAAACTAAATAATCCAATCAAAAAATGGGGAACAGAGCTAAACAGAGAGTTCACAATGGAGGAATCCCTAATGGCTGAGAGACACTTCAAGAAATGCTCAACATCCTTAATCATCAGAGAAATGCAACTTAAGAAGACTCTCAGATTCCATCTCACTCCTGTCAGAATGGCTAAGATCAAAACCTCAAATGACAGCACATGCTGGTGAGGTTGTGGAGAAAGGGGAACACTCCTCCATTGCTGGTGGGAGTGCAAACTTGAACAATCATTATGGACATCAGTCTGGAGATATCTTAGAAAACTTGGAATAGCTCTACCTTAACACCCAACCATGCCACTACTGGGTATCCATACAAATGATTCCTCACCAAAACAAAAGGACATATCCTCATCTATATTCATTCAGCCTTATTTGTAATAGCTAGAAACTGGAAACAACCCAGTTGTCCCTCAATCAAAGAATGGATAAAAACAAAACAAAACAAACGTGTGGTACATCTACACAATGGAAAGCCATCAGAAACAATGAAATCATGAAATTTGCAGCCAAATTGATGGAACTAGAGAAGCTCATCCTGAGTGAGCTAATCCAGACTCAGAAAGACGCACTTGGAATCTATTCTCTTATAATTGGATTTTAGCCATATAGTACAGGATACCTATACTACAACCAATGCACCAAAAGAAATAGGGACATAGACTTTTTTTTTTAACCTGTTAATGAGACACTTTGCCCTAGTGGTGCTCCCTTGTAGGCCCCCAGTATATGAGGAAGGTCTTAGCCATCATATGACTGCTGAACTGGGGCAGGGGACTGATATGTAGGGACACCCCACTCTGGAGGAGTAGGATAGAAGAGAGAGGGGGTAGAGAGTGGGAGGGCGGGACTGGGAGAGGTGTAAAGAGGGCACTGTGATGGGTATGTAACTTGAAGTAATAAATAGACATAAAAATGATGTAAACCATAAGATGCCCATCGGGAGCTACCATCATCTACTAACTTTACATTTTCTGGATAGTAAGGAAATCAGGAGTAAAATGAAGAATAAATACATCTTAGGTGTTCCTTCTAGGATAACAGGTTTCATGTAAAAAACTGTGTTACTGCCTCCAACCTTCCTCCAGGTGGAAGGATGGAGGAGGTTGGTATTCAGTTTGTAGAAGGTTCTTGGTTGAGTGTACAGGCAACACAGACTAAGAGACTGAGGTCTGCTGAAAACTGAGGTGATGGTGCTAAGTCCTCTCACATGAACAGTGCATGTAATAAGTACATCTGGGTGAAATCTGCCCAGCAGAGGCAGGGCCAGGGTAGTTTTGGAGTTGCTCAGTATGTAGAGAGAAGATGCCTGTGATATTTCAGAATTATGGAAAACTGACCAAAAGGATTGTTATATGATTTGCAACTGTGACAGAGTAAAATACAGTGGTAACAGAAACCAGGAAAAAACAACCAAACAAACAAACAAACAAACACACAGAAAACATGTGCTGCAGCCTGACAGTCTGATGGCAGATCTTGGGCTCTTTCTTTAATGACTGACAGCCCTAATGTCCAAAAGATAAAGTTCTATTCCTGATTCTCATCTCTGATTCATACTTCTCAGGCAAAACACAATATGTTTTACAAACAATTATCTCATTTCTGTATTCTGTTTTGTGAGCATTGACAGCCACTTTAGTTGATACACATCTCATTCGTGTATTAAAGAAGTAAACATGGCAAATGTGTTATTGAATCTGCTAGAATGAAATTCATTGTGTCTCCATAGCCTCAGGAGCACCAAGTTTGAAGTATCTGCACCATCTGGAACAAATGGCTTAACTTCCAGCTGTATTCACTTAGCTCTTCATCTTGTCTAAGTGGAAAAGCTGAGAATATACACAGTGCTTCTTTGGACAGAACATTAGCTGTGGTTTAATCTGTGCTTTATATGTACTACACAGGCAGCCTAGACTTGGAGCTAAAGGCATTTCCCCCATGTCCAAAGTAATCATTCCTCATTCTTTCACAGCTGGATGGTTCGAATTTTCAGGTGAGCTATGGCCATCCCTCTCAGAGGGGATTACATTTTGATGGGGCTTCAGAATTTCTGAAATGCTTTGATCTTTCAAAATCTATGGTAGGCTAGAAACTGCAAAGTAAGGCTACATGGATTAGGGTAAGAAGACTTCTAAAGGAAGAGCAGCAATGGGAAAATAATGCTAACTCTGATATCATAGCTTTAGCCAACATTTTAACATAAAGACTATTTCCTTTATCTTAAACAAGGAGCTATTACAGTATTATGACTAGGAAGAGAGGCACTATGCAATTCTACTTGGTTTGAATTCACAGGAAGATACAAATACATTTTGCAGTTTTAGGAATACTTTTGGTTTTTTGTTTGTTTTGCTTTTTGCTTTTGCTTTTTTTTTTTAACCGCACTTGCTTGCTTTTTAAAAAATTAATCTTTATTCCATAGGAATGCTTTGATGGTTAAAAAGTTATCTCATGAAATCTATTTGGAAGTATGACTAGTTATGAGAAAGATATTTTTGGTGTTAATAAAAAAGTTTTATTTGGCGGTTTCAAATTTCATTTAGTACTCTAATTTTATAATTTACATTTTATATTTTCACAGACTTTTAACACATACTTTTCAACTTAAAAACAAAAGTAATGCAAAAACTTTTATTAACCTTTACAGCTATTTATTGTGATTTTTTTACATATGTCATTCAATATACTACAATATCTATGACCATTAGTACATAAAACAACTAAAAACTTCAACTTATAAGAGACAACCCTGAGAAAACACCTACCCACTCACGTGTGTGTGTCTGTGTGTGTGTGTGTGTGTGTGTGTGTGTGTGTGTGTGTGTGTCGGTGTGTGTGTGTATCATAGGTTTGAGAAGGAGGATAGAGTAGATAGGAGGACTGAGAGATAGATAATGATCAGTAAGGATTTGAGAAGCCATATTGAAACCTACATTAGATTACATTTTAAGTTCAACAGACAGGAAACAAGCAGTTCAGAATCAAAATCAACCTTCACAAAACTCAAGGTAATCTCTAAAACATCCAGTTGCATATTTTATTTTATGAAATACTATTTTGGACATTAAAGCATGAACTACAGCGATAGAAAAAACAAATTTACATGTTGAAAATTGGCTATTTAGTCCATTCTTCTTTCGGCCTATTGAATAAAAAGAAAAGGTATTTTTCCGTAGATTATAACTACAACATTTTTCCTGTCCCTTTCTTTTCTCAAAGCCCTCCCATATAACTCTCTCTGCTCTCTTTCAAACCCTTTTTTCATTATTATTGTGTGTGTTTATACACATATATGCATAAATTTATATGTATACATATTTATATATATATAAACTACATATATGTATGAATATATATATATTCAGAAATATTGTCTATACATTTAAAGACTATTGAGGACTGGACAGCCAATTGAATGAAATTCATTGTGTCTCCATAGCCTCAGGAGCACCAAGTTTGAAGTATCTGCACCATCTGGAACAAATGGCTTAACTTCCAGCTGAACTTCCAGTCTTCCCTGGGGAATACTACCTCTCCCACTCCCAATTTTTTCAGTTGCCCTTAGTTCTTTGACATCCCATGTGCATTCCCATTCCAGTTGGCATGTCACTTTCTGTATCCTTATTCAGCTCATGTTTAGATAATCTTGTTGGTGAGGTTTTTAGATGTAGCTTGTGAATTTTCTAGAATGCATAATCTCACAGCAAACTCTCTGATCCTTTGGTTCTTATACCCTTTGTAGCCCATCTTCTATCATGTTTCCTGAGCCCTAGGTGTGGGAGTGCTTGGTAGATGAGTTAATTGGGATTGGGGAGTTTGAGGTGAATTCGGGCTAGTGTTGAATTCTAAAATGTTTCTCCTTACTGTGAGGGTCCACATTATTCTGATATTACCTATATGCTCATCATAGGTTGTAACAAGTTCTTTAGTTGTAGAAAGGATGAAAACCACACTATAACATCTTTCATGAAGTGGAGCACACCATACTCCATGTTGCGAGAAAATATTAAATATTTAAATGCATTTGCCCATTTGTAAATGTAAATACAATGCTTCCAACTCTTTTTCTTTTGAATTTTCCAGCTTCAACCTTCTATCCTCATTTCACTGTTACTTTGTATTTACTTAACAATAATATTGGTATGTATTGAAATATATGATGAGAAACTGGGGAGAAAGCCAGTGACTTGCTGCACAGCCCTGTGAACTTGAACCTGGATGGTTAGCATCCATGTAAATAGTGGGGTACAGCCTGAAACTTAGTACTGGGAGTTAGAAACAGGTGATTCTTGGGGGTTTCTGCCCAGCCAGCCTAAACAAACCAGTGAGGTCCTGGTTCAGTGTGAGACACTCTCAAAAATCGGTGTAAATAATGAAAGAGAAGGATGACCAGGTATCAGTCTCTCTGGCTTCAACACGGCGTTCAGGCTCAAGGTAGCACTACACATGCATACACACACACACAAATGCTACTCACAACTCAACAACAAAAAGGAAAGCGAAGGTGCGGCTGTGGACATGCAGTGAAGTACAATATACTGGTATATGAATATTGCATTATTATGAATTTTGTATTGGTGTGCTACGCTCTGGTTGCTCATGTGATCTGAGCGTGGGATGCTTTCTCCCATTTTTCACAGAGTTTTGGACAATTTCATGTTTTATTTACCAGCGTCCATTTGCCAGTGCTGGCGCAGCTCCAGCAGCACAGGTGGCTGATTGAAGCAGCAATTAGCTGATGGTATTGCTGTTTGAGTGTGTGTAAAGACATTTTATGACCACATCCAAATGCAGACATCAGAACTGTGTGCCCAAAGATGTCTGGCAGAAGACTCCTTGAAAATGTAAACAGCGGTTTTTAAAAACTCTGAGGCTTATAAATAAACATAGAAAATGCACATATTGTGCTTATGGTTTACATGATATACTTTACACAAAAATATTACTCAAACTGAAAAAACGTCATCATTGATATAGAAAAAACAGCCCTTTAAAGGAATTTAATAAAATTGAACTCATGAGCTCTCCAGTCAGAAACTGAAGGAATGCCTAGTCTGCGCTACTTACTCAGCTACCTACAAAGAGGTTAAAGAGAAACTCATAGGGTTTATCTCTTGAAACATCATTTGATTTGTAGAAGTCTATAGAGGATATCTAAAAACCAAATCTTTAACAGCAAAAATAAAATGTCTGCTCGAATAACTAATTTTATGCATGATAAAAGTAATCTCTATTTGTTCTCAGTTTCTTTATCTGAATAATGCTGGGACACACAATCTTCTAAGAAAGCAAAATTGTTTGATTCAAGTCCTAATAATACTGAACTCAAGACTCATCCATAGGTACGCAATGCAACCCGATTGGTAGAGTGCTTGCCAAGAATACATGAAGCCCTTGGTTCTACCCCTAGTATACATAAAATCCCACAAAACACAAGAAAACAAAACAACATCCAAAAAGAAAAATAAAATGCCATCAAACTGCAACCAAACCGCACACACAAGCACTTATATCACACACACACACACACACACACACACACACACACACACACACACGCGTGCATGTGTGTGTGTGTGTGTGTGTGTGTGTGTGTGTGTGTGTGTGTGTGTGTGTGTATAATTTTGCTACTCTGGAAGTAGACGCAGAAGTTAGATGTTCAAGGTTATCTTCCACATCGTAGATTGGAAACTCAAAGGCAATCTGGTCTATAGACCCTGTCCAAACCAAACAAGAAAACAACAAAATCCTAGTTGAATTAAACAACTAGAAAGGTTCAACCATGATAGAATGTGCATAATACTACTTTCTCAAATCTTATTTCCCAATTCCTCACATATGCAGGCTGACGGTTTCAGTTAGAACAAAGCATTCACTTGTTTGTGCATGAACTCGATATTGAGTATAAACACAAGAATATATCTAAATTGATTTGATCCTAATAAAAACAGTAAATATGTGTTATTGTGACATTGACAAAATGAAGACATTTTCCTCAATAGTGTAATTCTATGTCCCAGAAGCAAACCCTCAAGGATCTGGGAACACTGTGATTTCCGGAGCACAGGAGGTAATGTGATAAAACAGCTCACCAGCAGGCAGCTCCAGACAATTATTCAAAAGGGAGACAATGTAAGAATAATGTTTGGATTAGTACTGTGTGGTTGAAATAAAGATATCTAAAGTACAAGAAGATAAATAAGGAAAAGATTCCAGAAAGTTAGAGAGCTGAACAAAACAAGGAGTGAGTTACATCATAAAGACCCTTTTAGAAGATTTCATTGTGAAAAATAATTGCTCAGATGCTAAAGAAAATTTTCTTGGTTGAGAGACAAACACGTCCTCAAAGTGCAGTCTTCAAGAAGTCGTACCAGCTAGTTTTAAACCCCTGCAACTCTCTGATGCTTCCTATGTAACATGCAATACTGTTTTCCCTTTTTTCAAGATTAGTGGAAAGGAGATACACTGAGAAACCTTGTCTTAAAAAGAAAAAGGAAAAAAAAAAGAGAGAAAGAAAGCAAGCAAACAAAAACAAACCCAAAAATGAGAGAGAGAGAATAGGATAAATAGATATCCATCTTTCTCCTTAATTTACTTACCATATGCTTGCAAACACATGGGAAGCTATGCTTTCTGTCACTTGACTTTAACTAACACATGAATGGGTTGAGAATATTATCTTCTTCCCCTCTCTCAAGTCCTTACCAATCCTTTCCTCTGTCCTACCTATCCAAACCTTAAGTTCTAAAACAAGACCCCAAAAGAAAAGTAAAATACCACCAAACTGTAGTCCAATTAAGCCACACACACAAGCAAATGTAAAACTGTAGAGTTTAGTACATGTTGGTCTACCACTCTTGAATATGAAGCCTGCTGATATATCTTGTTCAGTTGTTAACCTTTACCAGAGTTGCTGGATTTTGTTCTTTTGTTCGTTCATTCATTCATTCATTCATTCATTTATTCATCCATCCATCCATTCATTTTTTAACATATGAAAAAGAAAATATAGTAAGATAAATCAAAAGTTATCACATTGAAGTTGTACAAGACAAACCAACAGAAGGAAAAGAGCTGAAGAGAAGGCATAGCAATCAGACACTCACTCATTCCCACTCATTCCCACACTCTGGAATCTCATGAAAACCCTAAACAGGAAGCCATATAAGCATGGAGAAATAGCTCCATCAGTCAATACCAATTTGAAAGCACAAGGACCAGAATTCAATTCTCAGCATCACAGCCAAAATGGACCCTTGTGATTCAAACTTGAAATCACAGCTCTGGAGAACAAAGGCAGACAGGTCCCTGTGGCTCACTGGACACCCAGATTACCAGAATCAGTCATTGGCTTCTGGTCCCTGGAGAGACTGTCTTAAAACACAAGATGAATGGCAGATATGAAGCTCCAAATTGTTTTTAGTCACCACATGCAGGTAACACATGTGTATTTGCACTTGTGCAAACTCATTAACTGAACATATATGTACACTCGTACATTAAAGCAATTTGTAGTGTTAAGTCAAACTCACCATTCACACAAAATTCATTAAAAAAAAACATTAATTTAAAGAACCCCGGGGCATAACCAGGTTGAGAGTGCGAGGGTCATGCAGAAATGTCTAGAATGAATTTTACCACTCTTCACAAAAATTCTGTGTGCTGCTGCGACACTTAAATTACTTGCTAACATTTTCCTTTCTGAGTTTCTACTCAAGTTTTAAGACAGAGAATTTCACTGAGTCTGGAGTTCTCCAGTTTGGCTGGAATGATTGCCCCCTGGAATTTTACTGTCTTCACCTCTTTTGTGCTGGGATCACAGGTGTACCCTGCCACACCTGGCCTTTTGAATTAGTGCAAAGAATTCAAGCTCAGTTACTCATGCTTGCTTAGCAAAAAATTTATCCACTGAGCTATCTCTCCAGTGTCCCCAAATAAATGCTTACACACTGAAAAACTTCACAACTTAGTACTAAGGATATAACCTGCATTTGACTAGCACTGGGAAGGAATTACACTCAGTCCCCAATACTGCTAAGAAAGTTAATCAAACTTATATTGTTCCCACCTTAAAACCAAGGACCATTTTGTGTTTCCAATATTCATTTCTATAGACAATAGCAAAAGAGAACTCAATTAATTTTAAATATTTATATATGAGTGGATTAGAAAAAATACTCAAGTGGGTATGCCTGGCCTCACTTGCTAATGTTATCTTAAGATCTTAAGATCATATAAGAAACTCATTAGAAAATACATTAGAGGATAATGATTAATGTTAAATTTTTTTGTCATTTATGTACCTAAATCTAATGTGCTACAATTTTATATTTATATAAGTGTTCAGCCGATTAAATGCCCAACTACAATTATCAATAACAGCTACAAATTCAGCCATTTTACATTTTTTCTGTAAATTAGAATGAAAAAAACATTCATACCTAGAAAGAATGTACCAATGTTTATTAAAAAGTTGAGATATCTGTGTCTGGTGAGTTGGCTAAAAGCACACCATGTTCTTTATTCAATGTTGCTTATTGTAGACTATTTCTTTGGCTACAGTCCATGAAATATTATTGTTTAATAACAGCTGAACACGTTCAACACTGCAATATATTTATTGATTCCATTTATCTGCCAACTTTAGAAATGAATACTGAGCATAGAAAGGGGACTATATACTGTCTAGCTTCATTTACTGTGTCCAAATGTCCTCACTGGGATACTGTAGCAAACTTACTATTTTTTGTTTTAGTTTCTTGGTAATATAAAATCTAAAATTTTAGAATGTAATATAATTATTTTTGATATGCTATTGTAAGATTTATGTACTTGTCTATATTATGAAATAATTCAACACATCTTAAAAGTAACAGGGAATTGTCCATCTCTGACAGAGGGTTCAGTACCTAGCAATGATTTATAAAATCCTTTGTCTTTCTGACTGAACAATTATCACTGTAGAAATGTGATTAACTGGTGTTGATTGCCTTCTAACATGTTCAGATTTGTGACATTTCTATGACTTGTATAAAACAAAACTCCATTTTTAAGAAAACATCAGCTAAAATCCACACTGAGAATATGTAACAAAATCTTAAGTACTATTCTTACATATCAATATATTCAAATATAAAATGACTCAAAAATTATTCTAAATTAAGGACGTTAGGCCAAACAAACTAATGAAATCAACCAGATTGATTGATTGTTTGATTGATGTGTGTGTGTGTGTGTGTGTGTGTGTGTGTGTGTGTGTGTATAGTGTGTGTAAATGACATTTGTAGGGGCAATTGCTAAAATCCATAACAGATCTATGAAAAGACTGGCATTATACAAACACTGATTTCCTGGGTTTATTAGATTGTGCCTTTGAAAGAGAATGTTTTGTTTCTAGGTGAAAGATATTTATGTTGAGCAGTAGGGACATATTCTCTGCAGCATTCTTGCAAAAGTATTAGAAAAATAAAATACGTTCTTAGGTGCAAGAGCAAGAGAGAGGTTAAAACAAAGGCTCCGTGGGAGCATCTGGCGATACTGGAGGAAGTCATGTTGGAAAACTCCTTGAGTTCTCCTTGAAACATTCCCACAACTATAAATGACACAAAGAAGTGACGCATGGTGGCAGGTCTGTGGTCCTAGTAGTTAAGAGGCCAGGTAGGAGGTCACCACCAGTTTAATGTTAGCATGGGTGACAGAGTGAGTTCTAGTCAAATCAGAGCTACAGAAGAAGATTTGCCTAAGGCATAAGTAAATAAGTAAATTAAATATACTAATAAAATTATATCAGAATAAAAGCTAATCAAAGAAATGCATTATAATGTTCAAAATGTAAATATGTACACTAACATTTTTCAACTCCTTGGGGAGCAATTTTTCTCAGTAACCATATAAAGTTAAGCAAACATTTCAATTTAAAAAGTAGGTTTTATAAGCAATGTTAAAGTTTTTAATTGAGACCACATCCTTTTTCACTTCATTTAAAACTTGGGAACATGTATGGAGAGAAAATGGGAACTGTCCAGGCAGCCACTGGTATGTCATTTTTTAGTTTTGGAAGCTGCAGGCCCTGCACTTCCTATATAATCAGATATATTTATCCCTCTCAGGTCTCTGAGGTGGTTGAAGAATAGATAGCTAGAGTCTCATAGTTAAATTTGGAGTTGTTTAGGAATCAAGAGGGTGTTCTGGATCTAAGAAGATATTTTTAAAATTATGAGGCAAGTTAGTATGAAAGCTGAGTTAGATATAGAACTTTAAACTCATGGAGATGGTTAGATAGTAGAATGTTAAAGTCAGGTGCCAAATACATATGGACTGGACATTGGGAATGTATGCTAAGCCATATAAGTCTTATAATCGTGGCCTATTTATTTTTGTTGTTTTGTATTGTATTTATAGTTATAAGAAAAAGAACCATTATTTGGACTGAAAGGGAGAGCTTTTGGGGGGAAAAATAAATACCTTAAACTAAAAAAAAAAAAAAAAAAAAGAAGGGAAGAGGATGGTGGGGCTGAGGGGGAGGAGGGTGGAAGGGTGGGACTGGAGGGGGGAGTAGGGAGGGGATTGTGATTGAGATGTAACTTGAAGAAATAAAAAATAAATTATTAAAAAAAAAAACTTGGGAACAGATTTCTATTAGAAACATACAAGCAAGTGTGCCCACGTAGACGCAAACATGCATATACAGATAGACACATCTAGACAAAGAATGGAAAAAAGTGAAATTTATAATAAAATTTCCTAATAAGATGAATATGTTTATAAAGTTATAGCACTCACTTATGGCCTTTTTAGGAGCAAATGATGTCACCGTAAAAATTACTATGCCCTGGGCTATTCCTCTGAAATTCCACAGGCAATAACAAATGCCTGACAAGATCATGATATTCTTCTATTGTGAATATGTTTCAAAATACACAACAAATGAAAGACTGACATAATGACACCAAATAAAATATTTGTCTTCATAATTATCAGTATCAGTGTTCTACCAGCCTGCTCATAGAACGCTAAGAATCAAATTTCCAGATTATTCAGACTACTCAGAAGCAGTTTTTAATCTTCTTTAGGGTTCCCAGTTTGAAAGATCTAATACAAACAAACAAAAACAAAACAACAACAACAACAAACAGAGGCTAGGAGATGGTTCAATCCATAAAATGCTTGCCATATTCAGTTCCCAAAATTCACATGAAAAAAAAAAACCTAGATGTGTGTGGACACATAGAATTACTCAAATACTGGGAAATTAGAGGCAGATACAGGACTGCCAGCCTAGCCTAGTTATCAAGTTCAGGCCAGTAAGATACCATATCTCCCCAAAATGACAACAGATGGTACTTGAGGAAAAACAGCTAAGACTGGACTCTGTCTTCCACACACAAGCACAGACCCACACAACGCAGACCCATACAAACATGCATGTACCTAAGCAACTACTTAAAACTAAGGATTTTAACATTGATGAATGCTGCATTAGCAAACTATTATCATTACAAAATAATACTTCATAATGATATTTTACCTATATGAATAAAGACATATATGTAAAGTGTATACAGTATCACATGCCAATCTATAGATGTTGGGAGAGTTGATAGAGGTGTCAGATTGCAGCTATTTCATCATACAAATCTTATTTTAACTTTATATATTTACCTTGTGTACATAGGTTAATAAGAAGACAAATGAGTAACTTGAAGAAAAAATAAATTATAATAAAAATACATATGACTTAAAACAATATTCATATTTGACCAGATAAACTAAGCATCTATTCCATTTGACGACCTTAAATGAAACAATCTCAATGGTGAATGAACAGCAATTACCTACTATCATAGATATCTCTTTCTTTCTCTGTCTCTTTCTCTGTTTCTCTCTCTGTCTCTCTCTGTGTCTCTCTCTCTCTGTCTCTTTCTCTGTTTCTCTCTCTGTCTCTCTCTGTGTCTCTCTCTCTCTGTCTCTCTATCTCTCTCTCTCCTCTCCCTTCTCAAAATAGTTATACTTTCGCACTTTGAATAATTTGATAAACAGTGAATGATTTCTCTATTGATTTGCTAAGACAGATAATGCTGCCAAATAGAAATGCTGCCAGAAATACATTTAAATCTGACTGTCATATATCTGGTTATTGAGGGAGTGCAGAATAATGTCTGTAAGCATCTCTTACATATTTAAAAGGAATTTTAATATTGAGTCCATGTTTTTTCAAAGTATAGAATATGGATTTAGGCTCTAAAGTGATCCAAAATAAAAATAACCTGAGCCTAAGAGTTAATGAGGAAATCATAAGAAAGACAATCTTTAGGATAAAAGAGTTGTTTGAATAGTGTATATAGAAATAAAATGAAAAATAAGGGTCAAAAACTGGACTCCTGTGTTTTTGTGAGTCAGCTGAATAGTGATACACTGATATGTAGATCTCAGAATACCAAGAGCATGACAGGCACTCATAACCCAGGCAAAATCTGGTATCAGTACTTAGAATTGTGGGTCAATTTGCTCAAATTATGTTGCCTTTGCAGAAATGCTGTGTCAGCATTATATTACATTTAATTTCTCCTGTATGGTAGACTTTGCCAATATGTATTTCTAATGAATGGTATCCTCAGGAAATCTTAAAGGTAGATACTGGGATACTAGGCATTTTGTGACACTGATATGGCCTTTGGACTTCCAGTTGTTGGACTGAGGACAGTGGACTGGGATAAGGTAGCTGGAGATCTTTGCAGAAGGTCTGATGTCATTTCTGCATTTAGTATTTATTGAGTAGGGCCATGGTCAAATTTGTATTTACCAAGAATGCACTGTTGACAGGAACAAAATGATGGGCTTAGACAAAGAGAATTAATTACTCAGACATAGTTTATTGAGATGTCAGTGAAGGATTTAATGGGTTATTTCATCATGACCTAGTTGATAAGATGTGAAAACAATGTGTTGAGTGAAAATCTTGGTATTGGAAATGATGAGGGATTCATATTCATGAGTGGAAGTCTCCTGTGACTTACCGCATGTCTTTATCCTTGGACATATCTGGTTTTCAAAATCATGAATAATGACTTTGGTGCCCAGCCTATGTAGTCTGTGAGTAATATAATGCTGCAGAAAAAATATTTTATGTCAAGAAGACAGATTAAGAATTGAGGACTTAAAAGGTATTAGACATAAATAGTGTGTACAAACCAATATAACTGCAGTAATAAATACAGATATATAATTTTTTTCACTCAAATGTGTTTTCAAAATGTTTACTGTGAGCTTAATTTGTTGTGTATTCTTGCATGTTATAATTTTATTTCTTAACAAATGTTCAGTCTTGTCAATGTTCTTGAATAGAAGAGAAACTGTTTTCTGATTAGGAGAATCTTTTTCCTAATACCTGTAGTCTCAGGTGTTTTCATATGCTCTGAAGGCCTCTGTATCTGGTGCCCTTCTTTCATTTCCTCAAAAGGAAAGATGATGATAAAGTTTTATACAGTATGAAAATAGAGCTCAAAAGTGAAAGCTCATCAATATGTGCACATTTGTCTCAGTTATATAACTCTCTCTCAGGAAGGACTCTCAAATGAGGGGGAGGCAGGAAGAAAACTGCAATCATGACTACTCTTTTCAAAGCAAGTTATATAAAACAAAACAAAACAAAAAAATCAGTGGGTAAGTATTTGAGATACATGGTTGAATAGTCAGTCCCAAGTAAGAAATATTGTTTACTTGTTCAAACCATGACCAATGGAAAATGTATCATTTAGCAAATTACTAAGCTATAGTGCAAATAGCTTTAATGATAGTTATATTTTTATGTATGTTTCATTATGTACCATGCAAACTAAACTCAGAAAAATGGCTGAAACACATAAAAATATTAATTCATAATTTATGAGAATTTTGGGGTAGAGAGAAAGACAGTAAGATAACTAAGATTGCCAGTCTCTTGGGATTTTATAATCTGCAATTTTGAAGGCAGGCAACATTATATTCATTCATATTTTCTTTCTGTGCCCAGTCTCACCATTACTCAATTTTGCATATATATATATATATATATATAGATAGATAGATATATTAGTTTATCAATAAAATTTTAATACCTATTTAAAGAAACTTTTGCTTTTATTTCTTTGTTAAGGATGTGATTTTTACAGTGCTTTGTTGAAAATAGGCACTAAGAATCACTTCTTGGATGAATTATGGATCATCAAAACCATAAATCAAGAACATTCTTTGACTGAGGAGTCACTTTTTTGTAAGTGATCACACAACATGTACTACATTTAAATTACTGGCCAGATTCAATTTCAGGCCAGTCTATTCAGAAATGAAAAAAAATGAAATCAATAAATCAATAGAGTGGAAAATGTGACCAATCCATGACAGCATAACATAAGGTGGACTTTTTTTGCCTCAGGCAGAACTAAACTGACTTAAAAAATAGAACCACAGGGTTTTTTTAACTTAAAAATGTCAAGATAAAATATTTATGCAAAGAGTGAAGAGGAAGAAAAAATACAAATATCTATGTTGTCACAGTATGTCACAAATTCATGTTAGCACATTTTGGAATATATACTCCCTACACTTGTATAAAGTATATGAGTCTCATGGTATTCTCACAGTCCCACCCTAAGACATTTTAAAGAATTAACAAACAAAATTATTGGAAGGTGCCTATATAAGAAGGATATATCCCAAATTATTCTCATGGTTAGATTGATAGTAGATAGAACACAAATGTGTCTATAATCTACCTGACAGCAAACACTTTTTCAGGAACATATACATTTATTTATGTCTTCATAAATATTCACATAGGCTTTGCCTTCTTCTCTCCCAGGGCACATAATCTGATTACACAAATAATATCAGGTTTAAATAGTCAAACACAACAATGTTGAGACCTGACTGCTATTAGTCACTGATTCTGGGTCAATGAGTATCCAACTGCAAAAAGAAATGAGATAATATATTTTACCATGAGACAACGAGTTGTGTAAATAAAACTAACATCCCTTCAGAATATAGTGTCTACAAACAAAAGAATAGAAGCAGGTGATGTATAAACTTGCAAAAATAACTAGGCAAAATCAGTTGCCACTTGTACAATATGAAAAAAATACAGATTTTTTTTCCTCAAGTCTCTATGGCTTAAATGGCAGACAATCACTAAAATGCAATGCATTTATAAAAAGGCAGCTGAGTGGCATTTTTCAATGGTATGCTTGCTTTAGGTCACAATATCTTTTAGCAATTATTCCTTCAAAAATTTTGCTGGAAAGATCTCTCTTAAGGTTAATGTCTTCATTTGTATTACAATTGAGATGTTAACTTTACAGGAGAGAGTCCCATTGGGCTTAGACACACAGCAAATACATATGACTGTGTTTCCATAAAGGAATGTGTTCTGTCAGAAAGATAACTATATACCAGTAATGGAGGTTAAGGTGTATTGGTTACTACTCCTGTGTCTGTGATCAAATAACCTGACCATAGTTATATAAGAGACAAAGGGCTTGTTTTTGCTCATAGCTGGAGGGTAAAGACCACAAACATAGAGAAAGGCTGGTGACATTCAGGAAAAAGAGAGGAATGAAGGTCTGTATAAGGTATATTTGAAAAGAGCACCATTTAAGGTAACATAGTAAACTGCTGGCTTCTATGCTGTGACTGCTGAGCTTGCATTCTAAGTTTTATTCAGTCTGAGATGGCAGGCCATAGAAAGTGGCATGTATAGTTAAGGTGGGTCTACCTTAGCTAACATAATGTATAATAGATAATCATTCACATATGTGCCCAGAGGTTTGTCTCCTAGATGTTCCTATATCCATTCAAGTTACTCTTAATACCTTCACACTTGGTAAAGCTTTTTTAACCTTAGGAAATAGTGAGGCATCCTTGTTTTGAAACAGAAAAAGCATAAGCCAGATGAATGGTTAGATTTGCAACAAGAAGCAAAGTGCAGCACTAATGAAGCAGTGGGAGGCTGGAGCTGGGTCTCTCTCACTTCACTGATATGTCCTAGCATATAATGTCTATCCCCTCTTTAATAGGTGATCCAATCTGAAAGCACACCTGTTAAAGACATATTCCCAATCCAGATAAAAGCGGTCTACTGGCTTCTGTGACATGACTACTGATTTCAGGCCATTCTGGGCCATTAATTTTCTTGTCACCTTCTGTGTTTCATAATGACTCTTTCTTAGAGACTATATGACATGGAGAACATGGACAAAAAAATTATGTACTATTAGACTAAGATTCTAGAATCAACATACTGTGGGTTCCTGTCAAGGGAACATCCATTGCTTTGATCATTCATTCTCCTCTGATAAAGTAAGGTTTACAGTGTATGTATTCCCTAATTTTGAAGCAATTTCACAATGTTTCAATGGCACCATGCACACTTGGTATACATGTGTGCATCCAAGGAAAACATTCATACATAAAAAGTAACAATAAACAAATTATCAAAAATGACAGTAAGAAAGAGAGACATATTTGAAGACATATGAAAGGATCTGGAAAAGAAATGGGGGTGACACAAAATCATAATATGTATACATATTTAAAATTATTATAAAGAAGGGAAGATTAAATATTATTACTATTACAACTACTAATAAAGTGTAAGAAAATTAATATGATGTCCTTGACTAAGGTTGTAATGGGATATTCAGTCTGAAAGTATATAAAAACATGAAGAGAACAGCATTTAGGAGAACAGATATTTAGAGCCAAAGAAATCCCTTGTAGGGGTGACATCACAGAAAATGGTCATGACATTATACTGTCTGGATATTACTAGTGTTGGGGAGATGCGAGTAGATAACCCCAGGTACAGGAAGACAGGGTTTTTATTTTTGCTGGTAACAATGAACATGATGAAACAACGGGTTTGGAATAGATTCTCCTTCAATTTGGTGGAAACTTTGTGCCATCAATCAACTTTTGTCTTCCCAACCCATTTACCACTTATGATTCCCTCCTCATAGCTGCTCCTGCTTCATCAAGATATGGATATGACCAACTATCTCAGCATTGTTTTACACAAACAAAAATGAAACTCAAGCACTCTGAATATTCTCCCTTACACTGTTTTCTCTCCTGTTTATTACATATATGTATGTGTATATGTTGAATGACCATGGGAGATGATGTTGTCATCTACAAAGTTTACACTAAAAATGCACATACGCAAAAATCTCACTTCTAAGATTACCATGTGTGTTAGGTCACATTTGTAACTATCATGGGTTGCATGCAACCTTGGACAACACTTTGTAAATTTGATTCCCGGTATATGTATTTTGAGTTTGATTGAGCTTCAGGAGAACCAAATGTGCATGAATCAGAGATTTATTCAGTTAAAAGGAGACAGCAAACCAAAACATCCAAGTCTAGTATGATAAGGTATCAGAGAGAGGAAGAGAGAGAATAAAGAGGAAGATTATATATTGACAGCTGTTGGCAGGTCACATACAATCTACTGAAATTAAACTAATCTGACTTTGATCTAAAATGTCTTTGTAAAACTTGTTCTGATTTGTATATACAATCTCAAAAATTAAAAAGAGACTAGAATCATTTATTTAGATCAATCCTACAAAACTTAATACCCAAAACAGTTTAACAAGCATGTCTTATAAGTAGCCGGTTTGTTTTTTTCTCACCAAGTATAAAGATGGGTGGCGCCTAAGAAAAAGAAGTAACTGACCATAGAGGGATTCGTAGTATTCTTTGTCAATTTCTGTCCACCAATCGCCCATCTGTTGCTCTACAGACCTAGCCATATATGGTGTCCTGTGAGAGTGGTGTTTCTAGGATCAGCATATAAAATCCCCAGTGCTACTACAGACGGCTGCCTGTATTTCAGAGACACATTGTTCGGACCAACAGAGTCAATCAAGTACGCCATGGTGGTCTACATCATACTTGGGACATCATGACCATTTCCTCAATGTCTGATCATATTTCATTCCTCAAGTTTTATAAACCCCCTTTTAAAAAGGGTCTGAAAATTTTATTGTTCTGCTATCAAATTTATGACAAGTGAACCTCTCTTTTTCTAGTTTTTCAAATAAACATACTGCTGGCAGTAATACCACAGCAAGAGTCCAGAACACCATGCCAGCTTGAATGCTTGAATTTCTCAGAGGTGCAGTTTACTGCAACAAATCTGTCTGTAGAACCTGAGGGAGGGAAACAACCACAGGCGAAGTAAAGATTAAAAATCATTAATATGGGGACATTTGCAGATCAGTGCTCTGTTTGGTGCTACGCATGTGAGTATGAACCAATTTCCTAATTGCAGACAGAGTAATTTTAAGAGAAGAATAGAGGGGAAAGCAATATGTGATTCTTAAGAAGTTCATTGGTGCTCTCTGGTTGATCTTAAGCTGAAGGTAAAATAAAGTGATTGTAGATGGTTACAGAAATCTTACCACTTGGAAATATGGCAACAAAGTGCTACTATGCCACACAATTGGTCAAATATCTTGTTAGCTTATTTGATTCCTCAATAAAGTCAATGATCTAATGTTTATACTTAAGATTAAGATATCAGGATTTGTGACATGATTGGAGAGAAACTAATGTAACTTTTGAATATCTACCCTGTTACAAAACTTAACACACTTAATTCTATGCACTGGGAACTGAAAATATACACTAACTATGGGATGCTGAAGTCTAGAAACAGACTCAGGACATTTAACGCATTAGACTTAGAAAATGCCACCAATAGGATGTGTGTGTGTGTGTGTGTGTGTGTGTGTGTGTGAGTGTTTACTATTTTGGGGGTTTTGTTTTGTAATTTTTACAGGTTTTGTTTGTTTGTTTGTTTGTTTTGATTTGGCTTTGTTTTTTATTTGAGAGTGAGAAAGAATATGAAGTTGGTGGAAAGGTCCTGAGAGCAATTTTCTCACTACTGTGACGGAACATCTGACAAAATTGGTTTGAGGAAGGAGGGGTTTATTTTGGCTCATGGTTCCAGAACTGGTGAGGAAGTCATGCTAGCAGGAGTCTGAGGCAGCTGTTCACATTGCACCCACAGTCAGGAAGTACACCTCAAAGAATGCCAGTGCTCAACTTGCTCCTTGCATATTTTCCCACCCTGGACTGCCCTGGAGATCTTTAAGGCAGTCCTTTTCTTGAGCTATGGATTCTTCCTCAGCTGATTATTCTCCCGTTTTTCCAAAAAGTAAATGACATGCATTGACTACAGGCTGTGCATCTACAAGTGGGGAGGGAATGGGGTGGGTTTTTCTGAAAGAGTAAGACAACTTTAGTTTCTTCCATTACATTCCTAGAATCTCTGTTCAGATGTCCTAGATTCAGAGGATGTTATATCTCCATGGGAGCTGATGAATACCTGAATTTGATTCCAATTCCCACACACAGAATCAAGATTTCATCCAGTTCTCTGACTCACAGGGCATGTTGAGCTCACCTTAAAGATTGGTAAATGGGGCACAATGGAGAGTTCAGATCAAGGAAAGGGAAACACGAAACGATATAATTATATTATCTTCTCAAAATATGGAAGAATATCTTCATGATTGTGTACTTCTGTTCTCACGAGGAATTTTTCAAGGACCTTATGTGATGCATTAAACATTCAGACTTTGTCATTTGAAAGGTCTAGTTCTTGCTTTAAGGAGTCAACATTGTTTTGATTAATACAGAATCTGTACTCAGTGAAGAGGAACAATTGAAAGAAACAACAAAATCTAAAAATCATTAATCTGTTCTTTCAGAAAATTACACACTTTGTTGTTTCCTTCTTGTGTAGTTTATGTGCATCCTGTGTATATTTTTAGCAAAGAATAATAAGGCAGAATCTGCCTCTGTAGCTCAGACTGGCCTGAAGCTTGCTATGTTGTGAAGCACTATGAGATACTCTTGCCTTAGCCTCCTGAGGAGTGAAATGCTAGCATTTAAAGTACTCAATCCTTAGCTATATGTCTCTGCCCGGTATTTCTATTAAATGTTGCTAATACTGGTATTTATCTTTATATGATATTTTTAAACTTATATTTCTCACAAATCCTCAGAAATGGGCTTCCTTAAGATGGCTGAAGATTGATGTTGTAATGTATGGAGAGAAAATGGGAACTGTCCAGGCAGCCACTGGTATGTCATTTTTTAGTTTTGGAAGCTGCAGGCCCTGCACTTCCTATATAATCAGATATATTTATCCCTCTCAGGTCTCTGAGGTGGTTGAAGAATAGATAGCTAGAGTCTCATAGTTAAATTTGGAGTTGTTTAGGAATCAAGAGGGTGTTCTGGATCTAAGAAGATATTTTTAAAATTATGAGGCAAGTTAGTATGAAAGCTGAGTTACATATAGAACTTTAAACTCATGGAGATGGTTAGATAGTAGAATGTTAAAGTCAGGTGCCAAATACATATGGACTGGACATTGGGAATGTATGCTAAGCCATATAACTCATGGCCTATTTATTTCTGTTGTTTTGTATTGTATTTATAGTTATAAGAAAAAGAAACATTATTTGGACTGAAAGGGAGAGCTGTTGGGGGGAAAAATAAATACCTTAAACTAAAAAAAAAAAGAAGGGAAGAGGATGGTGGGGCTGAGGGGGAGTAGGGAGGGGATTGTGATTGAGATGTAACTTGAAGAAATAAAAAATAAATTATTAAAAAAAAAGAAAAGCATGCTTGAAACTAGTAGCTCTGGGACAAGGGGAGGTCTGATGCTGACCAGTACTAACTAAGCAGGAGCTGGGCAGCAAGATCAGAGGAGGAGGACAGTGGGTCTCAGGGTAGTTAGTCATTTTCAAAAGCAGAAAACTCTATTTAAAATATTCTATGTTTACTAGGATATCTTTCAATTGCCATAATTTTTCTGATCTTAAATTATTTCAGCTAACAAAAATTAGAAGAAAATATCCTTACCTACTGTTCATTTAACTTTTTTTATAAAAACTCAGGAAATCAGTGTTAATAAAATACTGTTCAGTAATCTGAAGACAAAAATCTAAATTTCGCAATTATGTCAGTTTTCCTGTTTATTCTCTTCTAAGAGATGACTCTTGCTTCTTCCATTTATTCCTTTTGGTCTCCTATATTTTCAGGCAAGGCCAGGAGCACAGTATCCATCTTTATTTATATCTATTTTTATTTGTTCTCTGGGACCCTGACATTTGAAGTGTACTGGCCATTTGTTTTCTCTATTGTCCTTTTTTCTCTACTGTTTCACTTTTTATGATGTTTCTTCCTGATTGAACTGATTATTCATTCCTGGATAAGAGATTCATATTGTTCTAGATTTGAGTCCATGTTATGATGAAGCAAACTGCACTGATATTTGTCATCATTGATGACGTTCATTTTTTGATAAAGTTTTATGTCTTACCTAGTTATTGATGTTTCTTATAGGGGATATTTAGAGATTATAGAAAGCCCCTTTCTAACAAGATTTTGCCCAGTCATTGTAGCAACTGTAAATATTCTTACCTAAAACTTAATTGAATTGTCGTGCCTAAAAATCATGGTTTTCTGTCTTTGTCATTGATTCTCTGTTTATAGGGTGGAGTTATGTGTATGTGCATGCTTCCAGTCTTATGGGCACTTGTCATACTTTGTAGATTATAATTTATTGTTCTTATTTTCATGCTTAAATTATCTCATATTTTGCTTTCATTTCTAATGAAATTATTTCACGTTTGCCTTTCATTATCAACCAAATTTTATTATATGTTCTTTGGAATAGTCCTTTATATTCCTTTTTCAAATTTGCTAATTCTAGTAAGCCAATAAATGTCTGCAAATAGTGATGAAAGAAATCTCTGCATACACTGTTGTAACAAACCCATTTTTGTCTGTACCTGTAAATAGATTTTCAAATTTTGTGAATATGTTATGAATAAATAATTACACACAGATGCTTTTTTCCAAAGCATTTTGAGTCACTGGTATGTCTTTCTTCTTTGTCTGTAAAATCAATACCTTTAAAAAAAGCCAAAGAAAAGGCAGTGAGGACACTTGATACGTTTGAATGCAAAACAGAAATATATTTTATTTGGATCATCCTTTTTTATAAGAAAATACCATTATTAGCCTTCTTATTATTTTTTCATACAACATATTTTAAACATGACTTGTCTTTCCTATTTATTCCTAGTTCTTCCCACTTTGCTACTCACCCAATTTTATGTTCTTCCTCTCCTTTCTTAAAAAACAAACGAACAAAAAATATCTAGGAAACACATACTTCCCCCAAATCCTCCCACAAAACCACAAAAAATGGAAACCAAAATATACAAGGAAAAGACAAGACAAAAAATGTCCAAATATACCCCAGTGGGAAAGTACATGATCTGCAAAATATCATTGGGTTCCTCCTGGGCATCGGACCTACCCTGTAGTGTGGTCAATACACCCAGTGAGACTCCAATAAAGAGAAATGATTTTTCCTTTACTGACAAGTGTCAATTGCAAATGGGTACGTTGTTAGGGTTGGGGATCTGTGTCCACTTCCTCACTGAGGTCATCTTTGATTAAATTATTAAACCAGAAATATAACCAGACTCAAACTTTCAAATGCATTTTAGAATTTGTACAGAAAGCAAAATCCAAAAAAAAAAAACAAAACAAAATGAAAACAACAGCAAAAGAATAATCCTATTAGTTCGTGAGTTTCTCCGACTTTTTCTTCTAGTAGATTTAGTGTGACAGGCCTTATGTTAAGGTCTTTGTTCCACTTGGACTTAAGTTTTGTACAAGGTGATAAGTATGGGTCTAATTTCATTCTTTTACAAATGGGCATCCAGTTGGACCAGCACCATTTTTTGAAGATGCTGTCCTTCTTCCATTGTGCCGTTTTGGCTTCTTTTTCAAAAAATTAGGTGGCCATAAGTGTGTGGGTTTATTTCTGGATCTTCAATTCGATTCCATTGATCTACTGGTCTGTTTCTATACCAATACCATGCTGTTTTTACAACTATTGCTCTGTAGTACAGCTTGAAATTTGGAATGGTAATACCTCCAGATGTTTTTTTATTGTACAGGATTAATTTAGCTATACTGGGCTTTTTGTTGTCCCATATGAAATTGAGACTAGCTCTTTCCAAGTCTATAAAAAATTGTGTTGGTATTTTGATAGGAATTGCATTGAATTTATATATTGCTTTTGGTAGGATGGCCATTTTTATTATGTTGATCCTAACTATCCATGGGCATGGGAGATCTTTCCATCTTCTAAAGGCCTCTTCCATTTCTTTCTTCAAGGGCTTGAAGTTCTTGTTGTACAGGTCCTTTACTTGCTTGGTTAGAGTTACCCCCAGGTATTTTATGTTGTTTGTGGCTATTGTGAAGGGGGTTGTTTCTCTTATTTCTTTCTCAGCCCATTTGTCTGTTGTATAAAGAAGGGCTTCTGATTTTTTTTGAATTAATTTTGTATCCAGCCACTTTGCTGAAGGTGTTTATCAGCTGTAAGAGTTCTCTGGTGGAATTTTTGGGGTCGCTTATGTATACTATCATATCATCTGCAAATAGGGATAATTTGACTTCTTCGTTTCCGATGTTTATCCCCTTGATGTCCTTTAGTTGTCTTATTGCTCTAGCAAGAACTCAAGTACTATATTGAAGAGATATGGTGAAAGTGAACATCCTTGTCTTGTACCTGAGTTTAGAGGAAATGCTTCAAGTTTCTCTCCATTTATTTTGATGTTGGCCACTGGCCTGCTGTATATTGCCTTTGTTATTCCTAGGTATGTTCCTTGTATGCCCGTTCTCTCCAGAACTTTTAGCATGAAGGGGTGTTGGATTTGGTCAAATGCTTTTTCTGCATCTAGTGAGATTATCATGTGGTTTTTTTCTTTCATCTTGTTTATATGGTGAATGTCGTTGATAGACTTTCGTATGTTGAACCATCCCTGCATTCCTGGGATGAAGCCTACTTGATCATGGTGTATGATACTTTTGATGTGTTCTTGAATTCGGTTTGCTAGTATTTTATTAAGGATTTTTGCATCTATGTTCATGAGGGAGATTGGTCTGAAGTTCTCTTTCTTTGTTGGGTCTTTGTGTGGTTTAGGAATCAGGGTGATTGTGGCCTTGTAGAATGAGTTTGGCAATGTTCCTTCTGTTTCTATTTTGTGAAAGAGTTTGCAAAGTATTGGTGTTAGCTCCTCTTTGAAGGTCCGATAGAATTCCGTGCTAAAGCCTTCCGGCCCAGGGCTTTTTTTGGTTGGGAGATTTTTAATGCGAAAACTTCCTGAACAGAACACCAACAGCTCAGGACTTGAGATCAACAATCAATAAATGGGACCTCAATGAACTGAAAAGCTTCTGTAAGGCAAAGAACACTGTCATTTGAACAAAACGGCAGCCTACAGACTGGGAGAAAATCTTCACCAACCCCACACTGACAGAGGGCTAATATTCAAAATCTACAAAGAACTCAAGAAATTAAATGCCAAGAAACCAAATAATCCAATCAAAAAATGGGGGACAGAGCTAAATAGAGAATTCACAAAGGAGGAATCCTTAAAGGCTGAGAGACACTTGAAGAAATGCTCAACATCCTTAATCATCAGAGAAATGCAACTCAAGATGACTCTGAGATTCCATCTCACACCTGTCAGAATGGCTAAGAACAAAAACTCAAATGACAGCACATGTTGGCGAGGGTGTGGAGAAAGGGGTACCCTACTCCATTGCTGGTGGGAGTGCAGGCTTGTGCAACCACTATGGAGGTCAGTCTGGCGATATCTTAGAAAACTTGGAATAGCTCTGCCTCAGGACCCAGCCATACCACTTCTGGGTATACACCCAAATGCCTCTTCACAGAATCATAAGGAAGTTTCCTCATCTATGTTTATAGCAGCCTTATTTGCAATAGCTAGAAACTGGAAACAACCCAGATGTCCCTCAACCGAAGAATGGGTCAAAAAACTGTGGTACATCTATACAATGGAATATTATTCAGCTATCAGGAACAATGAAATTATGCAATTTGCAGCCAAATGGATGGAACTAGAAAAGTTCATCCTGAGTGAACTAACCCAGACTCAGAAGGACACATATGGCATCTATTCACTTATAGTAGGATTTTAGCTATATAGTAGAAGGTTTCGATACTACAACTAACACACCAAAGGGAACTTGGACATAGACTTCTTATTTCTAATTTTTATTCTTTATTTATTTTTTATGTATTAGTTATATTTTTTCTATTTTTTTTAGTCTTTTTTACATATTGTATGCTTATTGGATTGTTTGTTTAGTAGTTCTCTCTCCCGGGCAATGAGACACTTTTCACTGATGGTACTGCTTCATAGATCCCCAATGAATGAAGAGGCTCTTGGCCCTCATACAACCTATCAACTGAGATGAGGGACTGTTATATAAGGACACCCCACCCCAAAGAAATGGGATGGAAGGGTTAGGAGGTAAAGAAAAAAAAATGAAATGTGATGTTTCGGCCTTTTATTACTACTTGTCATAAACTGTTTAGGATAATTAAGAAATGCAAACTAATGGTTATGCAAGCCGGTCATTCTGTTAGGTACTATGACAGCCTATTATAGTTACTTTCTAAGCTAATCAGAAATAAACCAGCAAGAGACAAGCAACATCTGCTTACCCTAATTTAAGAGATAGATAGGGCCTCTTCAAAAACCTCAAGAGATCTGCAGAATATGGCATTCAAAGATGTTTTCGTAACTTTAGAATTTTTTATATCAAGACATATCAACTCCTGACAGCACCCCCTATTCTCCTCCAAGTAGAAGATGAGCATCGAAGAATCTCCAGTGGGAGATGATTGAATTAGTCGCAAGCCTATCTCTTGGTAGGAAAAGCCCCTTGCCCCAACTGTAGACAGAATGCTCTCCAAAAAGGACAAAACCTGGAAGCAGATAAGTCGACAGCCTAGCTCTGCCAAGACAGGGTAGGTAAGTCCTTCATAACCCCTGCTCTACAATCAATGTCTGTCAGAGAAACGGGGCCAAATGACTGAAGATCGATGCTGTAATGCATGGAGAGAAAATGGGAACTGTCCAGGCAGCCACAGGCATGTCATTTCTTAGTTTGGGAAGCTGCAGGACCTGTACTTCCTATAAAATCAGATATATTTATCCCCCTCAGGTCTCTGAGGTGATTGAAGAACAGATAGCTAGAGTCTCATAATTTAATTTTGAGTTGTTTAGGAGTCAAGAGAGTGTTATAGATCTAAGAAGATACTTTTAAAATTGTGTTGCAAGTTAGTATGAATGTTGAGTCACATATAGACCTTTAAACTCATGGAGATGGTTAGATAGTAGAATGTTAAAGTCAGGTACCAAATACATATGGACTGGTCATTGGGAATGTATGTTAAGCCATATAACCCTCATAACTGTGGTGTAATTACCTCTGTTGTACTGTATTGTATTTATTATTATAAGAGAAAGAGCCATTTGTTCGACTGAAAGGGGAAACTGTAGGGGGAAATAAGATATACCTTAAACTTAAAAGAAAAAAAAAAGGGAAGAGGATAGGGTGTTGAGGATGGGAGGGTGGGACTGGAGGGGGAATAGAGAGGGGACTGCGATTGAGATGTAACTTGAAGAAATAAAAAATAAAGGAAAAAAAAAAGAATAATCCTAATCATTTTAAACACTCAATGATCTTGATTACTATCTTCACTGGAAACAAATAATCTATGAGCTCTCTGTGTTTTTCTTTTAGTTTAAGCTGGTGGTTAGCATCTTCCTTTATTTGTTTACGTTGAAACAATATTGTCCAGTTCCCTTGGCCATTGTAATAAGAGGAAATATGCACACCTGCACATGGATCACTATGTGACTAAGAGCTCCTTGTGTTTGTGTTTGACAAATGACCATCAGTTTTCTAGGCAGGCAATTTACAGCTGTGACAGGAACTAACTTGGAAGGATATGGTTTGAGGTTATAAAGTGAACTCAGCCAATGTTGATCCTGACTAATAAATCAACCTCTAAGCCTCCATATCAAACACTAATTAATTTGCCCTTTCCTCCCTCTTATTAATTTAGTGTCATTCTGAGTCTGTAGGGGAGACTTCTTGCAGGCTGAAACATGAACACTCTCATGCCTTTCTGTGGACTTTTATTAATTGTAGGAAATTCAGTGGTTTTGGACAACCAAATTTAGAAAAGAAAGATGGGCTTGGAAGAGAGTTTTCCCCTTTGGCAAACAGGATCACAATAAATCATTTTGAAAGTAATAGAAGTAATTTTTAAATCTATTTTAATGCTCAGATTTTGTGATAATTCACTTACTAGGAACCTTACAATCCTAAGTCTAAAATTTAGAATAACACTTACTTCAAAATTTAGATAAAGTAAATATAACATTTTAAGTTGAAGTCATTATAGAATATTGCACTGTAGTGACAAAAACAAAAACACATTTGTACCTATTTTACATTCACTGAGGGGTAAAAGTAACCGAATATATAAGATTCTGTTGGACAAATAAATCTTCTATATACAGGTAATTTTATTTGTACTGATCATGCTTGAAAGATTTTATTGAAGGCATGTGATGGAGTCTTTGTTAATATGAGATAAAGAAGGACTAGCTAGAAACCCTAGGTGCTATACATACTTGATGGTTACTCATTTTCCGTGAATGTAGGCTTCTTGACCATTTATAGTACATAGCTATGGAAAGCATGTGAAAGCAGATCATTTCTCCTCCTTTCTTCCATGTATATTATGAAAGAAGGGAATATATTAATGTTAAAAGGAATAATAATAATAATAATGTTAGAATAATATCCTGAAGTGGTAAGTCTGCTCTGAACACCTCTAGTGGTCTACAGTAATGTTATCTCTGGGACTCTTTGGTCAAAAACATTTAATTCAAGACCAGAAACTGTAGGTGAGCACAAGAGGAACACACTAAAAGAGAATTATCTCCCAGGGGAAACTTAGCTATTCTAGAGTCTTGCATCAACTATGGGATAGCTATGGGTCTCTTACTTCTAAACACTGGCTTTGGATATAGACATTTAAAAAAATTCCTTTCTGAGCTTTCTCCACAAATTCAGAATTTTAGGCGTTTATTAAACCCGTAATATTTAATGACATACTTCAAAAGGACACATTTTTATGAGGGCCAAGAGCCTCCTCATACACTGGGGGCCTACAAGGCAGCATCACTAGGGCAAAGTGTCTCATTGACAGGAAACAAAGTCTATGATTCTGTTCCCTTTGTTGCATTGGTTGTAGTATAGTTATCCTGTACTATATGGTTAAAATCCGACTATAAGTGAATAGATGCCATGTGCATCCTTCTGGGTCTGGGTTAGCTCACTCAGGATGAGCTTCTCTAGTTCCATCCATTTGGCTGCAAATTGCATGATTTCCTTGTTTCTGATGGCTGAGTAGTATTCCATTGTAGGGACACTCCACTCTAGAGGAGTGGGATGAAAGGGATGGGGGTAGAGGGTGGGAGGATGAGACTGGGAAGGGTTGAAAGAGGGTTCTGTGATGGAGATGTAACCTGAAGTAATAAATAAACATAAAAAAGGGCACACTCTTTTAGTTTTGTCAAGACCTGGGGTAACACCTGCAGCTCCCAAGCCGTATTTTCAAGTGGAAAATGGGTCAGAAGGATGCTGATGTCAGTCCCTGACTTAGTCCAGGGGATTTATCCTTGGATGTCAAACATCATAAAGCTGATTCAGCTTATAATTTTACTCAAGAACATGGGATTCCTTGGGAGTGCTAAAGCAGAGTAAGAGAAAGGATTTATAACTTGTGTGCATAAACTAAGTGCTGAGAGGAATACAGGCATTCCAGAAAACAATCTTATTTTTAACATCACCAGTCAATCAGTAAGCCATAGGAAGTAGTAGTAATGTTAAGCAACAAAGTCATATTAAGTAACAATATTAAAATTCTTGGAAGCAGGTAAGTCGACAGCCTAGCTCTGCCAAGACAGGGTAGGTAAGTCCTTCATAATTCCTACTCTACAACCAATGTCTATCAGAGAAATGGGGCCAAATGGCTGAAGATTGATGCTGTAATGTATGGAGAAAAAATGGGAACTGTCCAGGCAGCCACTGGTATGTCATTTTTTAGTTTTGGAAGCTGCAGGCCCTGCACTTCCTATATAATCAGATATATTTATCCCTCTCAGGTCTCTGAGGTGGTTGAAGAACAGATAGCTAGAGTCTCATAGTTAAATTTTGAGTTGTTTAGGAATCAAGAGGGTGTTCTGGATCTAAGAAGATATTTTTAAAATTATGAGACAAGTTAGTATGAAAGCTGAGTTAGATATAGAACTTTAAACTCATGGAGATGGTTAGATAGTAGAATGTTAAAGTCAGGTGCCAAATACATATGGACTGGACATTGGAAATGTATGCTAAGCCATATAACTCTTATAATCGTGGCCTATTTTTTTCTGTTGTTTTGTATTGTATTTATAGTTATAAGAAAAAGAACCATTATTTGGACTGAAAGGGAGAGCTGTTGGGGGGAAAATAAATACCTTAAACTAAAAAAAAAAAAAAGAAGAAGAAGGGAAGAGGATGGTGGGGCTGAGGGGGAGGAGGGTGGAAGGGTGGGACTGGATTGGGGAGTAGGGAGGGGATTGTGATTGAGATGTAACTTGAAGAAATAAAAAATAAATTATTAAAAAAAATTATGGTAGGAAAAAGGAAAACTCAGCCTATCAGGCTTGGTTTGTTTAAAGTTCAAAGAGTGAGAAGTGTTTGTAAAGCTGAAGAGCAAGGGTTACCAGAAATCTTCAAACACAAGCTGCTGAAGATTGCTCTACACATTCAATTGGTTGGAAACTTAATTAAAAATTAGATGTTCAAATAAATCAGGTAGAAACCTTCACAAAAGCAGACAGAATCATGCAGCTCAGATCTTTCTTTGCTTTAAACTGTATTCTGCACTGTTGAACTTGAAAATACATGACCTCATTTCCTCCCTGTTCCTGTTTTATTTGTGATCCAGAATTTACACAGAATTTTACATATTGGTTACATGTATTGCTATGTTTAAACACACACAAACATTTGTACATAGCGAAGTATTTAGGTCCGTCTGGAGTTCCTGAAATTATTCATGTCAAACATTTGTGTGTGCATGTCTTAAGGGAGTTATCTCAAAAATCTAAATTTATTAAGAAAAATTACCAGATTTTCAACAATTGTGATTCATATTAATAAAAAGCTCCCAGGAAAATTTTCAGCTGAAAAGATCTCCATCTCATGTATTTAAGGTGCATTTAAAGAGTGACATGCAAGACACATTATGAACTGGTCTAGCCCATTCTTAATGATTTTGCTGCACTTAGCACTATGTGACTCATGGAAGAGATATTTATGTTCTTGTTATTGCCTTTACAAGGATGTAAGAGGGCTACAGTTAGGATCCTAGATCCACAAAAAGTATAGTCCTTGATATCTTAAGAAGATTAAAAAGGAAATGTATATTCACAAGAGTGTAGACAAAATGGTTTAGAGAAAACTGAAATATTCTTGAAACTCAGAGATTAATAAGTGGAATCTACGTCATCATATAAGTTCTAATTTGTGTGTACATGTCTGATGAATATATAAACTATTTTCCTCCTATACAAGCATTTTTAATATATTTATATTCTTACATTATATGGAATATAATGTAATAGAATTAATATATATTTATATAATCATAGTTTACATTATAAGTGACAATAAATAGCATCTAGTACTTGAAGTAATCATTCTACTTTCTCTAGCCTCAAGCAGGCAAAAAACCACAATCATGACATCTTTTCCATCTTTTTAACCTTTTGAATGTGCTAGCTGGTTTACAAAAGAAGTGGTTTAAAAAAAACAAGTGGTTAGTTAGGAGCCTACTGTGCAGAGTCTACCTACAGAATTCTTCTCCCGCATGTGTGTAAGTTCTGGCATAATAAGTAACATTTCTTGAATGCACATTTTGTAACAAGACAGGATGATAACATGAGCTAATGAAAATGATCTTACCTCTTTCGTATTTTCATTGTAAAACAGTCCCAAAACCAAGATGTAGATAATTGGAATAAAGAATGATGAATGTGTAAAAAAAAAAAAAAAATTATGACTTTATTTTTTATATTATACTATAATTACATAATTTCCCTCTTCCCTTTTCTCCATCAAAACCCTTTCATATACCCCTTTTACTCACTTAAATTCATGGTCTCTCTGTTTTTGTACATTATATGCATATATAATATATAATGAAAACTATATAATTTGTAAAAAATATAAGTATTTTACATATTGGTTATATCTGTTGCTATGTCTAAACACCCACAGACATTTATACATAGCTAAATATTTATGTCCTTCTGTAATTCCTACAAACTCCTATGAATATATGTATTCATATATATTATATATATTTATAAATACATAAGTAGATTGTTCAATTTGGATGAATTTACTTGTATGCATATTTGTCAATTCTAGTAAACTATTAAACATCCCTTTAACATAAATACTCTATTCCTGTTTAAAAATAGAGAGACTTCTATGTAAATTCTAACCCTAAGGACCTGTAATGGTATTTGCATTAAGCTCTGTACATAAACATAATCGCCAAAAGCCTGAAAACTCAATATTGATGCTTAAGAACAACATGGTTCATGGAGAGAGCCAACTCCCAAAAGTTATCTATGAGACTCCCACATGCATCCTATAGCACACTGCCATACTGACATGCACACAACACACACACACACCACATGCATACAATGCACACATTAAAATACATGAAATTATATAATATATATAATAAAATACCTTAGAAGATCTAGAATATATGTTTCATCCTCAAATCACCCTGCATTTTTTTTGCCTGCATCTCATTCCCTCATCCTATGTCCCTAATCTGTTATCCTGAAACTACTGTAAACATACAAGTGTTTTTCTAATTTTAAAGTTTTAATTTGTGTTTAGGGTGCTAAGATAAAATGCAGGTTGCATTTCATTCCACTATTAGTGGATATTCAGGGTACTTTAGGCTTTGATTGACATCTATCAATTATTAATCCTTTATTTGGTATAAAACTATTTAATAGTGACTGCCTATCCATCTTTACTAACAATTTCTTTTTCTAGTTTTCTTTGAGAAGCACTGAGGGATAGGGTTTGCTCGCCTTTTCAGTTGAGCATATGCTAAACCTTCTGGGAAACTTCCAAAACACTCACTGTTCTAATAAAGTTTGTACTATCAGTCCCATATCCTTATTGACATTAAGCAGTAACTGTCCTTTTAATTTTAACTTTCTATCACATTTGAATATTTGAATTCAGGCATTCAATATTTCTTTCAATCCCAGAATTCTTATCTGATTATATTTTATATTTATTTGTATATATGTGTGATATGAAACTTCAATGCAGGATCTTAGATATGGCAGCCAAATGCTTTGACTTCTAAGCTGAGTCCAAAGTGTACATTATCTGTCTCTCTTTTTAATTCAGAGTTTGTTACTTTTGATCATTGAAAGGGTGTTTTGATTTATTTTAAAATTGGATATGATGTTTTATTGCCTATAGACCTCAGATGAGGTCTTCAGATGAGAAGGTTTTAGTTTATTCTTTTTTTTAATAATTTATTTTTTATTTCTTCAAGTTACATCTCAATCACAATCCCCTCCCTACTCCCCACTCCAGTCCCACCCTTCCACCCTCCTCCCCTCAATCCCCCCATCCTCTTCCCTTTTTTTTTTTTTTTTTAGTTTAAGGTATTTCTTTTTTCCCCCAACAGCTCTCCCTTTCAGTCCAAAAAAATGGTTCTTTTTCTTATAACTATAAATACAATACAAAACAACAGAAATAAATAGGCCACAATTATAAGAGTTATATGGCTTAGCATACATTCCCAATGTCCAGTCCATATGTATTTGGCACCTGACTTTAACATTCTACTAT
>CAJQZJ010034182.1:808643-849861 GCA_907164525.1 Lophiomys imhausi
GAACTCAGCTTTCATACTAACTTGCCTCATAATTTTAAAAATATCTTCTTAGATCCAGAACACCCTCTTGATTCCTAAACAACTCCAAATTTAACTATGAGACTCTAGCTATCTATTCTTCAACCACCTCAGAGAACTGAGAGGGATAAATATATCTGATTATATAGGAAGTACAGGGCCTGCCCTTCCAAAACTAAAAAATGACATACCAGTGGCTGCCTGGACAGTTCCCATTTTCTCTCCATACATTACAGCATCAATCTTCAGCCATTTGGCCCCATTTCTCTGACAGACATTGGTTGTAGAGCAGGAATTATGAAGGACTTACCTACCCTGTCTTGGCAGAGCTAGGCTGTCGACTTATCTGCTTCCAAGTTTTGTCCTTTTTGGACAGAAGTCTGTCTACAGTTGAAGCAAGGGGTTTTTCTTGCCAAGAGATAGGCTTACCACCAATTCAATCATCTCCCACTGGAGATTCTTCGATGCTTATCTTCTACTTGGAGTAGAATAGGGGGTGCTGTCAGGAGCTGACATGTCTCAATATCAAAAAATCTTAAGTTAAGAAAACATCTTTGAATGCCATATTCTGCAGATCTCTTGAGGTTTTTGAAGATGCCCTATCTATCTCTTATATTTAGATAAGCAAATATTGCTTGTCTCTTAGCAACTTGATTTCTGAGTAGCTTAGAAAATATCTGTGATAGACTGTCATACTAACTAACAAAATGACACATTTTCATGACTATTAGTTTCCATTTCTTAATTATCCTAAACAGTTTATGTCGGTTGGTAGCGAGAGGTCAAAACTTGACATTTAATTTTTAAGTATTACTATGAACAATACCTTTAAGAAGCGTTACCCTTAATTTTGTATCTATAAACAAAGATCAATACCAATGTGGCCAAATATAATCTTAATTTTGTATCAATATACAAAGATCAATACCGATGTAGCCCAATACAATCTTAATTTTACATTAATATACAAGGGTCAATACCATTGTGGCCAAATATAATATTAATTTTGTATCAGTATACAAAGGTATAAGGCTATTCAATGATCTGTCCTTTTTTTCTTGATCTTTACTATACTATGTCTATGTCCCATTTTTCTCAAGTCTGTTCACTCCTATATAGGAGAGAAAGGAGGATACAGAAAAGCAAAAGAGAGAAGTCCCTGGGTCTAACCTCCAAAACCCATTTAACAAGACCATTTAACAGTTTGTAGTCTTTTCCCCTAAATAACAAAATTTTCTATTATCTATCAAATAACCAAAGGGGGAGAACACCCTCCCCACCTTCTGGGGATGGGACGTTGTTCTCTTAAAATGACTTCCTGCTGATTTGGGACGTAGTCAACCTGTTTGGGGCCCAAATAAGAATGGAAAAATGGTTAAAAATGTTAATAGAATCATTTGATTTTCAGTCCTTTTGTGCTCAGCTATATAGATGTCCTAAGAGGTTCATAGACAGAAGCTGATCTTCAGAGCTTTACTGAAGATCTGGCTGGAGTAGTCTGTGGAGCTGAACGATCTTAGCTATTTTGAGTTGTTGTGGTTGTAGACTTTTGCAAGATCTGAGGGAGTATGATATGTGAGGACCCACCTCATCTGAGGAGAAGGAGAGTACCAAGTAGAGGAACAAGGAGGGAGGGAGGGAGGGAGGGAGGGAGGGAGGGAGGGAGGGAGGGAGGGGGAGGGGGGGAGGGAGGGTTCAAGAGGGGAGGAGGGAGGAAACTATGTTCTAGAAATAAATAATACTTTTTTAAGAAAAGAGTTAATAAGCTTAAAAATATAATAAAAATACAATATAAAATTTTCAAACTATAATTTACCTTACTGGCATGAAAGGAAAATGGCCTTAATTTCAGATTAGAATATTAGACTGCAGGTGGCTACAGAGATTACACAAACTTGATAGCAGCTTAAAAGTTTTTTTTTTTTTTTTGTAGGTATAGGCTATTTCCATGGTTTGGCATTAAAAAGCAGGTAACAGGTTTAAAACACTGTAAATAAATTAAAGGTGACAGCTGTTCAACCTGGTTTTACAAACCTCCAAGAGTTGAAAAAACTTAGAGCTAAGGTAAAATAATGCATGGTGTTAGCCTATGCCGTTACCTCCAGTAGAGACAGGAGGATCACTATAGAGTTAGTTGTCTTATAAATTCTAGATTTACAAGAAACAGGGTGGTGATGGAACACACCCTTAGTCCCATCATTGGGGAAGAATACACCCTTAATCCCAAAATACTAGAGACAGAAACAGGCAGATCTCAGAGCTCAAGGCTACCTGATACAAAACAAGCTCTAAACAGAGAAAAACTTTGATCCAGGAGTGGAGGAGCACATCTTTAATCCCATCAGTTGGGAACCACATGTCCTGGATCCCAAAACTTAGAATGCAGAGACAGGCACATAGGATTTGGAAAGATTTAAGTTTAAAAGCTACTTACAAAAGGCAGGCTGCAATTAAAACAAATTGTCCTTTGAGATCTCAAAATATATACACTAAAGGTTTGTTTAGCTCCAAAATATCAAAATAATTTCTTCTTTAATCCGGATTGAAAGGTAATACTTTATATATTATCAAAAAAACCAAATTTGCTCCAGGAAAAATATTACCTGACCCCCCCCCCCCAAAAAAAAAGGTAATTGTCCCAGAGTTAGGATTAGGGCAGGGCTCTGTTCTTATCTTTCCAGGAGATTTAAAGCATCCATTCAAGGAACCCAGGGACAACTGGACAATGGAAACCTCAGCAGAAAACAGATCAGACACCAAAGAAGACGAGTGACCCAGATGATCCAGCCTTGCAGACTTCTTCAATAGCAGTTTCCTCAAAGGTTTTAGTTTATTCTTAACCTGCAGGTTCAGAAGACAATAAGACATAGGTTTGGGGGGCAGGGTCTCCTTTCGTGGCTCTTTTTCTCATGGGAACTAATGATTTTTTTTTTTTTTTTTTTTTAGCATATGGAGTTTCCCAGCTCCATTCTTCAAGTTTCCTTAGTGAGAAAGCTTGTGGATCTTTCTCATGCCACCAGACCATCGCTGTGCACACCATACTCACTGTAGCAAAATGCAGACAAAAATTTACAGCTCCGGTTCTCCATTCTTTTTTTTTTTTTTTTTTTTTTTTGGTTTTTCGAGACAGGGTTTCTCTGTGTAGCCTTGGCTGTCCTGGACTCGCTTTGTAGACCAGGCTGGCCTCGAACTCACAAAGATCCGCCTGCCTCTGCCTCCCAAGTGCTGGGATTAAAGGCGTGCGCCACCACCGCCCGGCAATTCTTTTTACAAAGTGTGAATTACCTCCAGAATTTTTCTGCTTCTTTCTGCCCATCCAATGTTGCTTTCTTCATTAAGTCCAAAGTTTGAAATTTCTCTTTGCTACTGGATCTGGTTGGAGATTCATTTGTTACAATTAGATGTCAAAATCCACCCATGATGTAGCTCTCAGTGTCACAGTGGTATGATATCTTTGGAGAGTACAATTTCTTTCTTTTTCCCTTTTATTGAAAATAACTTTTTTTGCCCACATAATATCCTGATTACAGGTTCTGGTACCACGAGTCCTTCCAGTTCCTCCCCATCTCCCCTCCCCTCAAGATCCACCCACTTTCTGTCTCTCATTGGAAAACAAACAGGCTTAAAATAATAATAATAAAATATAACAAAGTAAATAAAATAAGATAAGAAAAAAACCTATGACTTCAGTATAGGAGAAAACAAACAGAAAAAAATAAAAAATAAATGCCCATGAGAGGCCCAAGTAAAAGAGACCCAGTTGTTTGCAAAGACTATAATTTCTTAATTCATGTACAGGTAATTTTTTACATGTAGATTAATGTTTATCATGGTATATTTCCTTTTCTATAAAATTGACATTCTCTCTAGAAAAGTTAGTGTTTTAACGTTCTCAGGATAACAATTATTCTCAATTGACTTATTTGGTACAATTATCAATTACAGTTTTTACCAGTGAAAACAGGTTGAGATCCATTTGAATATTTTAATTTCAATATTGTGATTTTATTTTAGTTGAAGTTAGTTACTATATATAGAAAAACATTCTAGGTAATTCTTCATATAAACTCATAATTTTAAATTTAAATTTATATTTGGAGCTCACACCATTACCTTACATTAGATAAAAGGATCAATATTCAGTTGTTACCAAATAGTAAGTTTGTAATTTAAAGGCCTGTGCTTCAGTTATATTGGGGTGTTAATCCCATAAAAACGTTTAGGTCAATTTAACTATCCTCAAGCAACTCAATTAAGTTTCTGAAGCCAAGCATGTAATCAAAGTCCTTTCCTCTCTGGCATATGTATTTTACATATTAAATATGCTTGAAATGTTTAGTCTTTTTATTAATGAAAATCACCTTGTGTCTTCCCACTTTATGGATAAAATTCTAATGATTTAAAGATTTAGGAATTGAATCAGGACCTATTTTGTTTTATTGTGTCATGAAACCAAAAGTTGTACAAGTATAATCCTTAAGATATATTTTTGAAACTACCCTCTAGATTGTATTATATCTTTCATTTTCTTTTGTTAGACTTTTGCTTCTGTGCACAAAGAAAAGTTGGATAAAAAGAGTTAACCATATAACAGTTGAGAAGTAAAATTAATGATCAAAATTCTATAAAGGAAAATGTTCAACATTGATGCAAAGAATAAACAAAGCCACATTCAAACATGTAAGTTTCAAATTAAATATTTATTATATTTTGATGAAAATCTTCATGAAGTTATTTTTCCCTATGGAAGCTATAATGTACCTAAAATTTAAATTTCCTAAGGTCACTTCCATTAATTTTCTACTTCTTAGAAGTGTATTTCCCTGTCTTCCTCATCCTCCATCTTGAACTGTTTTCAAAGTGTGGTAAATGCCTGATGATAGTTCTTCTGTAGAAGATTCTCATAGATTGCCAGAAAAAGAACAGTTATATAGCTTTACTGCTATGTATAACCATGACTTTAAGTCAACTGGATGGTTTATTCATGTCCATTATATTTATTGAACAGTATCCCAACAATTAATCTGGTGTAAAGAAAATGTAAGTCAAAAAATTACCGCAATACATCCCACCTAATATTAAATATTTATTTGGGGCTACTTATACGTTGTGGTTGGCAACTGAACATATATTAAAAGTATAAATGAAAATTGGAACAGACACGTGTAAATAAAAAACTCAACATGTCAGAAGAAGTAGGTTAAGATATCATTTCTTGGCCATCTCACTCCATATGCACTGCCCCCTTACCCTTCCATCTGTACATCTGTTTCCAGTTTAGTTATGAAAGAGGTATGACTACTAATATTATGTTAACTGTCTACAATCTAGATGTTTGGTCAAGTATTTCTTTGAGCGTTTCCTTTTCTGTTAAATGTCTTATTACTATGTATATGTAAAATTGTGAGCTAAGAATTTTACTTTGATTTGCATGTGATTGGACATTTAGCAACCCCTCTAAGTCAGGCTTTGGAGCCCAGTACCTCCCTCTGCCTGTGCAAACTTATTTGGTTTCTACCATGTGTGATACCATTAATGCTTTAAGTATTTCTGAAAATGCAACAAAGGAAATCTTTGCATTGAAGTTCCATCATCTAAAGCAGAGAGAGGTGAAATCATCTCTCTCAGTTTGAAAACCTTTGTTCCAATGATGTTTGCAAAAGAGAAACAGCATAGCATTTCCTATGGCTTTTCAGTAGTTTTTGGTGGATAGGATGTAAAGGACTTGGAGCTGAGGCCAAGAAGCCAGTTGATGAACTTTACGAAATTTAATCTGATCATGCCAGGGGCTTAAGTTTTACTTGAAAAAATTTCTTCTTCTGTCATTGGCTTTTTGCTAAGTAGAGTTTTCCAAACCTAGTTTAAGATATTATTTTAAAAGGATAAAGCTTCAAAACAATAATAACCTAAAAAGGTGTTTTATTCATTTTCATTGTTTCTTCAGAATGTGGAAAATATACTAATTCTACTTTCAGAACTCTATAACTCTGGCCTCAGACTGTAATACAGAAGTTATTTTTAGCTTGTACTCTACTGTTAAGATATGGAATATTTAGTTCTATCAGCATTAATATTTTGAAGGAAAATCTAATCTCTTTTATCATTATGTTTCATGTTAAATAATAAGAAAGTCTATAAACCAGAATATTAAAACTGCAGAGATAAAACATGTATTTGTTCAGGTGTGCACATGGAAATTAACTGAAAAATGGAATTTATATTAATGCTGCAGCTTCACAAAGTCATAATTAATATGTGAGTTTCATCCCTCATATCTGCAAATAATGGTCAAATGTTACAGTAAATGGAGCCAGTAAATATCAGATTATACCTCAAATTCTTGTTCTTGAAGCATTTCCAGAGCATAGGACTTATTTTATTCATATTGTTTAAAATGTTGCCGAATAACTAAAGATCCACCTCAGCTGAGCTCACGTCTGTGTTTAACCACTTCACATTCCCTATATTCTAATCTTTTCATTAGGATGATAGGCATTCAGAAACACAGAAAGCTTCATTCCATGGAGTTTGATGATGGACAGATCCAATGTTAAAGATGATATCAATGTTAAATTTACATGACAATCTGCTTTTCCAGCAGTCGCTTAATTACTACCTGTTCTGATAATTTTGAATATTATAACATTTGAGTTAAAAAGCCAACTGATAAAAAAAAAGTATTTCAATTTTTTTCCTGTTACAGAGGCATGGATAAAAACTGAAATAGCATAACCTTTCTCTAAACAGAAGTCTGTGGTAACTTCCACTCAAACCCCAAGCCCCATTCACTATTCTTACCTATCCGAAGGGTCACATTTTCTCTCTTATTATTTTTAATTTCCTAGGCCCCTGAAGTCAAGCACACTAAGAGGCATTTTCTGGTAATCATTATGACTTATCTACATTAACAAGCTCATAAACCCTTTAGAATTTATCCTTAGGTCTGTAGCTTAATTTAGCTGGTTCAATTAGTAGACAGGTTAGCTGAAGAAGATAAAGAACTCAAATCCTGAAGATGCCAGGACCTTCTGAAGCTTATTATTTTTAAAGTGCATTACTGAAAGTTTTTGAAATGTTTGGAGAGGAAATTGAATATTTGAAGCTATAACCTCAGTGGCATTGTACAGCTTCAATTTCTGGTGATTTCTACTTTTAGGAACATAGCCCTAAACAGAATAGGCAGAAAATACCGCATTACTTGACATGTTGAATACTTTAAATTTCTTTCTTCATGTCTGGCTTGAATTGTGTGAGAGAAATGTAAGTGCCAATAACCCACATTTGGTACCAGTACCAATTATTTCCAGTATCTATAATGATGGCACAGATTAATGAGTTCTTAAAATCCTACTAGATAGTAAGTTCCAAACTCAGTCAAAACTTTTATAATCTTTATTTAATGTGATTCCAATTATTCCCCAATGGGGAAGATTGTAAGAAGAAAATATGTCTTGCCTGTAATAACTTTTACTTATTATTTTTTTTTAGTTAGCCTACAACGAAAAGGGTTTCACAATGACAAAATTTTCATTTATATGTACATTATGAAAATTCTTATTAAGTGTTTATCTGCCCTCTGTGATCTCCCTCATCTCCTTCTGAAATCCCTCTTTCTGGGCCCCTTGTTTTCCACAAATAGTTCACAGTTCTTCATTCAGGTCATATGGAAGCTATAATGTACCTGAAATTTAAATTTCCTAAGGCCACTCCCATTCATTTTCTACTTCTTAGAAGTGTATTTCCCTGTCTTGCTCATATATATAATATAATTATTATCTTATCCTCTTCCTTTCCTTTGACAGCACCCATTTTCATTAATGTCTTACTCACTGATATGCATGTCTGTATGTGTGTCTGTGTGTGATAGGGTTGATCAGCTTATATACAGTTGTTAATTGTTTGTCCCCTGCTTTCCTTACTATGAGCTGACACATAGTACCCTCTGAAATGACGTTTGTAACTCTTGGCTACCCATTTTCTCTGATTGGCTTTAATAAAATGCTGAGACTTGTGACTGGTGAAGAGACCAGCAGGCACAGCTAAGGTTCACAGGCCTTTGAAGGAGAAAAACAGTTTGGAAGAGAGGCCACAAGGAAGAAGGAAGCAGGAGGAAGAGTGGGAGGAAGGATAGATGCCATGGGTTAGGAAAATCAGATATCCACGTGGCATGGAATATTGCCATGGTGTCAAGATAAACAGCCATAGGGATATAAGTATGTGACATGGGGTTTTACTTGGTGAATAGGATTGAAAGCAGGCTTAGATGGGTTAAGATTGCACAGTAGAGGGCTAGTATCCAAAATCTACAAAGAACTCAAGAAGTTAAATGCCACGAAACCAAATAATCCAATCAAAAAATGGGGAACAGAGCTAAATAGAGAATTCACAAAGGAGGAATACCTAATGGCCCAGAGACACTTGAAGAAATGCTCAACATCCTTAATCATCAGAGAAATGCAACTCAAGACAACTCTGAGATACCATCTCACACCTGTCAGAATGGCTAAGATCAAAAGCTCAAATGACAGCACATGCTGACAAGGGTGTGGAGAAAAGGGAACCCTCCTCCATTGCTGGTGGGACTGCAGGCTTTTGCAACCACTATGGAGGTCAGTATGGTAATATCTTAGAAAACTTGGAATAGCTTTGCCTCAGGACCCAGCCATACCACTTCTGGGTATATACCCAAAGGTCTCCTCACGGAATCATAAGGCAATTTCCTCATCCATGTTCATAGCATCCTTATTTGTAATAGCTAGAAGCTGGAAACAACCCAGATGTCCATCAACCAAAGAATGGATTAAAAAACTGTGGTACATCTACACAATGGAATACTACTCAGCTATCAGAAACAATGAAATTATGCAATTTGCAGCCAAATGAATGGAACTAGAGAAGCTCATCCTGAGTGAGCTAACCCAGACCCAGAAGGATGCACATGGCATCTATTCACTTATAGTAGGATTTTAGCTATATAGTACAGGATATCTATACTATAAGCAATGCACCAAAGGGAACATGGACATACACTTTTTGTTTGTTTGTTTGTTTTTTTAGTTTTCTCTCCCTGGCAATGAGACACTTTTCAATGGTGGTAGTGCCTTGTAGGCCCCCCAGTGTATGAGGAGGCTCTTGGCACTCATATGACTTCTGAACTGGGGCAAGGGACAGTTATGTAGGGACACTCCACTCCAGAAGAGTGGGATGGAAGGATTAGCGGGTAGAGGGTGGGAGGGTGGGGATGGGAAGGGGAGAAAGAGGACAATATGATGGAGATGTAACCTGAAACAACAAATAAATAAATTTATTTATATAAAAAAAGATTACACAGTCTAAGATGAGGCTTGTCAAGTTGCATCAGGTGTCTGTGCATAATCATGCATAATTGGCCAGTCACGGGATAATGTAGTTTTTCTAAGAACTTTACATTTCTACTGGTAATTAATTATTAATTAACTATTCTCTCTCTCTCTCTCTCTCTCTCTCTGTGTGTGTGTGTGTGTGTAAATTGAAGTTTAGATTCCCTATAGGAGAGAAAATTGTTATTTTTATTCCTAATTCTAGCTTAGTTTGCTTTGGTTGATCTCCTTTTCCACTCACTTTCCTGAAAATATTAAAGCTTCATTATTTATGTTTTAATTCAACTCTTCGTATTTATGTACCACATTGTCTTTGTCTGTTCATCTGTTGATGGCCATATACTGGTTCTATATCTTAATTATTATGAATTCCACAGCTTGTTCTTTTGAACAATGACACAGACTTCTTGGGGTATATCCAAGTATCCAGGAGAATAATAATGTAACTGGACATAACAAATTTTGAAATTGAAAATATGTGACATTGAAAAAAGGGGAGGACAGAGAAAAACAGCAGACACAGAGAAGAATACACACTGACACACACACACATATATTATAGTATAACACTCATGTATAACATATATTATGTTATAGTTATAATATAATATATGCCATTATAATATTTATATTATAATTATAATATAATATAAATGTGCATATATAATATTTATAATATATATTATATGTATGTTATACTAATTTATATATTTTTTAGTTTATTTATTACTTCAGGTTACATTTCCATCACAGTGCCCTCTTTCCACCCCTCCCAGTCCCTCCCTCCACCCTCTACCCCCTCACCATTCCATCCTACTCCTTCAGAGTGGAGTATCGCTACGTAACAGTCCCCCGCCCCAGTTCAGCAGTCATATGAGGGCCAAGACCCTCCTCTCCTCATACACTGGGGGCCTACAAGGCACCACCACTAGGGCAAAGTGTCTCATTAACAGGTAACAAAGTCTATGTTCCTGTTCCCTTTGGTGCATTGGTTGTAGTATAGTTACCCTGTACTATATGGCTAAAATCCAATTATAAGTGAATAGATGCCATGTGCATCCTTCTTCTGAGTCTGGGTTAGCTCCCTCAGGATGAGTTTCTCTAGTTACATCAATTTGGCTTCAAATTGCATGATTTCATTGTCTGATGGCTGGGTAGTAAGTATTCCACTGTGTAGATGTACCACAGGTTTTTTTTTTAACCATTCCTCAGTTGAGGGACATGTGGGTTTTTTCCAATTTCTAGCTATTACAAATAAGGCTGTTATGAACATAGGTGAGGAAATGTCCTTATTGTTTGATGAGGAATCATTTGGATGTATAACCAGAAGTGGTATGGCTAGTTCTTGAGGTAGAGCTACTCCAAGTTTTCCAAGGTATCACCAGACTGATTTCTATAGTGGTTGTACAAGTTTGCACTCCCACCAAAAATGGAGAATATTTCCTTTCTCCACAACCTCGCCAGCATACACTGTCATTTGAGTTTTTGATGTTAGCCATTCTGACAGGTTTGAGATGGAATCTCAGAGTCGTCTTGAATTGTATTTCTCTGATGATTAAGAATGTTGAGCATTTCTTCAAGTGTCTCTCAGCCATTAGGGATTCCTCCTTTGTGAATTCTCTGTTTAGCTCTGTTCGCCATTTTTTAATTGGATTATTTGGTTTCATGACATTTAATTTCTTGAGTTCTTTGTAAATTATGGATATTATCCCTCTGTCAGATTGGGGTTGGTAAAGATCTTTTCCCAATCTATAAGCTACAATTTTGTTTGAATGACAGTGTCATTTGACTTACAGAAGGTTTTCAGTTTCATGATGTACCATTTATTGATTATTGGTCTTAGGTCCTGAGCTGTTGGTGTTCTGTTCAGGAAGTTCTCACCTGTGCCAATGAATTAGAGGATTTTCCTCATTTTCTCTTCTCTTACATTTAGTGTATTGGGGTTTCCAATCAAATACAAACACAATTCTTTACAGACCTGGAAAAAAAAAAACAATCCTCATCTTCATATGGAATAGCAAAAAAATCCAGAATAGCTAAATCTATCCTGTACAATAAAAAGACACCAGGAGGTATCAACATCCAAGATTTTAAGCTATACTACAGAGCAATAGTACTAAAACCAGCATTGTACTGGTATAGAAACAGACCAGTTGTTCAATGGAATCAAATTGAAGACTCAGAAATGAACCCACATAGCTATGGTCACTTAATTTTTGACAAAGAAGCCAAAACTGTACAATGGAAAAAGGATCTTCAACAAATGGTGCTGGTCTAACTAGATGTTGACATGTAAAAGAATGCAAATAGACTCATACTTATTACCCTGCACAAAAGTTAAGTTCAACTAGATTAAAACCCTTAAATATTTTTATATTATTTTATATTATATATTGTAATATATTATATTATACTATATTATAACATATTAAAACATTATATTATTATATTATATTATATTTTTTATATTGGGAGAACTTAAGAAGGAAAGAAGAAATGTAAATATGCTTAAGAACTCAAAACTGTTCTTTGAACACATCAAATAATTAACAATCATCTGGTCAATTTTTTGATACAATAAATATTGTTTTCCTTCCACCAATTCCCTTGAACTCTTATTGTAGTGTAGGAGCCATTAGTAGATGTTATAATATTTCTTTACTTTTCTACACACAGCAAAATGCATATTCTAGTTTCCCTTGCTGTAGAGATGAGCAGGTGTGATGATTAATCTTAACAGTGAATTTGATGTGATTCAGACTCATCCTAGGAGATAAACCTCTGACAGTATCTGTGAGAATATTAAATCAAGAGGGAAGAGCTCTATGAGTGCAGGCAACATCATCCTGTGAGCTGGGAACTTGGACTGAATAAAACAGAAAGAAAACTGAGCACCAGAATCTAACTCTCTTTGCTTCCTGATTACAGATATGAGCAGCCACCTCCTATTTCTGCCTCCTTGTTTTCCAAACTGTGGTCAACTACCCTCCATCTACATGGTGAAATAAACCTTTTCTTCCATGAGTATTTTTGTCTATTTTGTCATAGCAATGCAAAAGATAACCGACATAATGTTTAGATTGTTGTCAGTAACCTATATTATTGGTTCATGATATGGACACTGATTATTTTTTGCACAAAATTTCTCTTTCTCCATTTAAAATGGAATGAAAGACTTTGAAGTCTGAGGAGAGCAGAATCATATTGTAGTGGAATCCTGGTCCTTACACAATCTGCACAAATAGTGTTCTGGAAACAGATGCATGCTAGTAGATTGAAAATTCCCCTGGGTAAAACCAGCAGGCTTCACTGTCTCCCACTATGTCAGTTAATCTCTGACCATTAGAGGAAGAGCAGGGTAATGTGTCTTAATCTTCTATAGTCATGTATGTCCTACTCAATAATCAAATTTAATTTGTTAAGTATTTCTTGATAGCGTGTTAAGCTTTTACAAACAATGCCTTCACCACGAAGGATCATATCTGACAGGATAGGAAGTTTGCTCAGTGGTAAATGTACTTGCCACCAGCCCTGATGACTTTAGTTCTAACCCAAGACCCACATGAAATAAGGGAAGAGGCAACTCCCACAACCTGAAGTGTCATTTCCACATGCATAATGTGTTTGCTACTCATGACCCTCATGAAGAAATAGCTGAAATAAGAATGCAATGGTAATCCATACCATTTAAAAAACTATATTAGATTATATTACAGGGAAAAATGAAATGCCACCATAATTTATTATAAAAGTATAAGCTATAAGATTAAAATAATAGACAACTATTTCTAATCTCAGTGAGAAATTTAAACAAACAAGTAAAAACAGAAACACAAAAGTATCTACAAACTCTGTGCCAGCACTAAAACTCCCCATAGATTTCCATAATCTCAAAGATTGCGGTGAGTCCCTATTTCAATAAATTACAGTACTCTCACCAGGATAATTCTGGCTTACTGCTGTTATGGTTATTAATACTGTCACTGTTGAAAATTCTACTAGCTTCATGCTTCTGTGTGGATATGTTTATCTTCACAATATCCCTGGAAGGCATAGCCATGATGACTTTTATTAACACAAGTTTACTGATAAAGCCATAGGGGAAAGGACTGAAATACATTTACCAGCACAACCCTGTGAATCTAAAGCCAAGTTAGCCTTAGAAACCAAAGTACTGCAATGCATGTGCACTCAGGCAAATGATTCACAGTCATTGTGTGCACTGCTGGAAAGAATCCCTGTTGAACAGAAATATTTTCTCTGAGGTCAAGTAGAAAAATCTTAATGGCCTTGGTAATTGAGGTAGATTGAAAAGGTTTTAAATTATGACTTTCATTCTTATTTTCTCTTTGTCTGGAATGCTACCTAGGATTCACAGTGCACCATTGTAAGCTTACTTCTTTTTCTCTATCATTGTAAATATTTAAGCATACTAATTAAAAATTGTTTAATGGGAAGGAACCATTCATTGTTCAGGCAGTACAGAACACTCAATACCCCATATCTCAAAGCTATGTTTCAAATACTATGCATACAAAAATAAAGCCAATCTCCTTATTCTTCTTTTGCATGACAATTCATGGTCTATTCACAAATAACTTGCTTGCTTCATGTTCCTGACACATATTAACATTATCCTATGCTCTGGTAACTCACTCCTTATTAAGGTGTTTTCCTAAAACTTTCCTGTTTTGATACATTCAATTCTGCTTTATCTCATTTGCTTGGGAGAACTAAATATTCATATTAACCTCATTCCAGAAGACATTTTCATCCTTTTTTTTTTTTTTTTTTTGGTTTTTCGAGACAGGGTTTCTCTGAATATCTCTGGCTGTCCTGGACTCGCTTTGTAGACCAGGCTGGCCTCGAACTCACAAAGATCCGCCTCTGCCTCCCAAGTGCTGGGATTAAAGGCGTGTGCCACCACCGCCCGGCTGTTGAAAAAATATTTTTATTCAATGTACTCTGATTATGGATACTTTCTACCAACTTGTTCCAGTTCATTCCTACCTCCCCTCACACCCAACTCCACATCCTTTCAAGCTGTCCCTCATCAGAAAACAAATGGACATCTAAAAATAAAAAGACAAATTAAAAACAAATAAACCTGGATATGACAAAACAAATAAATTAAAAGGAAGGCATAGAGCCAAAGAAAAATAACACAACAACACATGAAGATTCGGAGATCCATACATAATCAGGAAAAGAAATTTCCCAAAGAGAAAATCTAAACCCTAATATATAACCAAAGGACCTTCAGGGTAACAAAGAGAATAAAAAATGTACATAGAGAACATTATGAGACAAAAAGACTTCCAATAATACCATTGAGGCAATTTTGTGTTGGCCATCTACTGCTGTGGATGGTGCCTGACCTTAAGAGTGGTTTATATACCCAGTGAGACTCCAGTGGAGAAAACAAATTTTCATTTGTGAGTGATTACCAATGGGTGATAGCATCTGGTTTAGGGATGTTGGCTCGTCTCCACTTCCACTCTCAGCGTTGAAATCCCATGAGGCTCAGATCTGTGCAGGCCTTGTGCATGTGACCATAGTCTCTCTGTGTTCATATGTGTATCAGTCCTGCTGTGTTTACAAGGCCTTGTTTGTTTTTCTCCATCTCCTCATTTACAATCTTTTTGCCTCCTCATTCACAGGATTCTCTGAGCCTTGAGGGTAGGGGATAGATGAAGACTAAGTGTTTCAAGGTCTCTCTCTCTCTCTCTCTCTCTCTCTCTGCACATCATCCACCAGTGGGTCTCTCTACTTGCACACATTTATGATGCTTCTCTGTTAATGACTGAACAAGACACTGATCTATGAGTCTAGCACAACGTCATTAGGATTCATGTTACTACTACATTCATCAGAACAGTAGTATTTTGTTTTCTCTTAAATATCTCACCTCTCTAGTCTCAGGCTCTTGGAAACCCAAGAAATGTCAGAGATGAATTATATCTCATGAAATGGACTTTAGATCCAATCAGATATTTGCTGGTTACTCACACAGGGTTAGTGCCACCATTTCTCCATTGTATCTTGAAGGCAGGTCACCACTGACAATTGAAGGGCTGGTGGTATCTGAATTGGTATTTATGTTTCTTCTTTGGTAGCTTAATGTGTACCTCCCATTACCATAAACACTAGGAATTAGGCATGCCATCTCTAGGTAGGCACCATCTCAACTTCTGAATGTTCAATGCCTATGTAGGCATTGTCTTCAGCTACAGGGCCTCACTATCTGTTTTTGGAGGAAAGCCAAATAGCTCTGGCAAGGATGTGGGTTGTTTGGGGGTTCAAATGACGCCCTTTAAACCAACAACTTGATTATAAACCAAACTCCCAACCTGTATATAATGGAAGAAACAACTTTCAAGACCATGAATCAGCTGAAACATCAGCCGAAAGAAAAACCAAAATTATTCTTAGTCAAAAATGACTAATCACAAACATATGGTATCATATCTTTGTATCTATGTAGAATGTATTCAAAACCAACTTGTACTTACTATATGGGAGAAATGATATGAAGAAGCCACAAAGAGTAATCATTGAGCAGGAGGAAAAGGTGAATATTTTATGTAGAACAATGTTTACACTTCCATGAAATTTTAGAAAAGAAGATCTTATGATAGAGACTATGTTCCACAAGTTTAAAAGCCATTGACAAATATTAGGTAAATCCAGAATAACCCTAAATAACCCTGTAAAGAAAATCAAGATACTCAAGAGAAATTATAGTACTTTTAGGCATGCATCTTATATATGCATGACAGCATCTGGCTTTTGCGTGGATTGTAGAAAGTTACTCCTGATTTAATTTTCACAGAAAGCTCTTTACCTAATGAGCAATCTCCACAACCGGAGAAGAGTCTTTTTCTTGAATTTAAAACCTGAAAAGAATTAAAGCACCAATGACACCAATGAGGATGTAATTTTACAAGCTTGTAATGCTATCTACTGCTCCTACTTTATTCAGTGGTTGACCATAGAAATAAAGAACTAAAAATTATCACAGAATGACTATTTTTTCTCAGCACTCCAGGCTTTGTAGCATCATATTGAATTTGAAAACTTTTTCATTTTATGAACTTGATTATTTTTTCCACCCCATACACAATTCTGTATATAAATTTGAGACCAAAAGTCCAGATACTCACAAAGTGGTCTCTAGATGATAAATATTGAACACCAATTGAAAATGTGTTAAAAATATAAAGTTTTCAAATATCACAAAACAAGTTCAGTCAAAAAACAATGGATGAGGTCCAAAACTTCATTTTGTTTTTGGATATTTTAGAGATCATAATGTAATTACATTTCTTTCTTTCCTTTTTTCCCTCTTAACCTTTTATATAAAAGGTTATTGATCCTTCAAATTCATTTTTCCCAGATCGTTGTTAAATATATATACAAAAACATATAATAAATATAATAACACACAAATATATATATATATATATATGCAACCTTCTTATTCTGTATGATGTTAATTGTAGATGTTTTCAGGGATGACCATTGGTATTAGTTAATCAGTGATGTATTCTTCCTAGAGGAAGTCTTGCTCTCAGCATTCTTTAGTTCCCATAATAATACTTTGTGTTCTATGGAGGCCTTTTAGGGTGTTTCCATATCCACATTTGCATGACTATTGTTGTTGTTCTTGTTCAGCTCATGTTTAGGCAGTCATGTTGATAAGACTTCATGGGTGTAGCTTCTAACATTACTAGAAGACACCAACTCACAGCAAACTAATCATCTGTCTTTCAGTCTTTTCACACTCTCTTCAGCAATGTTTTCTGAGCCTTAGGTGAAAGTGTTTTATAAATTTATCTATTGAGACCTAGGTCAACAACTCTGCAATTTGATGGATTATAGTGTCTGCAGTGGTCTCCATCTGTTGCAAAGAGATATAAAAATAAATGTGTAGATTGTTGTTAAGGGTTATGCTGTTTTAGTAAAGCAATGGCTGTTGGTTCTCCTCCAAAATTCATGATTGCACCAGCACTGAGTGATTAGCTAAGTTTTTGGTGGTACCTAGCATGGTATTCTTCTTGTTGGTCAGGTCTTAAATCCTGTTAGACCACTGTTAGTTACCATCAAGGTATGCACACCTCTCTGTCATGCTTGTTGATGTGGCTAATGAACATCACAGCTGGGTAAAACTATTGGTTATCTCCCTCCTATGGTTGGTTGTAATGTACCTTCTAGTACCATTAAAGTTATTTCTTGGCAAAGAGGCACACAGGCCAGTTCCTGTCCAGGGATCTCTGGGCCATGTCTCTTTAGTCCATTGTGTGGTCAGCAGTAAGGATTTTTGTGCCTATATTTTTCTTTCTTTGAGGGAACACATTAAAACTACATATATACAAAATTACATGTATTTTAGCTTTAAAGGATATTTAATAGTATATCCTTATAACTTTTTCAAATGTCCTGATTGTTATCTTACCCAACTCCCTCCTTCTTTTGTATTTAACATGACTTCTGAGTAATTGGAATATAGCAACAATGTGAGACATGCTGCTTCTAGTAGTATTGGTATTGGCTTTACAAACAATATCCTCAATGTTTACTATTTTGTGTTTGATTTTTTTAATTATAGAAACTTATAGAGTACATTTCTATGTACAGTGGTATTCTAAGTATTTTAGAAGACATCATTCATTTAACACAAGGAGATCTTTCGAGCTACATAATTTAAGTTTCATATTAGAAGAAACATCAGCAGAGAGTAGCTGGCTTACCTTCCTGGTAGTGAGCGGCAGGCTTGTGTTTCCTCTCATGCTGTCTGATGCTAGAGTCTGCACTTTTGAGTGGAATTTTATACATGAAACGCGTGGCTCTCCCTAAACATACAAAAGCTATTTGTATGATTCTCCTCACATTGGTGACAAAATTCCTGAAAATAACAAGTGGAGGACAAAAGATTTATTTTGGATCATGGTCTAAGAGGGATATGATATATTACAATAGGAAAGGTGTGGTAGCTAAATCATATGTCAGCTGGTCACATTGGACCTGAAGCTGGAAGTATAGTGCAGACAGGAAGTGGGACCATTCCCCGGGTGAACTTATTTCTATATGTCTTCACCTCCTACAGATTCTATAAAACCAGAACAGAGCCACGAGCTGACCACATGATCAAACAAATGAGCCTGTGCATGTTACACAGAAGAGACACATGGTTATAGGCAACTTTTATTTTAAATGTTTCTCACTTCTACTACTTCCCATACAGTTGAACTTTGTGTATTAAAAGTGTATAGGGATGCAGTTCAGTGGTAGAATTGTCACCTAGCATGTTGTTTGACCTGTGTTCAACCTTCAGCATTGGCATAACCGTTATGCCTTGACAATGCCTCCTGTATTCTCTCACTCCCTAATTGTTACACTGCAGCATGTTAGAAATGGAGATTCTCAGGACCTGCCTCACATCCTCTGAGTCTGGATCTGTACTTATAACAGCATCTCCAAATGAATTAAATGCACAATAAACACCTAAAAGAACATGCTCATTAATTAGTATTCTCCTGGGGACATAAAATCTCTCCTTAAGATGCAGAAATGAACATTTATCTGGGAAAAGCCTTCAGCAATAGTCAATCCCTCCAGTCAGTAATCACTGTAGAATAAGAATATAATGAGAAACCAGGAAAGAAACAAATTAAACTTAAGGACTATTTCAAGTAGAGGGGTTCTCAGTTCTTCTAATCTGGGTGTCATGGTAACAGAGACTGATGCAGACACCAGAGTTGACCAAATAGAGCAAAAAAATACAAGACATGAGACTGATTTGGTTACAAGGCCAGATGAGCAATTGTTTTGAGAGAATATTTCTTTACTGTATGTGTGAGCCGAAGGGAGATTAACAACACCACTGCATTTTCTTAATATATTTAAATTAATTTATTTCATATTCCAATTGCCATTCCCCTCCCTTCTCCCAGTTCCACTCTCCCACCCCAGATCCCCCACACTCCACCACCCTCCCTAACCTGGTATTAGCGAATTAACAGCTAAACTGGGTGAATTGGAAAAAAAAAAAGAAGCAAACACTCCCAAGAGGAGCAGAAGGCAGAAGATCATCAAACTTAGGGCTGAAATCAACAACTTAGAAACAAAAAGAACTATACAAAGAATCAATGAAACCAAGAGTTGGTTCTTCGAGAAAATCAACAAAATAGACAGACCCTTAGCCAAATTAACTAAAAGACAGAGGGAGAAAACACAAATCAACAAAATCAGAAATGAAAAGTGAGAAATAACAACAGACATTAAGGAAATCCAGAGAATATTTGGATCCTACTTTAAAAATCTATACTCCACCAAATTTGAAAACTTAAGTGAAATGGACAATATTCTTGATAGATTCCACCTACCGAAGCTAAATCAAGATCAGATAAACAGATTCAAAAGCCCTATAACCCCTAAGGAAATAGAAACAGTCATTAAAAATCTCCCAACCAAAAAAAAGCCCAGGGCCAGATGGCTTTGGACCTTCAAAGAGGAGCTAACACCAATACTTTTCAAAATCTTTCACAAAATAGAATCTGAAAGAACATTGCCAAACTCATTCTACGAGGCCACAATCACCCTGATTCCTAAACCACACAAAAACCCAACAAAGAAAGAGAACTTCAGACCAATCTCCCTCATGAACATAGATGCAAAAATACTTAATAAAATACTAGCACACCGAATTCAAGAACACATCAAAAGTATCATACATCATGATCAACTAGGCTTCATCCCAGGAATGCAGGGATGGTTCAACATACGAAAATCAATCAACATCATTCACCATATAAACAAGGTGAAAGAAAAAAACCACATGATAATCTCGCTAGATGCAGAAAAAGCATTTGACAAAATCCAACACCCCTTCATGCTAAAAGTTCTGGAGAGAACGGGCATACAAGGGCCATACCTAGAAATAATAAAGGCAATATACAGCAGGCCAGTGGCCAACATCAAAATAAATGGCGAGAAACTTGAAGCATTTCCTCTAAACTCAGGAACAAGAGAAGGATGTCCACTATCACCATAGCTCTTACGTATAGTATTTCAAGTTCTTGCTAGAGCAATAAGACAACTAAAGGAGATCAAGGGGATAAATATCGGAAACAAAGAAGTCAAATTATCCCTATTTGCAGATGATATGAAAGTATACATAAGCGACCCCAAAAATTCCACCAGAGAACTCTTTTTTTTTTAATACTTTATTTTTTTTCATCAAGTTACATCTCAGTAACAAACCCCTCCCTATTCCCCCTTCATATCCCGCCCTTCCACCCTCTTCCCCCCAGAAGTTTCCCATTTCAGTCCAACAGATGGTTCCTTCTCTTATAACAGTTAAGAATTATACAAAAAAACAGATATAAATATGCCACATTTATGAGAGTTAAATGGCCCAGTATACCTTCCCAATGTCCAGTTTATACATATTTGGTCCCTGATTTTAACATTCTACTATCTAACCATCTCCATGAGTTTAAAGGTCTATATCTGACTCAACATTCATACTAACTTGCAACACACTTTTAAGAGTATCTTCTTAGATCTATAACACCCTCTTGATTCCTAAACAACTCAAAATTTAACTATGAGACTCTAGCTGTCTATTCTTCAACCACCTAAGAGACCTGAGAGGGATAAATATATTTGCTTATATAGGAAGTGCAGGGCCTGCAGCTTCCAAAACTAAGAAAGGACATACCAATGACTGCTGGACAGTTCCCATTTTCTCTCCATACATTCCTGTATCAGTCTTCAGCCTTTGGGTCCTGTTTCTATGACAGACATATGTTGTAGAGCAGGGATTATGAAGGACTTACCTACCCTCTCTTGGCAGAGTTAGGCTGTCGACTTCCCTGCTACCAAGTTTTGTCCTTTTTGGACAGCAGTCTGTCTGCAGTTGGTGCAAGGGGTTTTTTCATGCCAAGAGATAGGCTTGCCACTAATTCAACCATCTTACAGTGGAGGTTCTTCGATGCTTATCTTCTACTTGGAGTAGAATAGGGGGTGCTGTCAGGCGCTGATATGTCTCGATATCAATAAAAAAAAAGAAAATCTTGATTTAAGATAACATCTTTGAATTCCATATTCTGAAGATCTCTTGGGGTGTTTGAAGATGCCCTATCCATCTCTTGTATTTAGATAAGCAAATGTTGCTTGTCTCTTAGCAACTTGATTACTGGGTAGTTTAGAGAATAACTGTGATAGACTGTCATAGTAGCTAACAAAGTGACATGTTTGCATGACTAGGAGTTTGTTTTACTTAACTATCCTAGACCATTTTAGACGGTTGGTATCCAGAGGTCAGAGCTTCACATTTTATTTTTAAGTATCTCTAGGTATGATACCATTAGGAAGCGTTACCTTTAAATTTGTATCAATATACAAAGATCTATTCAATTGTGTTTAAATATACTCTTAATTATGTATCAATATACAAAGATCAATGCCTATGTAGCCCAACACAATCTTAATATTACATCCATATGCAAGGGTCAATACCATTGTGGCCAACTATAATCTTAATTTTGTATCAATATACAAAGATCAATACCGATGTAATCCAATACAATCTTATTTTTGCACAATAAACAATGGTCAATACCACTTTAGCCTAATAAACTACTAATTTTGTATCAATATACAAAGGTATAAGGGCATATTCAATAATCTGCCCCTTCTTCTTGGACCTTCCTGTGCTATGTCTATATCTCATTTTTCTCAAGCCCATGCACTCCTACATAGGAGAGGAAGAAGGATACAGAAAAGGAAAAGTAGGAAGTCCCTGGGGCTAACCTCCAAAACCCATTAAGACAGGACCATTTATCAGCTTGTAATCTCATCCCCTAAATATCAGAGTTTTCAGTTATCCTTCAAATAACCAAAAAGAAGGGTGGAGAAACACCTTCCCCACCCTCTGGGCATGGGACGTCGCTCTCTTAAAGTGACTTTCTGCTGATTTGGGTTGTAGTAGACCTGTTTGGGGCCCGAACCCAAATGGAAAAAATGTTTATAAAGGTTAGTACACTCCTTTTATGTTCAGTCCTTCTGTTCTCAGCTGTTTAGATGACCTAAGGGGTTTGTAGGCAGAAGCTGATCTTGCAGGCTTCACTGAGGTTCCTGCCGGGGCATTGTGTAGAGCTGAGCGGTCCCATTGACATTGGATTGCTGTGGTGGTTGCAGGCCCCCGATGGAGACAGCTATTGAGGAAGTCTGCCAGACAGAATCAACTGGGTCATTCGTCCTCCTTGGTGCCTGATTCTGCTCTCTGCTGAGGTTTCCACTGTCCAGCAGTCCCCGGGCTCCTCTAATGGACGCTTCGATTCTCCTGGAACGATAAGAACAGAGCCCTGCCCCAATCCCAACCCTAGGACAATTGCCCTCTTTTTTTGGGGGGTGGGGTTGGGGGGGCTAGGTAGTACTTCTCCTGAAGCAAACTTGGCCTTCTGACGAAATACAAAGCGTTATCTTTCAATCCGGGTTAAAGAAGAAATCATTCTCTCACCTTGGAGCTAAACAAGCTCTAGTGTATATATTTGGAGATCCCAAAGGACAATCTGCCTGCATTGAGAAGGCCTTTTGTAAGTAGCCTCCAAACCTAGGTCCCTCCAAATCCCATGTGTGTGTCTCTGAACTCTAATTATTGGGATCAGGGACCTGTGTTTCCCATCTGAAGGGATCAAAGATGTGTTCCACCACTCCTGGATCGAAGTCTTTCTCTATTTAGAGTTTGCCCTGCATCAGGCTGACCCTGAGCTCCGGGATCTGCCCGTTTCTGTCTCCAGTGTGCTGGGAGCTGGGACCAAGGGTGTACTCTTCTTGAATGGTGGGACCAAGAGTATGCACCCTCACCACCCCGCTCCGTATGACTCCAGAATACATAAGACCACCAACTCTACTGTGCTCCCCCCCTCCCCCGTCTCCGCTGAAGTCAAAGGCATGGGCCAATACCACAATTCTCTTGTATTTTACCTTAGCTCCAAATCTTCTCTACACCTGGAGGTCTGCAAAACCAGGCCGAATGGCTGTATCCTCTATTCCATTCACAGTGTTTCTGCCCTGTCCCCTGCCTTTTTTTTTTTTGTTTTTTGTTTTTTTTTAGTTAATAAATTTATTTGTTTGTTGCTTCAGGTTACATCCTTATCATATTGTCCTCTTTTCCCACTTCACAGCCCCACCCTCCCATGCTCTACCCCCTGACCCTTCCATCTTGTTCCTCTGGGGTAGAGTGTCCCTGCCTAACAGTCTCTCACCACAGATCAGGAGTCATATGAGGGCCAAGAGCCTCTTCATTCACCGGGGGCCTACGAGGCAGTACTGCCAGTGAAAGGTGTCTCCTTGCTACTGGGGGAATACTAAAAAAAAGACCAACAAACCCACAAACCCAAAAAAACAAAGAATATCAACAAAAAAAGAGAGGAAAAAGAAAAGGGAAAAGGAAAAAAGATGAAAAAAAAATTATGTCCATGTTCCTTTTGGTGTGTTGGTTGTAGTACAAATATCCTGTACGATATAGTTAAAATCCTACTATAAGTGAATAGATGCCATGTGCATCCTTCTGAGACTGGGTTAGCTCACTCAGGATGAGCTCCTCTAGATCCATCCATTTGGTTGCAAATTGCGTGATTTCATTGTTTCTGATAGCTGAGTAATATTCCATTGTATAGATGTACCACAATTTTTTAATCCATTCTTCAGTTGAGGGACATCTGGGTTGTTTCCAATTTCTAGCTATTACAAATAAGGCTGTTATGAACATAGATGAGGAGACTTCCCTAGGTCTCCGTGAGAGGTCCTTTGGGTGTATACACAGAAGAGGTATGGCTGGGTCCTGAGGCAAGGTTATTCCTAGATTTCTAAGATATCGCCAGACAGACCTCCATAGTGGTTGCACAAGCCTGCACTCCCACCAGCAATGGAGTAGGGTTCCCCTTTCTCCACACCCTCGCCAGCATGCGCTATCATTTGAGCTCTTTATCTTAGCCATTCTAACAGGTGTTAGGTGGAATCTCAGGGTCATCTTGAGTTGCATTTCTCTGATGATTAAGGATGTTGAACATTTCTTCAGGTGTCTCTCAGCCCTTAGGGATTCCTCCTTTGTGAATTCTCTATTTAGCTCCATCTCCCATTTTTTGATTGGATTATTTGGTTTCTTGGCATTTAGTTTCTTGAGTTCTTTGTAGATTTTAGATAATAGCCCTCTATCAGATGTGGGGTTGGTGAAGATATTCTCCCAGTCTGTTGGTTGTCGTTTTGTTCGAATGACAGTGTCCTTTGCCTTACAGAAGCTTTTCAGTTTCATGAGGTCCCGTTTATTGATTGTTGATCTCAGGTCCTGAGCTGTTGGTGTTCTGTTCAGGAAGTTGTCACCTGTGCCAATGAGTTCGTGGGTTTCTCCTACTTTTTCTACTAGTATATTTAGAGCGCCCGACTTTATGTTAAGGTCTTTGATCCACTTGGATTTAAGTTTGGTACAAGGTGATAGGTATGGGTCTAATTTCATTCTTTTGCAAGTGGACATATAGTTGGACCAGCACCATTTATTGAAGATGCTGTCCTTCTTCCATTGTGTGGTTTTGGCTTCTTTGTCAAAGATTAGTTGGCCATAGCTGTGTGGGTCCATGTTTGGGTCTTCAATTCGATTCCATTGATCCACTGGTCTGTTTGTATACCAGTACCATGCTGTTTTTATTACTGTTGCTCTGTAGTACAGCTTGAAATCTGGGATGGTGATACCTCCAGATGTTTTTTCATTGTACAGGATTGATTTAGCTATTCTGGGCTTTTTGTTGTTCCATATGAAGTTGAGAATACCTTTTTCCAGGTCTATTAAGAATTGTGTTGGTATTTTGATAGGAATTGCATTAAATCTATATATTGCTTTTGGTAGAATAACCACTTTTATTATGTTGATCTTACCTATCCATGAGCATGGGAGATCTTTCCATCTTCTAAAGGCCTCTTCCATTTCTTTCTTCAGGGGCTTGAAGTTCTTGTTATATAGGTCCTTTACATGCTTGGTTAGAGTTACCCCCAGTTATTTTATGTTGTTTGTGGCTATTGTGAAGGGGGTTGTTTCCCTTATTTCTTTCTCGGTATCTTTGTTTGTTGTATAAAGAAGGGCTTCTGATTTTTTTGAGTTAATTTTGTATCCAGCCACCTTGCTGAAGTTGTTTATCAGCTGTAGGAGGTTCTTTGGTGGAGGTTTTGGGGTCACTTATGTATACTAACATATCATCTGCGAATAGAGATAATTTGACTTCTTCATTTCCAATTTTTATCCCTTTGATCTCCTTTAGTTGTCTTATTGCTCTAGCAAGGACTTCAAGTACTATATTGAAGAGATATGGTGAAAGTGGACATCCTTGTCTTGTCCCTGAGTTTAGAGCAAATGCTTCAAGCTTCTCTCCATTTAATTTGATGTTGGCTATTGGCTTGCTGTATATTGCCTTTATTATTTCTAGGTATGGTCCTTGTATGCCCGTTCTCTCCAGAACTTTTAGCATGAAGGGGTGTTGGATTTTGTCAAATGATTTTTCTGCATCTAGCGAGATTATCATGTGGTTTTTTTCTTTCATCTTGTTTATGTGGTGAATTACATTGATAGATTTTCGTATATTGAACCATCCCTGCAATCCAGGGATGAAGCCTACTTGATCATGGTGTATGATACTTTTGATGTGTTCTTGAATTCGGTTTGCTAGTATTTTATTAAGTATTTTTGCATCTGTGTTCATGAGGGAGATTGGTCTGAAGTTCTCTTTCTTTGTTTTGGTAGGTGGAATTTATCGAGGAAATTGTCCATTTTGCTTAGGTTTTCAAATTTAGTGGAATATAGATTTTTAAAGTAATGCCCGAATATTTTCTGGATCTCCTCAATGTCTGTTGTTATTTCTCCCTTTTCATTTCTGATTTTGTTGATTTGTGTTCTTTCCCTTTGCCTTTTAGTTAATTTGGCTAGGGGTCTGTCTATTTTGTTGATTTTCTCAAAGAACCAACTCTTGGTTTCATTGATTCTTTGTATAGTTCTTTTTGATTCTAAGTTGTTGATTTCAGCCCTAAGTTTGATGATTTCCTGCCTTCTGCTCTTCTTGGGAGGGTTTGTTTCTTTTTTTCCAATTCACCCAGCTTAGCTGTTAGTTCACTAATATGAGCTGTCACAATTTTCTTTTTGAAAGCACTTAGTGCTATGAGCTTTCCTCGTAGCACAGCTTTCAATGTATCCCATAGGTTTGGGTATGTTGTGTCTTCATTATCGTTAGATTTTAAGAAGTCTTTCATTTCCTTCTTTATTTCTTCCCTGACCCAGTGGTCATCCAGTAAGGAGCTGTTCAATTTCCATGTGTGTGTATGCTTTCTGTAGATTCTTTTGCTGTTGAAGACCAGCTTTATTCCTTGGTGGTCTGATAAGATACAAGGTGTTATTTCAATTTTCTTGAATCTATTGAGACTATCCTTGTGACCAACTATGTGGTCGATTTTGGAGAAGGTTCCGTGGGGTGCTGAGAAAAAGGTGTATTCCTTTGTGTTTGGGTGAAACGTTCTGTAGATATCTGTTAGGTCCATTTGTTTCATGATCTCTGTTAGACTCAATATTTCTCTGTTTGTCTTCTGTCTTGATGATCTGTCCATTGTTGTGAGTGGGGTGTTGAAGTCTCCCACTACTAGTGTGTTTTGATCGACGTGCGCTTTAAGTTTTAGAAGTGTTTCTTTTACGAAAGTAGGTGCCTTTGTATTTGGGGCATAGATGTTCAGTATTGAGATTTCCTTTTGATGAATATTCCCTTTAATGAGTATATAGTGCCCTTGTTTGTCTTTCTTCATTAACTTCATTTGGAAGTCTGTTTTGTTTGATATTAGGATGGCTACTCCATCTTGCTTCCTGGGTCCATTTGCTTGGAAAACCTTTTCCCAGCCCTTTACTCTGAGGCAGTGTCTATCTTTCGTAGTTAGATGTGTCTCTTGTATACAGCATAAGGAAGGGCCTTGCTTGTGGATCCACTCTGTAAACCTATGTCTTTTTATTGGGGAGTTGAGTCCATTGATGTTGATGGATATTAGTGACCCGGGGTTGATATTTCCCATTAGTTTGGAATAGGTGGTGGTCCTGTGCCTCTTTTGGTTTAGTTGCTGAGGGGTTTTCTATTCCTTTTGTTTTCTTGGGTGGAGTTTTCTTCTCTGGGTGGTGATTTTCCTTCTAGGATTTTCGGTAGGGCTGGGTTTGTGGGTAGATATTGTTTAAATTTGATTTTGTCATGGAATATCTTGTTTTCTCCATCTATGTTGATAGAGAGTTTTGCTGGGTAAAGTAGTCTGGCTGGGCACCTATTATCTCTCAGGACTTGTAGTATATCTGACCAGGCCATTCTAGCTTTTAAAGTTTCTGAGGAGAAGTCAGGTGTAATTCTGATGCATCTGCCATTGTATGTGACTTGACCTTTTTCTCTTTCAGCTTTTAACATTCTTTCTTTGTTCTGTACATTTGGTGTTTCAATTATTATGTGGCGAGAGGAGTTTCTTTTCTGGTCTAATATGTTTGGTGTTTTGTAAGCCTCTTGGATTTTTATTGGCATCTCTTTTTTCAGGTTTGGGAAGTTTTCCTCTATGATTTTGTTGAAGATATTTCCTGGACCATGGAGTCGGGAGTCCTCTCTTTCCTCTATACCTATAATTCTTAGGTTCCGTCTTTTCATTGAGTCCTTGATTTCTTGGATGTTGTGGGTGGGAGATTTTTTTAGCCTTCTCATTTTCTTTGGATGTTGTACTGATTTCTTCCACTGAATCTTCCATGCCTGAGATCCTGTCTGCCATCTCTTGCATCCTATTGTTGATACTCACATCCGTAGTTCCTGTTCTCTTCCCTTGGTTCTCCACTTCCTCTTTTAACTCTGACTGTGTTTTCTTTATTGTTTCTATTTCTATTTTCATGTCTTGTATGGTTTTGTTCGTTTTGTACATTTCCTTCTCCAGCTTGCTTGTTTTTGTATGAAAATCTTTCATTGCTTTTTCCTTTTCCTGTTCAAGGTCTGTCACCTTGGCTTGGAGCTCTTTAATGGTGTTGTTCCTTGTTTTGACTTGTAGAATTGTGGCTTCTTTGAATTCCTTCATAGATTTAAGTTCTTCTTGCAGGGACTCTATCACTTTCCATAATGCAGAATTGTCAACGTTTTCATGTGTTTCTGTTGGTGTGTGGTCATCCAAATTGGATGAGCTAGGATAATTCTGCTTTGTTGGAGTCATATTTCCTTGATTTCTATTTTTTTTTTTGACCTTTGGCCATTGGATGCGTTTAGCTGTCTGTTTTCTGTGCTTGGAACCACAGTGGATGATTTGGTGCAGGGGACGAGTTACTCGGCTATCTGTCGTTGCTTACAGGGGGATTTCAGGGTCACTGTGGTTTTAATCACCTGAGGCACTGTGAGCTGGTGCAGCCTATTCCCAGGTTGTGAGTAATGGACCGGGATTGATTCACTGCTCCCAATTCAGACTTCTCTATGTTGCACTCTGAGTTATCAGCCTGTAATGGTTCTGATGGTATGGACCTGGTTGCCCAGGCACAGATTCTGTGGGCTTTGTTTGTCATCACGGAGGCTGACAGAGTCTGGCTCCACACCTAGTATATCTGGATTTTCCAGAATACAGCTATGGTCCCGATTTCTGGTTTCTCACTAGGCTTCTCGCTACAGGGCTGGCCTCTGTGCCTGATTCCCTTCCTGTCTGCACCTCCGCGGGTCCCACTCCCTGGCTGCTAGGCCGTGGGTACCCCAAGCCCGGGATCCTCCGGCCGCCTGAGTGGTCCTCTAGCGCCAGCAGCTCAGCCGTGGGTGCACAGATCCCTGGCCCCGCCCACGCCTTTCTCTCTCCGCAGTTGACCTGCCGTGGGTTCGCGGGGATTTGGCCCTGCCAGCCGGGCTCCCTCCCCAGTTGCGCTGCCGTAAGTGCGCTGGATTCAGCCCCTCCCACATGCCTTTGTGTTCCCAGCTTCCTTCGCTCTCTTGGAACCTCCCGCCCTCCACTTCATGAGCGGCTGCTGACCACCCACTGAGCCCCCTGTTTGTTCCTTGATAAGCCTTCCACTATCTCACAAAGTTTTTTAAGTGGGTATAAGTTCTACCTGAGGTGTGGGGAGCCCAATAGGCCAGTGATCTATGTCCAAGTGGCCATCTTATTCTGCCTGCTGTAAGTTGGGATCGATCTTACCAGGCGCCTCTCCAAATGGGAGTTCCCGAATCCCAGGTTTAGTGGCTTCCGTGTCTGCAAGAGATGGGGGAGAGCCTTGCCCTGGGACTTTTAACAGTCCCTTGGGAGCTGTGAGTGTTCCCGGGGGGGTCTAGCCCCTACTGTTTTTGCACAGTGCCCAATAACTCTGTGTTTTTTATGGCTCTTTTTTCCCCGCATTCAAAATACGTCAGTGTAGGTCACCGCCATCTTGGCCCTCCCCACCAGAGAACTCTTACAGCTGATAAACACCTTCAGCAAAATGGCTGGATACAAAATTAATTCAAAAAAAATCAGAAGCCCTTCTTTATACAACAAACAAATGGGCTGAGAAAGAAATAAGATAAAAAACCCCCTTCACAATAGCCACAAACAACATAAAATACCTGGGGATAACTCTAACAAAGCAGGTCAAGGACCTGTACAACAAGAACTTCAAGCCCTTGAAGAAAGAAATGGAAGAGACCTTTAGAAGTTGGAAAGATCTCCCATGCTCATGGATAGGTAGGATCAACATAATAAAAATGGCCATCCTATCAAAAGCAATATACAGATTCAATGCAATTCCTATCAAAATACCAACACAATTTTTTATAGACTTGGAAAGAGCTAGTCTCAATTTCATATGGAACAACAAAAAGCCCAGGATAGCTAAATCAATCCTGCACAATAAAAAAATATCTGGAGGTATTACCATCCCAGATTTCAAGCTGTACTACAGAGCAATAGTTGTAAAAACAGAAAGGTATTGGTATAGAAACAGACCAGTAGATCAATGGAATGGAATTGAAGATCCAGAAATAGACCCACACACTTATGGCCACCTAATTTTTGACAAAGAAGCCAAAACGGCACAATGGAAGAAGGACTGAATCTTCAACAAATGGTACTGTTCCAACTGGATGTCCACTTGTAAAAGAATGAAGTTAGACCCATACTTATCACCTTGTACAAAACTTAAGTGCAAGTGGATCAAAGACCTTAACATAAGGCCGGTCACACTAAATCTACTAGAAGAAAAAGTGGGAGAAACCCTCAAACTAATTGGCACAGGCGACAACTTCCTGAACAGAACACCAACAGCTCAGGACTTGAGATCAACAATCAATAAATGGGACCTCATGAAACTGAAAAGCTTCTGTAAGGCAAAGGACACTGTCATTCGAACAAAACGGCAGCCTACAGACGGGGAGAAAATCTTCACCAACCCCACAATTGACAGAGGGCTAATATCCAAAATCTACAAAGATCTCAAGAAATTAAATGCCAAGAAACCAAATAATCCAATCAAAAAATGAGGGACAGAGCTAAATAGAGAATTCACAAAGGAGGAATACCTACTGGCCCAGAGACACTTGAAGAAATGCTCAACATCCTTAATCATCAGAGAAATGCAACTCAAGACGACTCTGAGATTCCATCTCACACCTGTCAGAATGGCTAGGATCAAAAACTCAAATGACAGCACATGCTGGCAAGGGTGTGGAGAAAGGGGTACCTTACTCCATTGCTGGTGGGAATGCAGGCTTGTGCAACCACTATGGAGGTCAGTCTGGCAATATCTTAGAAAACATGGAATAGCTCTGCCTCAGGACCCAGCCATACCACTTCTGGGTATTCACCCAAATGCCTCTTCACGGAATCATAAGGAAGTTTCCTCATCTATGTTTATAGCAGCCTTAGTTGTAATAGCTAGAAACTGGAAACAAACCAGATGTCCCTCAACCGAAGAATGGGTTAAAAAACTGTGGTACATCTACACAATGGAATATTATTCAGCTACCAGGAACAATGAAATTATTCAATTTGCAGCCAAATGGATGGAACTAGAAAAGCTCATCCTGAGTGAACTAACCCAGAATTAGAAGGACACATATGGCATCTATTCACTTATAGTAGGATTTTACCTATACAGTAGAAGGTATCGATACTACAACTAATAAACCAAAGGGAACTTGGACATAGACTTCTTATTTCTAATTTTTATTCTTTATTTAATTTTTATATATTAGTTATTTTTTTCTGTTTTTTAGTCTTTTTATCTATTGTATGCTTATTGATTTGTTTGTTTAGTAGTTCTCTCTCCCGGGCAACGAGACACTTTTCACTGATGGTACTGCTTCCTAGATCCCCAATGAATGAAGAGGCTCTTGGCCCTCATATGACCTCTCAACTGAGATGAGGGACTGTTATATAAGGACACCATACCCCAGAGAAATGGGATGGAAGGGTTAGGAGGTAAAGAAAGAAAATGAAATGTGATGTTTCGGTCTTTTACTACTAACTGTCATAAACTGTTTAGGATAATTAAGAAATGCAAACTAATGGTTATGCAAGCCGGTCATTCTGTTAGGTAGTATGACAGCCTATTATAGTTACTTGCTAAGCTAATCAGAAATAAACCTGCTAAGAGACAAGCAATATCTGCTTACCCTAATATAAGAGATAGATAGGGCCTCTTCAAAAACCTCAAGAGATCTGCAGAATATGGCATTCAAAGATGTTTTCGTAACTTTAGATTTTTTATATCAAGACATATCAACTCCTGACAATACCCCCTATTCTCCTCCAAGTAGAAGATGAGGATCGAAGAATCTCCAGTGGGAGATGATTGAATTAGTCGCAAGCCTATCTCTTGGTAGGAAAAGCCCCTTGCCCCAACTGTAGACAGAATGCTGTCCAAAAAGGACAAAACCTGGAAGCAGGTAAGTCGACAGCCTAGCTCTGCCAAGACAGGGTAGGTAAGTCCTTCATAACCCCTGCTCTACAATCAATGTCTGTCAGAGAAGCGGGGCCAAACGACTGAAGAGCGATGCTGTAATGTATGGAGAGAAAATGGGAATTGCCCAGGCAGTATGTCATTTCTTAGTTTGGGAAGCTGCAGACCCTGTACTTCCTATAAAATCAGATATATTTATCCCTCTCAGGTCTCTGAGGTGATTGAAGAACAGATAGATAGAGTCTCATAATTAAATTTTGAGTTGTTTAGGAGTCAAGAGAGTGTTATACATCTAAGAAGATACTTTTAAAATTGTGTTGCAATTAGTATGAATGTTGAGTTAGATATAGAATGTTAAACTCATGGAGATGGTTAGCTAGTAGAATGTTAAAGTCAGGTACCAAATACATATGGACTGGTCATTGGGAATGTACGTTAAGCCATATAACCCTCATAACTGTGGCCTATTTACCTCTGTTGTACTGTATTGTATTTATTATTATAAGAGAAAGAGCCATTTGTTGGACTAAAAGGGGAAGCTGTAGGGGGAAATAAGGTATTCCTTAAACTTAAAAGAAAAAAAAAGGGAAGAGGATAGGGGGTTGAGGGTGGGAGGGTGGGACTGGAGGGGGAATAGGGAGGGGACTTTGATTGAAATGTAATTTGAAGAAATAAAAAATAAAGGAAAGAAATAAAAAAAATTAATTTATTTCATATTCCAATCGCCATTCCCCTCCCTTCTCCCAGTTCCACTCTCCCACCCCAGATCCCCCTCACTCCACCACCCTCCCTAACCTGGTACCAACCCACTCTGAGATACCAAATCGCATAAGAACTAATTCCCCCCCTCCCTGTTTCCACTGAGGCAAGACCAGTCAGTTCTGGTAGGAAAATAGGATCTAGAGGGAGGTAACCTTGTGTAAGTCAGAGATAGCCCTTGCTCCAATTGTTAGGGGATCCACTTGAGTACCATGCAGTCATCTGATTCATATGTGTAGTGTGCCTAGAACGTATCCATGCATGTTCTTTGGATTTTGGTTCAGTCTCTATGAGCCTCCTTGAGTCCCAGTTAATAGACTAAGGGTCTTCTTATCGTGTCCTTGATCTTTGCTGCTGTTTTTTGGAAGGACACTTCACCTCAACCATCGATAAAATAAACATTCCATTCTCTTCAGAAGAACATCGTTTCAAAGGACAACCTATTCTGCACATAATATATGCTTGATAAAGGTCTTAGGAAGAATTCATAAAATAAGCATGTGAATAGATAAATGTGGCTTATATACAAGTGGAATCAACTGAGACCCACTTCTACCTGTGAAACTAGCATTCCCTTTCATTTTCATTATAAGTATTGAGATTCAAAAATTATTTATTTTTATTTATTATTCTCTCATATATATTGCATTCCAACTGCAGTCCCCCCCGTACTCCTCCCAGTCTTTCTTCCAACCTCCCCTCTCTCCCAGATCCACTTCTTCTCCATTTCCCTTCAGTAAATCATTTTAAAAACCAAATATCCAAAATATTTCAAGTTTTATTGTTTATGACATGCATCTTAAGTGGCTCTTTCCTGTGTTCATGATCAATAAGAATAAGAATTTTAAACAATCAAAAAATTGAGAACAGTAAAAAAAATACAAATCAAATTAGATGAAGCCAAGCTGAGAGACACATAAGAATGGTGCAATTATGAACATGCAGCCAGCTTTTTCCCTTACCTTTGTCAGTTTTATGAGCACAAAATTCCTTTTTTTCACTTCAGTTGACCTTGGTATCTTTGCTTTGCTTTTTTGTTTATGTTGTCATAGATTTTATTGCATAATCTTCTCTACCTGTATGTTAATTTATTATACTTTATTTTGCATTATCAATAAGCCCATGGCTGTGGAGATTGCTTAGGTAGCAAAATGCTTGACACTCAAACATTAGAATTAGACATTGATTCCAAGACCCACTTACAAATATTAGGTTATCCAGAGAAAGAAAATCTCTTGGGGCTCATTAACTGTGCTGGCTAGTTTTATGCCAGCTTCACACAAATTAGAATCATTTAGGAAGAGGGAACCTCTACTGAGAAAAATGTCTCTTCCAGACTGGCTTGTTGGCAAGCCTGTAGTGCATTTTCTTGATTGATCACTGATATGGTAAGGCACAGCTCACTGTCAGCATTGCCACCTCTGGACTGATGCTACTGGGCAATATAAGAAAGCTGGCTGAACAAGCAGCCAGATCAAGACAGTAAGCAGTACTCTGAACTTTGCATCAGCTCTCCTCTGCCTGTTCCTGCCCTGTTTGAGTTCCTACCATGACTTTCTTCAGTGATAGCCAGTGATATGAAAGTGTAAGCTGAAATAAACCCTTCCCTACCCACTTTACTTTTGGCCATTGCGTTTTACCACATAATAGAAACCCAAACGAAGAAACTGGAAAAATCAACCTAATCGAAACTGGTAACTCCACACCGGTGAGAAACTGTCCCCCCAAAAAATTCCTGAGGAATGATATCTAAGGTTGTCTTCTTTCCCCTATATACACTTGCACACACTAGTGCACGCACATACATGCCACGTGCATTCACACATACCACACACTCACACACACCACACACTCACACACACACCACACTCACACACACACACACCCACACGCAGAGTTTTAGTTGTTGTTTTGATTTTTTTTCTGAGAAAGGTTTCTCTGTGTAGCCCTGGCTGTCTTAGAACTCACTTTGTAGACCAGGATGGCCTCAAACTCAGAGGTTCACTTACCTCTTCTTCCTGAGTGCTAGGAATAAAGGCATGTATCACGATACCCAGACCACACATGTAGTTTTTAAAATGAAAAATAACACACATGTTATCTCTTCAGATAAATTTTAAGTGATAGGATTAAATTTTAAGATTTTTTACTCTTTTGTAATATTAATTTCACTTTTTGAAACTGCTATGATATTTTGTGAAGCTCACAGTTGCAAATGCATAATTTCATATTGAATAAAGAAAAATAGATTTGAAAGCACTTACTGACATTGTTTATAATAATCAGAGGAGAAACAGCACTTAACATGCCAAATAGTTACTGTGCAGTACCAAGCACCAGGACAAGGCTGAGTATTGTTAGTATAGGGATGGTTAAGCTCTGCGTCTTGACATCAAAGATACTGTAGTCCTAGGGGAAAATTGCAGAGCATTTCTTTTAACCTAACATTTGTAGGATAGCCTTCACAAAATCTTCATGAAGTGTATGTATGAGGTACGTTGTGTAGATGAAATCAGAAAGCATATTGATTTACTCAAAGAATCTAAATGATATAATATGAAAGTTCTGAATACAAGTGAGTTTGACCTTAAGGGACCACTATATTATTCCAAGGTTGTTTTTGTTGTTGTTTATTTGTTTTGTTTTTGGTTTTTTACTATTTAAAAAATCAACTTGGGAAGTTCTTTCTGATATTAGATTATAGAGTGTTTAGCTGCATAAATATCAACTGTATATACATCTGAATCTGTTTTGATATCCTGTTTGCCAAGTAACTATTGGCAGTTGATGGCTAATGAACGGGTAGGATCAGAGTTTTCCAAGAGTTTGGCCTTGATGAGTTGTCTGTACTTTACTGACTGCTCATACAGCCATGTACATGTATGTACATAATTGTGATATATATATGTATATATATATGAGTATGACTGGACAAGTGAGTTATTTTTAAAAATAGGTCATGGAGTTGAGGGGGTATAGCCTGGGAGATCAGGGAGGAAGTAAGAGTTAAAATTATTGAAATATCTTGTCTGACATTCCCAAAGAATAAATTTTAAAAAATTTATGATGCATTGGCTAGAGGTTAGCAAGATGATGCAGTTTTGAAAATCTCCCACATTCTTTGGCATACTGTTGGGCTACATAATTAATGGCTATTTCCTTAACTGAGATAACAGCTGTGCATCTGCATTGATGTCAGGAATCTGCCAGATTCTCACAATAAAAAAGGAAATGTTGCCTCTTGCTCTGCCTGGTAAAAGAAAAAAGTAATCATTGCAAACAGTACATTATCCAATATGACCCACACACCAGTCAGAAAGACATCGCTGGAGATGTAGCCAATGAGGAGGGAAATTTCTTTTTAAAAAGAAAGTGATAATGTGAGTCCTTCAAGGAAATTGATTTGAAATAATGAAACCATGGAAAGGAGAAGATTCTGAGAAATAGAAGCTGTGATCATGGAGAAACAATTAGTGGTTTTCAAAAATACGAGACATGCTCTCCTAAATTATTGACAATTGATAAATCAATGACAGTTATATAACACTCCCCTTCCCACATCTCACCACTACACTTATAACAAGAGTTGAGTTAGCTTTCCATTATTGTGATAAAACATCATAAGTAAATCAACATAAATGATGAAAGATTCTGATTCAAAGATTTCAGTTCATTGATACTAGTTTCATATATAAAGTAAAATTAATATTCTTTCCATAGAGAATTAAGTAATAATAAAGGAGTACTGTAAATAATTCTATATCTACAAAATGTATACTTTAGATTAAATTGACAAATTTCTTGACTTTTTAAAATTTATTTATTTATTGTTTCAGTTTACATCTCCATCATAGTGTCCTCTTTTCACCCTTCCCAGTTCTGCCCTCCCACCCGCTACCCCCTAACCCTTCCATCTCACTCCTCTGGAGTGGAGTGTCCCTACATAACAGTCCCCTGCCCCAGTTCAGCAATCATATGAGGTCCAAGAGCCTCCTCATACACTGGGGGACCTACAAGGTAGTACCACCAGTGAAAAGTGTCTCATTGCCAGGGACAGAAAACTAAAAAACAAACAAACAACAAAAAGTCTATGTCCATGTTCCCTTTGGCGTGTTGCTTGTAGTATAGATATCCTCTACTACATGGCTAAAATCCAGTTATAAGTGAATAGATGCCATGTGCATCCTTCTGAGTCTGGGTTAGCTCACTCAGGATAAGATTCTCTAGTTCCATCCATTTGGCTTCAAATTGAATAATTTCATTGTTTCTGATAGCTGAGTAATATTCCATTGTGTAGATGTACCACAGTTTTTTAATCCATTCTTCGGTTGAGGGACATCTGGGTTGTTTCCAGTTTCTAGCTATTACAAATAAGGCTCCTATGAACATAGAAGAGGAAACTTCCTTGTGATTTGGTGAGGAGTCATTTGGATGTATACCCAGAAGTGGTATGGCTGGGTCCTAAGGCAGAGCTATTCCAAGTTTTTTAAGATATCGCCATACTGACCTCCATAGTGGTTGCACAAGCCTGCACTCCCACCAGCAATGAAGGAGTGTTCCCCTTTCTCCACACCCTCACCAGTAAGTAATCCATGTAAGACTTTCTAAAAAATTAATACAAAAAGTATTTAAAACAATTAATTTTGATAGTTTATTTGTAGAAAAATAATCAACCACAGCCTTTAATGTGTGAGAGTGAGGTGAGAGAATCAGAATTTCAAGTTAAAAGTACATTTGAAAGCCCCCCTCAGAAAGGCTAATATCCAAAATATATAAAGAACTCAAGAAATTAAACACCAAGAAACCAAATAATCCAATCAAAAAATGGGTTACAGAGCTAAACCAAGAACTCACAAAAGAAGAATCCCTATGGGCAAGAGACACTTGAACAGATCCTCAACATCCTTAAGCATCAGAGAAATGGAACTCAAGACACTCTTGAGTTTACATCTCACACCAGTTAGAATGGCTAATATCAAAAACTTAAATGCCAGAACATGCTGGCAAGATTGTGGAGAAAGAGGAACACTCATCCATTGCTGGTGGTAGTGCAAACTTGTACAACCACTATGGAAATCAGTCAGGCAATCCCTTAGAAAACTTGGAATAGCTCTACTTCAAGACCCAGTCATGCCACTACTGGGCATATATCTAAAAGATTACTCACCAAACCACAAGGACATCTCTTCAAGCATGTTTTTTGTAGGGTTATTTATAATAGCTAAAAACTGGAAACAGCCCAGATATCCTTCAACTGAGGAATGGATTAAAAAATCTGTGATACATTTACACAATGGATTACTACTCAGTTATCAGAAACAAGGAAATCATGCAATTTGCAACCAAATAGATGGAGCTAGAGAAGCTCATCTTGAGTGAGCTAACCCAGACTCAGAAAGATGCATATGGCATCTATTCACTTATAACTGGATTTTAGCCATATAGTACAGGATAACTATCCTACAACCAACAGACCAGACCGAAAGGAACAGGAACATGGACTTTGTTAAACTGTTAGTGGGACACTTCACCTTAGTGGTACAAGAGGAGGCTCTTAGCCCTCAGGTGACTGATGAGCTGAGGGGGGCTGATATGTGGAAGCATTTCACACCGGAGGAGTAGGATACGTGGGAGAGGAAGTAGAGGCTGGGAAGATGGGAACAGAAGAGGTGGAGGGAAGGGGTTGTGATGGTGATGTTACCTGATTTAATAAATAAAAGCTTAAATTTAAAAAATAAAATAAAAGTACATTACTTCAAATACATCTAGGCATGAGCATTTAATGAGAAAATATTTACAACTTTATTCCAACCAAAGGCCTGAGTTCATGTATTCAGATTTGTGTTTAAGCACCTGCTTCCACTTAGTGTTTTATAGTTGAGATATTCCTCTTCAGGGGACACTTAGAGGTGAATTTACTCTCATCCTCCCCAATGAAGTGTGGGAAGGAAGCCTTCCTAGTGCCACTGGCTCTCATAGTAGCCTCATTATTTCACCATCATATGAAAGATATTTGTATAATGATGGAAAAGGATATTCTCCAAGTATCATGAGAAGTAATGGGACTATTAACCACCTACTGATTGATGCACCATTCTTAGAGACAGAAGAAACACCTCACAATGAGCATTGAATGTAGAAGAAACAGAGCACAGAATGGAAAGGTTAGGGGCCTGACTGGTTTTGAGTCTACACAGGTTGCAGTACACCAGGCAAGTTATTTATCCTATTTATCCATGTTCCATTTAACTTGCTCAACCACAAGATTAATGACATGCATAAAGCAGGAAATATGCAAAACAGTAAGAAAATACACATGAATATTCTATTGTTTTCGTGATATGCCTTGTGAGCACCCAGTTGATTGAAGAAATTATAAGGAATGAGCCTTATGCCTCTATTACTTGTGTTCTATTAGCTGCTACATTGAATAGAACATTCAGATTTTACCTTGAGCTAGAATCAATACTTAATGTCCCTACAACATGATAATAGTTATTTTCCACAACTCCTTTCCTCACCCAGAAGTTTCCTTTCATGTGGCGTCCCCTTTCCCTTTCTGAATTTGTTTTGTTCCCCTCTTCTGATCTTCTACCTAGTTTCTTAGTCTACACCAACTTTCATATGCCCTTATTAAAATACATACAGATATTGGAAATTAGGATCCATATGTGAGAGAACACAGGACATTTTTGTCTATCTGAGATTGGGTCATTCATTCATATAATAATTTTAAATTCTTCTCAGTTTCTTTTTTTATACATATGAATAACATCCTATTGTATTTATATGTCATGTTTTCATGACCTGTTTTGTTGGTGGACATTTAAGTTTGCTCTATTCCATTAATATTGTTACATCTTTTAACCCATACAACCGTGTGAAATACAATGTACAATCAATGAAAAGAAACCTAATTGAGAACATTAAATGAATTCACCTTACACATAAGAGAAAATGCCCTTCTCTGGAAGTCATGACAGTAACTTCCAATTCTGTACACGTCTTCATGTGTTTCAATACAAAGAATACCATTCATGACTCTACAAGCCTGGAATAGAGCTTAGAGAATTAAAAGGTAAAGGATACAGAAATGAATGTCACAGGTAAGCCAACTCTATTAGAGCAAACCCGTAAAGTAAAATCTATTCAAGTCTAAGAAATGGAATATCACTCAGTTACAGGACTCATGCACAGTAAGTATAGTCACAAATCAAAACCATCTTTATTCATTGGTAAAGAAGTTTCCCTATAAACAGATCTGTTGGCCATATGCTGACAACTCTCTCATACATAGAGGAAAGCAGACAGCTAATCCTCAGAGTCAGTGCCAGGTAAGAGAGAGAAAGAGGCCCTATCTATCTCTTATAGGGCCTCTTCAAAAACCTCAAGAGATCTGCAGATTTTGGCATTCAAAGATGTTTTCGTAACTTTAAATTTTTTTTTCAAGACATATCAACTCCTGACAGCACCCCCTATTCTCCTCCAAGTAGAAGATGAGCATCGAAGAATCTCCAATGGGAGATGATTGAATTAGTCGCAAGCCTATTTCTTGGTAGGAAAAGCCCCTTGCTCCAACTGTAGACAGAATGCTGTCCAAAAAGGACAAAACCTGGAAGCAGGTAAGTCGACAGCCTAGCTCTGCCAAGACAGGGTAGATACGTCCTTCATAACCCCTGCTCTACAATCAATGTCTGCCAGAGAAACGGGGCCAAATGACTGAAGATCGATGCTGTAATATATGGAGAGAAAATGGGAACTGTCCAGGCAGCCACTGGTATGTCATTTCTTAGTTTGGGAAGCTGCAGGCCCTGTACTTCGTATAAAATCAGATATATTTATCCCTCTCAGGTCTCTGAGGTGGTTGAAGAACAGATAGCTAGAGTCTCATAATTAAATTTTGAGTTGTTTAGGAGTCAAGAGAGTGTTATAGATCTAAGAAGATACTTTTAAAATTGTGTTGCAAGTTAGTATGAATGTTGAGTCAGATATAGAACTTTAAACTCATGGAGATGGTTAGATAGTAGAATGTTAAAGTCAGGTACCAAATACATATGGACTGGTCATTGGGAATGTACCGTTAAGCCATATAACCCTCATAACTGTGGCCTAATTACCTCTGTTG
>CAJQZJ010034182.1:857514-874146 GCA_907164525.1 Lophiomys imhausi
GTGTGTGTGAGTGTGTGTGTGTGCGCGTGTGTGTGTGCGCGTGTGTGTGTGAGTGTGTGTGTGTGTGTTGGGGGGTATATACTTGAGTCTTATAGATATTTTACCTTTCTGTCCATATCTATCGTTTGTATTTTGATATCCATCGTGTGTCTATAGTTCTTTATTGCCTTTATCATCAGTCTTGCATCTTCTTTAAATGTGGCCTTTACACATATCTACATCAAGCCTATTGATTTATTCGTTGCCTAGTGCAGCTCACATTTTTCTGTTTCTGCGTAAACCTGGTAATCTTTTATCCTGGATGCTGTCAGTAATATATAGTAGACACTATAATTGTTATGTGCCTCTAAAGAAAATTAAACACAACCTCCTCTGAGATCGACAAGTGCTGAAATATCTCTTTAATAATTTTGGGCTTTGTTTTGCTGCTTTGAGCTTCAGCATGCAATCCATGAAGCACAGGGGGATTCGGGGAGAGGAAAGATCAGAATTGTACCAAATTTCAATTGGTCTCTATTGTCTTGTAACTCCCACAATCACATTCAACTTTTTGGAGCAGTCTGCCTTCAGTTCTCTGATTCTTTAATTGGAATAATTTTCTACAAGAATAAACCTCACTAAGACAGATTATGAAACCTGAACAAACCAGTGACAAATCAACTGCTTTACTGAATTCTGACAAACATTTTAAGCTATCAAAACCATTCTCTGATGCTCATCATCTACTTGGAGTAGATTGGGGGGTACTGTCAGGAGCTGACATGTGTCAATACCAAAAAAAATCTTAAGTTAAGAAAATGTCTTTGAGTTGACATGTCTTGATATAAAAAAAATGTAAAGTTAAGAGAACATCTTTGAATGCCATATTCTGCAGATCTCTTGAGGTTTTTGAAGAGGCCCTATCTATCTCTTATATTAGGATAAGCAAATGTTGCTTGTCTCTTAGCAACTTGATTTCTGATTAACTTAGAAAATAGCTATAGTAGACTGTCATAGCACTTAACTAAATGGCAGGCTTGCATGACTATTAGTTTGCATTTCTTAATTATCCTAAACAGTTTATGACAATTAGTAGCAAAAGGCCAAAACTTCACATTTCATTTTTTTTTCTTTATTCCCTGATCCTTCCATCCCACTTCTCTGGAGAAGAGTGTCCCTATATAACAGTCCCTCATCCCAGTTCAGAAGTCATATGAGGGCCAAAAGCCTCCTCATACAGTGGGGGTCTACGAGGCAGTACCACCGGTGAAAAGTGTCTCATTGCCAGGGAGAGAGAAATAAAAAACCAAACAAACAAATAAGCAGACAAACAGATAAAAAATTAAAAATAAAAGAATAAAGAATATAAAGTCTATGTCCATGTTCCCTTTGGTGTGTTGGTTGTAGTATCGATATCCTCTACTATATAGCTAAAATCCTACTATAAGTGAATAGATGGCATATGCATCCTTCTCCAAGTAGAAGATGAGCATCAAAGAATCTCCAGTGGGAGATGATTGAATTAGTGGCAAGCCTATCTCTTGGTAGGAAAAACCCCTTGTTCCAACTGTAGACAGAATGCTGTCCAAAAAGGACAAAACTTGGAAGCTGGTAAGTCGACAACCTAGCACTGCCAAGACAGGGTAGGTAAGTCCTTCATAACCCCTTCTCTACAATCAATGTCTGCCAGAGAAACGGGGCCAAACAACTGAAGAACGATGTTGTAATGTATGGATAGAAAATGGGAATTGTCCAGGCAGCCACTGGTATGTCATTTCTTAGTTTTGGAAGCTGCAGGCCCTGCACTTCCTATATAATCAGATATATTTATCCCTCTCAGGTTTCTGAGGTGGTTGAAGAATAGATAGCTAGAGTTTCATAATTAAATTTTGAGTTGTTTAGGAATCAAGAGTGTTCTGGATCTAAGAAGACGTTTTTAAAATTGTGATGCAAGTTAGTATGAAAACTGAGTTAGATATAGAACTTTAAACTCATGGAGATGGTTAGATAGTAGAAAATTAAAGTCAGGTGCCAAATACATATGGACTGGACATTGGGAATGTATGCTAAGCCATATAACTGTCATAACTGTGGCCTAATTACCTCTGTTGTTTTATATTGTATTTATTATTATAAGAGAAAGAGCCATTTGTTGGACTGAAAGGGGGAGTTATTGGGGGGGAAAATATACCTTAAACTTAAAAAAAAAGGAAGAGGATGGGTGGGTTGAGGCAGAAGAGGGTGGGAGGATGGGACTGGAGGGGGGAGTAGGGAGGGAATTGTGATTGATATGTAACTTGAAGAAATAAAAAATATAAAGAGGAAAAAAAAGAAAATGTCTTTGAATGCCACATTCTACAGATCTCTTGAGGGTTTTGAAGACCACCTACCTATCTCCATATATTTGGATACACAAATATTGCTTGTCTCTTAGCAACTTGATTTCTGATTAACTTAGAAAACATCTGTGATAAACTACACTAGTACCAAACAAAATGACATGTTTTAAAGACTATTAGTTTACATTTCTTAACTATCCTAAACAGTTTTTGACCATTGCTATCAAAAGGCCAAAACTTCACATTGCATTTTAAAGTATTATATAGGTACAATACCATAAAAAGAGTTAACCTTAATTTTATATCAATATACAAAGATCAATACCGAGGAGATAGTTGCATTAGTGGCAAGCTTGTCCCTGGGCAAGAAAAATCCCTTGCTTCAACTTTAGACAGAATCCTGTCCAAAAAGGACAAAACTTGTAAGTAGGAAAGTCGACAGCCTAGCTCTGTCAAGACAGAGTAGGCAAGTCCTTCACAATTCATGTTTTCAATTAATGTATGTCAGAGATACTGGGCCAGAAGTCCAAAGATAGATACTCTAATTTATTGATAGAAATTGGGGACTGTCCAGGCAGTCAGTTGTCTGTCATTTCTTAGTTTTGTAAACTGTTGGTTCTGTACTTCCTGTATAATCAAATATATTTATCCTTCTCAGGTCTTTGGTGTGGTTAACGAATAGATAGTTATAGTCTCACAGTTAAATTTTAAGTTGTTTAGGAATTAAAAGGATGTTCTAGGTCTAAGAAGCTATCTTTAAGTTGGTAATGTAAGTTAGGATGGAAACTGAGTTAGGTATAGAACTTTAAACTCATGGAGATAGATAGATAGATAGATAGATAGATAGATAGATAGATAATAGAATATTAATATCAGTTGCCAAATGAGTATGGACTGGACATTGGAAATGTATGTTATACCATACAACTTTCATAATTGTGGCCCAATTATTCTTATTGTTTTATATTGTATTTATTGTTATAAGAAAAAGAACTGTTTATTGGCCTAAAAGGGGTAGCTGCTGGGGGAAAAAGATACACCTTAAATATTTAAAAAATGCAGATAGGAGGGTAAGGGGGAAGAGGGTAGGAGGGTGGGACCAGGAAGAGGAGGAGGGAGGGGACTATGATTGAGATGTAACTTGAAAAAATAAATAAATGATTAAAAAAAAGCATAAAGCATTCTCTCAAGGCTGGGGATTTGGTTTGGTGGGTATAAGCAGTTGGAGTACAGCATACAGAACTGAGTTCAAATCCTTAGCACCCATGGGAAAAGCCAAGCATGGCTGACCACATACAGCTGTAACTCTAATTCTCTAGGGGTAGGTTCAGGAAGACCACTGGGGTTTTCCAGCTGCAAGCAAACTCCAGGATCAGTAAGAAAAGGACAGAGCCTGATACCTTATTTCCTTCTCTGGAGCTTATATGTGTACAAAACTATACACATCTTGCATACACACATACACATGTCACACACATACACAAACACACACACGCACACATACACACACACACACGTGTGTGAGCATGCTTAAAAATTCACACCTACACCCATGCATACAAAATGTAAAACTTGAAAAAAAATCAGAGTGTATTCTCGTAGGCAAAATTACAGAAGCATTTTATGTTCACACACTTATGGATGTTACACAAAAATACACACTTAAATACACACATATACACTTGATGAGACAGGTGAGCCTGACAAATTGCTCAATCTGCACTCCTTGTCACTATCCTTAAAAGTTCTGAAGACTTCTGTTGGAAAAATGAAACATCACAAACTGACAATGTGATGTTCAGCTCCATTTCATCCAGTTTCCTAACTAACTGCACCAGAGTTAATTGTGTTCAGGTGTTGTAGCTGACGTTAGAATTCCTTTTCTGGCCTGCTCTGAAATCTGGAGCCAGAGAAGCATGTGGATATTATTAATTAAATGCCTTTATACTTTGTAGAAGCCATCATAAAAAGGTCTGATTGATTAAATAATACCTTTAGTCACTAATTAAGAAAGGAACCTACTAAGAAGTCAATTTTGCAAAAATGAAGCTATTTTACCATAACCTTTTTAGCTCTTAAAAGAGATTGGACCTTCCTGGAATTTAACCATTTTGAATTACTTACATCTGCATTATTAGTGTTGGTTAAGATATACAAGTTAGGGTATTATGGTCTGAACAGATAGCAACTTAGCTTACAGAAGTTCATTAGTCATGAGAAAGATTTCATTACAGGAAAACATAGAATGTGGAAAGTGCATGAAATGCAAGGGAAACCAGCTAACTACTTCACTGTCTTGGGGTGGGGTGTAAAGTGAAAGCCACCTGAAATGTGACCTCCTGGGTGAATATACTAGTGTGCATCTTTGCAGGTGATTCTGTATGAATAAACATCAGATACTCAAATACATGACCTCATTTACCAATTCTTTGCCTAGAAACATAAAAGATATTTTCTGTGCATATTTATTTAGAAAGATAAATAGATAATCTTTGCCTCAACAGCATCATGTTTAGTTTCTCTTCCTACCCATGTACAGGTAAGTGAACATAAGGTTGTTTATGTGGGTTTATAGTGCCCTTTTGTAAAATACAACTAGACTCATGATACCAGTCAACTGTGATTTGCTACTTGCTCAACCTCCCATAAGATCAGTAGTGTCTACACACTTTATGCAACCTACTTATAAACAAAATTCCACATTCAACAATGTTCTAATATTTTATCTCACAGAGTATGAAAACAATAAAATATGTCCTCCAGGAAATGTCCTTGTTTTCTATTGTAGAATTCCATGTTCATCAGTATCTATATTTCCTGCCTTCCAAATGAATGTAGTAGGGGTACATTACAGGTCTATGCCACAGCCCTTCCAATGCCTTATTTCCTGAACCATTCTTATTGCTTTCACTTTGTCTCCTGAAGTCATTAGCATTCTCAAGGAAGTAGTCCTAGTCCAGCATGGTGACATTCACCTGTAACCACAGGTATAGGGAGTTGAGGTCGAAGGGTAACAAGTTTGAAATCTGCCTGGGTTACATAATGATTTAAAGGTACCCTAAGCAATTTATTGAGAACTTGTCTTAAAATAAAGGTTCTATTTAAGAGAGGTGGGGGCTAAAGTTCAGTAATTGGTTGTTAGGCTTAAAGCCATGGCTTTAACCCTCTCATTCCACAAAATAAAAGGAGGGACAGAAAGAAGAAAGGAAGGAAAAGGAAGCATATTTAATTAATTTTATGGTGAGACAGTATCAAATCCAGGGCCATTTACACCTATGGAATCATCCTACAATTCATAACAGTCCTCCCCACTCCTGTTTTAAAGGAAAACTCCCCTTAAGCTCCTAGAGAGTTTTCAATTCCTTCTCCAGGATGAAATTGCTTGAACACTGTTTATTCTGTCTTTATTTATCCTCTTTCTAGTCACCATGAATCTAGTATAATCTGTCCATTCTTTGGGGCATTTCTTCTTGTTGCAAAAGGAAGTGGAGACACACTTGTAAAACAAAGATTATACATTGTAGAGCTTCCCATTCTCAGTGAGTCTGCAACAGCACCTGAGACAGAAATTTGCTGTCAGCTTCCTAGTGAGAGCCTAAAGGTGGGCTTACTGCTCAGGGGAATTATGTCAGTTTACATGGGACTCTTCATCATATTTAATATATAAAGAAGGCTATACAGAAAGAAATGACCACAGAATAAGCTTATTTCTGTTTGATTTTCACTTATTTTTTCAATTGCATCCAAATTAAAATAGAAGAAACTACATAAAATAAAAATAAAGCAGTACTTACTCTTTTTTTTTTTTTTTTTTTTTTTTTAGAGAGGACAAGCAAAACAAAGAAGAAAAACTCAGAGTCTTTCCGAAATAGGACAGTCAGATTTTGAAGGGAACCATTGCTGTTTATATTTATACATTTTAAGTGCCAAGATCATCATCTTTCTGCATGTTGAGGTATTGAATGTGTTGTCCATGTGCTGTTCTGTCTTTATCAATCTGAGAAAGCCAACTGTTATTGCTTAAAAATAAAGAACCAGAGGAGATGGGTCACTGGGTAAAGGGCTTGCTGTAGAAGCATGGGAACTTCAGTTTGGAACCCTAGCACTTATGGAAGAGACAGACCTTTTGGATGTTCATGTCTATAACACCAGTACTGAGGGGTCGAAATAGGTAGATTCTTGGTACCTCTTGACTGATCAGTCTAGGCAAAAGAAGAAACTCCAGGCCAACCAATGAGAGACCCTGTTTATCAAAATAAAGTGACGAATGATGGAGAAAACACAAATGTAAATCTCAGTCTTTACCCCTCCCCATATGCATGGGCATATTATGTGTGAATTTATCTGCATATAACACATGCGCACACATGCACGCACTTACACATATACACATAAAACATAAGAGCTAGGACTTCCTGTCCAGAAAAGTATCATAGATGCTTTTCCATAACAAACCAACACTATTTGTTGCCATGATTTTTGGAGAACCAAAACTTAACCCTAAAAGATAGTAGAAGGGAAGTAAGGAAATTTCAAAAAAAAAAAAAATGACCCTGAACAATGAGCACCATGGCCAGGAAACATCCTTGTGCCCCAGTAACCTGAGACTTCTGTCTTCCACTTAGAACCCATAGACATTGGGTTACTGGTAAGAGATGGAAAAGAACAAATATAGGAGGAGCTGATCCAAAATGTTACTGGACATGAACAGTTCTTCATCTCCTTGTCTATGTACTCTGCACAACTCCCATCTATCCTGGAACGGTGAGTCCTCTATTTCCACTACAGACTACTATAGTTCAGAGATAACCTCCAGAATATCAGATTAACCAGCTATCCCAAAGTAACATCAAAACATCTCATAATATTAAGCTATCCTTGTAACTACATCCCCACAATGTAGGCCAGAATGGCTGGAGAGATGTTTCAGTTGGTAAAGCATTTGCCTGGCAAGCATGAGAATCTCAGTTACGTTCTCATTGTATTCCCAGCGCTTAGGAGGCAAAGACAGTAGATCCCTGGGATTTGCTGACTATCCAACCTAAACTACTAGGTTAGTTCCTAGCTAGTAAGATACTCTGTCTTAAAACAGAGACATGGATTGCATGTGGAGAATACATGAAGTTGTTTGCTGGTCTTCGTATGCAATCATCCAAACATGCAAACTCTTACATACATGTGAACACTTCCCACAAGAGCACACACATACACACAATACCTCAATATTTTAAAAAAAGTATACAGGCCAGTACCTATATAGTAAAACTAAATAAGTAGAATTTCAATAGGATATTAGACATAATCTAAAAAAAAAAGTACAATACAATACAAAGACTACCAGGACATACCAAGAACTAAACCATTAGAATTAAATGAGAAAGAATCAATGAACTCCAAGGCCAAGATATTATAACATTAATATCGCTTGGTAATTATTGTGAAGCAGTCACTGTTAAACTGTCTTGACAGTCAATTACTAGTCATCATTTTAAAAACTTTTTATTGGTTCTTTGTGAATTTCAACTAATGCGCTCCAACCCCACTCATCTCCCACTCCCCTCATACCCACCCTTCACATTTGCAATCTTCCCCCAACAGAAGAATTTTTATGATTAAAAATGCAAAGAATCATAGTAACTGACACTAGCAGCCTGATTCACAAAGAAGTACATATAAATCTAATTTTATAATTTTTTTTTCTGAAAGCCTGTGAGAATGTAATGAAAGACGATTTAATTTAATGATAGAATTTAATTGCAAGTTCCATATCTGGCAACGGGCAGAGGACTAATAATTAGAATATATAAGGAACTCTCAAAATTTGACAAAAGATAATCCAGTTTAAAAGAAAACTGGGTAAAGACATGAAGATGCATTTTTCTGAGAAATAAACAAGTGGAAAGATTTATGTTAGGCATTTGCAAAAACATCTGTTAAGACCACAGGAACTAATGATGCATACATATCAGAAAAAAAACAAAATTAAAACAATATGAAATCAACAAACAACAAACAAAAACAACCAATGGTGGCTGCACCAAAAACAGACAAAGAAGCATATACTAGATCATTTTAAATCTTTCATGCAGCACTGCAAAATAGTCCAGCCATGCTGAAGTTCCCAAGTTTGGTTGAGCAAAACACATAATTATCATAAGACTTTGTCACAGATAAACTCACAAATATTTTTTTAAAAAATCACTTTTGATGTAACTTGAAGAAATAAATAAATGCTAAAAAAATGAAAAAAAAATCACTTTTATTTTTAGTAGCCCCAAACTGGCTATGGCTCATATGAATTTCAATAAATAAAGAAATGAGAACAAAAGATACACACTATGAAAAAATTAACCAATAGCACAAAGCAGTGCTTCAGGAAATCTCTCAGGCACTGTATTGGATTAATGGGAAAAGAAAACTGGTTCCAAAATATTAAGAACACACATATAGCATTATTCTTATTATTTCATTTATATGACATTTAAAATGACAAAATTCTAGAAATTAATAAATATGAATTCTGAAAGATTGATAGGGAAGTGAAAATGATAGTGCAACTAATTATTAAAGAGCTGTTGGGAACACACTTTGCAAGCTATTAAACTATTTCCTTATTCTTATTTAAACATTTTTATGCACTATAGTTTGATCAAGTTCTTTCCTCTCACACAACTCTCACCAGGTCCTCCTCATCTTCCTATCCACCCAATTTCATTATATCCCCTGCCTCTCTCAAAAATATTTTTCTTATTGTTTTTAATAACATTTATTTATTAATTGAGGTTACATCTCGATCACAGCCCCCATCCTCCTCCCCTCCTGGCCCCACCATCCCACACTCAACTCCTTCTCTCATCTATCCTTCTCTTCCAGCCATACTCAATTCATCAGCCACACTAGGGCTAAGAGCTTCCTCTTCCTCTGGGGCCTGACAGGGCAGCTCAGCTAAGGTAATGGTCTCATTAATAGGTAACAAAGTCCATCACTGAGACTGCCTCCCTGACACTTGTTAAGGAATCTGTATGACGAAAAAGTTGGCTATCATCTATATTTTTATGGGGGGGGGGGCGTCTAGGTGTCTTAGGTGTCTAAGCTTTTTTCTCCTTTTTTGGTTAGCGTTTCAGTCTCTGAAAGCCTCTAAGGGCCTATGTGTCAAAATTTTTATTTGTTTATTTCTTATATCTGAAATCCTCTTCAGTCACCTCCTTGGCCTGAGATCCTTCGTCATGATCCTTCAAAAAATTTCAGACAGTTTTCTAACCATTTCAAGATTAAGTTCATAGAATTAGTTAGTGAACACTTAATTGGAAGTCTTATGAATTTGCTTCCCAACATTATAAAACGAAAGCCATTCTCAAGACCTTGAAGGCTTATTTATTTTAAAACTGTTGACATGGCATCATTAGTTCCAGCTGTAAAGTTGTGCAGAGCCACTCAGATATGCAGAGTAACTGGTTGCTTTGACTGGGCTACTTTTTATTTTTATCTTGTCCATGATGATTGGTGCAGAAATGTATACATATAAAATTACATACATGCACACATGTACGTATACACACATATTCACACAAATAGGAGCAAAATCCAAATGCTATGGAAAAGATAGATGGATTGTATCAATGCTGGTATCTTTATTGTAATATTGTACCACCACTTTGTAGAACATTAGCAATAAACAATATCTCTTACAATTTTGTGTCAAGCTACAATTATCTCAATAAGCTGTATCAGCTAAAAAACAAAAACAATAGGAGTAACTAAGCCAAAGTTATTTGTCAGGATGCCCACATGAATTGAGGAGGCAATCGTTCTGAATCAACTGAATAGCTAGTAAGGGGGACAGATGGGTATCCACCATCAGATGTAAACAAAGCTTAACCTGAAAGGCTAAGGGCATTAGCAAGCACTGCACATCACCAGCCAAGCCTCACTTGGTATGCTGTGCACATTGTTCTCATTAGAGAGCCATTTCCTTTGCACAGATGTTTTCTATTTAAGAGACCACACTGATGTACAGAATGACTGAAGAGCCCTTCTCATCTTCAGTGACCGAATAGCTTCCATAAGCCCAGAGTCAAATCCTTGGATTTTAGTTTTAATGAGTGTTTTCTAAAATACAAAACACATCCAACATAAAGACATCACATTCTACCAAAAAAAGTAGCTTTGTTTTGAAAACTAATTAGTTTACATAAAACAAAACCTAAAATCCACCAAAAAAGAGCAAAACTTGTGAAATTAATCAACTTCATAAAGTTAATAAAAGACAGATTCTGCTAATGCCTCTGTTACTATGATTCTGGAAACTTCTGTGTTCTATGACTGGTGGCTGGTTTCCCTGATTGTATAACTAGTGCACATCCAATTAAGGAATTTAGAAAACTAGAGAGCAGGAAATGAACTCCAGTAGCAAATCTGTCAAATAAAACTAATGGCTGAGACTGTTTTTATTTTAGTTTGTACATCAGTTACTTCATTCACATGGGCATATTGTTGACTGGATTATAAATATTTATAGGTCATTCCCATCTGCAACATGACACAGGACAATTTGAATCTCCCTTAGACCACCACTTCATTGGATAACCCCACCTCAAGGTGATATGTGCTTTTGTGTCTGTCTGGCCATATCATCCCTGCCTTAAGAAATTGAAGAGGCCTTTAGAAGATGGAAAGATTTCTCATGCTCATGGATAGGTAGGATCAACATAATAAAAATGGCCATCCTACCAAAAGCAATATATAGATTCAATGCAATTCCTATCAAAATACCAACACAATTTTTTATAGACCTGGAAAAAGCTATTCTTAACGTCATATGGAACAACAAAAAACCCAGAATATCTAAATCAATACTGTAAAAAAAAAAAAAAATCTGGAGGTATCACCATCCCAGATTTCAAGCTGTACTACAGAGCAATAGTAGTAAAAACAGCATGGTACTGGTATAGAAACAGACCAGTAGATCAATGGAATCGAATTGAAGACCCAGAAATGGACCCACACACATATGGCCACCTAATTTTTGACAAAGAAGCCAAAACTGCACAATGGAAAAAGGACAGCATCTTCAACAAATGGTGCTGGTCCAATTGGATGTCTACTTGTAAAAGAATGAAATTAGACCCATACTTATCACCTTGTACAAAACTTAAGTGCAAGTGGATCAAAGACCTTAACATAAGGCCCAGTCACACTAAATCTACTAGAAGAAAAAGTGGGAAAAACTCTCGAACTCATTGGCACAGGTGACAACTTCCTGAACACCAACAGTTCAGGACCTAAGACCAACAATCAATAAATGGGACCTCATGAAACTGAAAAGCTTCTGTAAGACAAAAGACACTGTCATTCGAACAAAACGGCAGCCTACATACTGGGAGAAAATCTTCACCAACCCCACATCTGATAAATGGCTAATATCCAAAATTTACAAAGAACTCAAGAAATTAAATGCCAAGAAACCAAATAATCCAATAAAAAAATGGGGAACAGAGCTAAACAGAGAATTCACAAAGGAGGAATCCCCAATGGCTGAGAGACACTTGAATAAATGCTTAACATCCTTAATCATCAGAGAAATGCAACTCAAGATAAATCTGAGATTCCATCTCACACCTGTCAGAATGGTTAAGATCAAAAGCTCAAATGAAAGCACATGCTGGTGAGGGTGTGGAGAAAGGGGAACCCTACTCCATTGCTGGTGGGAGTGCAGGCTTGTGCAACCACTATGGAGGTCAGTATGGCTATATCTTAGAAAACTTGGAATAGCTTTGCCTCAGGACCCAGCCATACCACTTCTGGGTATACACCCAAATGACTCCTCTCAGAATCATAAGGAAGTTTCCTCATCTATGTTTATAGCAGCCTTATTTGTAATAGCTAGAAACTGGAAACAACCCAGATGTCCCTCAACTGAAGAATGGATTAAAAAAACTATGGTACATATACACAATGGAATATTACTCGGCTATCAGAAAAATGAAATTATGCAATTTGCAACCAAATGATGGAACTAGAGAAGCTAACCCAGACTCAGAAGGATGCACATGGCATCTATTGACTTATAGTAGCATATTAGCTATATAGTTCAGGATATCTATACTACAACCAATGCACCAAAAGGAACATGGACATAGACTTTTTTCTTTGTTTGTTTGTTTGTTTTTTAGTTTTCTCTCCCTGGCAATGAGACACTTCTTACTGGTGGTACTGCCTTATACGCCTCCAGTGTATGAGGAGGCTCTTGGCCCTCATATAACTTCTGAACTGGGGCGAGGGAATGTTATGTAGGGACACTCCACTCCAGAAGAGTGGGCTGGAAGGGTTAGGGGGTAGGGGTTGGTAGGGCAGGGCTTGGAAGGAAGGAAAGAGGAAAATGTGATGGAGTTGTAACCTCAAGCAACAAATAAATAAGGAAAAAAATAAACTGAGGCTTCTTCAGTTGGAATAACAGTGTTTTCCCCCATATTGTCTTATGTTCCCTTATACTTATGTACAACAGTTCATACATACTTTTTATTTACAATGGACAATTATTTGTTTCTACACTGGAACCCAAAGCAAAGTTAATGAACTATTATAGGCAACGAACCAAATTTTGATAAGCAATGCTGCTTGAACATGAGTTTAGACGGATAATAAGCTCTCACATCTGTTAGAGACATATCAATAGTGAAACATCAGTGCAAATGAGCTGTAGTTTTTCTGTTAACACACAAGTGTCCCAGTTGCATCCCGTGCTTGCTGACACTGATTTTTGTGCATCCTTTTCTTTTTAACCAGCTTAGAAACATATAATTTACACCAAAATAAAAACTTATTGAGTCTAAGGTTTTTTTTACCTTGTACTTTGCAATTTACTTTACATCATGACCCTTCACATGGATTTATTCATTACCCTCACAAAATCCTTAGCCTTGACCTGTGGTTGTTATGATCACTGCTAACTTAATTATCTATAGAAACAAAACAACCTCCACAAAAAGCTCAGGAATAAATGTCTGTAGCAACCACATGTCATGGAATATTTGAATTACTGCATATTAACAACAGCCATAGTTACTCAAGCCTTTAATGTCAGCATTTAAGAAGCCAAGGCAAGAGGATTGGCATGATTTCAAGACCAGGGATAGAGAGTAAAACCCTATTTCAATAAACTGGAAAAAAAACCAACTGAGGAGCTGCTGGCTAAAGTTGAGGGCCACTGGTAAAGGAGATTTCAATTTTCCTCAGGGGTGTGGTCCCTGGTAAGGCTACTATGCTCCAAATGAATGGTCCCAAACTCATACATATATGGTCAGCACTAGCTGGATTCAGTGGGTTATTTTTAAAGAGGAGAGAGAACATGTTATTGGGAGAGATGAATATGGAGGTGTAATAAAGGAGAAGTTGGAAGGGAGAGTATGGCATGAATATGGTTTAATACATTGTATGTATGTATAATACTCTCAAAGTATAAATTAATAAGTAAAGTATATTTCAAAAGGAAAGAATAACACTAATGTACTCTTGGCTCTGTAATATTGTGTGTGTATATGTTTACAATAATCTTTGTATTTTGTAAGATAGTAGATTTTAATCACATGGGGACCACAGTGTAAGGAAGCTAATTTTTGGAAGAAATTCCAGTATGAATAGAGTATTCTATTTTAAACTAAATTATAATAATTAACATGAGAGTATATATAAGATAACAATACCATAACAAAACTCATACTAGAAATATCATTCAAATAATTTTAAAGGACTTTTTATTATTACCTTTAGTTCTATACAGATATTAATAACTAAGACCAGAGAATTAGTGTCCCAGGTGAATTTTAAGTTGTTTCTTATACAAGGCTCAACAGATGTTCAAGCTTAATAAACACATTATAATAGATATTGTTTTATAACTTTATAATTGTGTAGGGAACATGCTATTGTGATTTTCTTAACACCTTTCTATGCTTACTCTTTTCCGAAGCTTAGAAATCTCATTGCATTTCCTCTTTTTGTGGCTTTATTTTTGAACACATAACACATTTTCTTGGCTGCTAAACCTGTCTTCCATATGGAAGAGAATATAAAGAAGATATGCAAACACTAGTTTTAATGTGCAAAGATATAGTCATTTAAATCTTTCTCATGGGGAGAGATATGGATATATGAACACCTTTTATTAACTTGCAAATTCCAAAACTGTCTGATTCAATTATGTAATCTAAGCAGAAGAGTAACGCTGAGCAATAAATACTGAAGTTTACTAGCTTCTGCTATGGTTCTGCTCATCATAAAAAGGTGCTGGTAATTATCTTTAAAGCCTTCAGTGGTCTGGGACCTGGCTACTTTGGAGTTGTATTTCTCTGGTTGTCTACTCTGTAGTTATGACAGAATGAATTAAATCTGGATTCTGTTCCCAGCATGGGATACTGAAGAATTAGGCACAGATGCCTGTCTTCTTCGTGGTTTTCACCAGACTTAGAGGTGAGGCCAAATATAATTTCTCACTGTTCTGGAGATATTGCAAAAGCCACTGTATATTTTATTACAGGTTGTTTGATGTTCATAATCTGGTGGACATAGTCAAATTGCCCACTACCTGTGCATTTTATGAAAATATTTTGAGTTATTTTAACCTAATCTCTCTTCTCAACTTCTCTTTTTAGTGACTATAGACAGACTAAAATACAGAAAGAAATGAAATCAAACATTTTGTATTTTAGATTTTAAACAATGGATTTATTTTGATTTTGATGATTATTAAATCTAATAGAGTACTTTTGTCATCAAAAGAATTCAGGATACACAAAGCAAAATCTAAAATAATATTTTAAGTTGTGGAAACAATATTTCTATATTCTAATAAATATAGCATCCAAGGAAACTCAGACAAGAAAAATGAGCAAAATCAAATTCACTTCTCTCAGACACAGGGCCTTTCATAGCACAGTGAAATAAGATATTTGGGGTTTGCAGCACTTGGCTTAGAGTTTATTTTCATAGGTGTTAAAATGAATATTCACAATGTATCAGACTCAAAGTGTCTACTACTGAATGAGTCATCTTCTCCCGAATCCTGTTTTTCTTTTAATTCTTCCATTTCTGTCAAATACATTGTAATTTCTTGGGACATCACTGCAGGTATCCAGAGGGATGACTTTATGACCTGCAGCTGGAAGGACACTCACTCTCCTACAGGATACCAGGGTTATAGGAATGGGTTAAACTTCAAAGCCAGCAAAATGTTAAGCATATCAGTCCATGTGAGACATTTTGTCTGGACAGTATGAAAAGAAAAAAGAATGATAGTGTTGACAACCTGCATATTGATGAGGTCAGGAGAACAAAGCCTACTCTCACATCTTTCGCTGGACTCTATCATTGCTGGACACTAGCAAACATTTTGTAAGTCTCTACTTTCAGAAATTTACAGCTGTGAAAACTGACATAGAACCACAGTCCTATGGATATGGGAATTGAGTCTCCAGCTCATAAATGTGCATTCTATAAGCCACATGACTTCACATAGGAAAAAAAAAGATGAAGACTGAATAGCTAGAAGAAAACAGAAGCCATTTACTAGTTAGACTGGATATGGATGTTAGATAAGACAAAACTTCATCCAAAATAGGTAAACCAATTTTCTTGTTCTTGAATGGATTGGTTCCAATTTACCACTCTTGAATGGGTAGTCAAAAAATAAGTTCGCCTAAAGATTTCAAATCACTCGGCACATTCTTGGAATGAACATAACATTCTAGGTATATATGAAGCCAAGTTTAATACAGAAACAGTAGAAATGAAGAACACATTTGTGAAAATGTCTGTATTTTAAAACTTAGAGATGTGTTGGTAATTAATTGATGTGGTAGCATGCTTTGGAGGCCAGGGTTATTACAGATTATTTGAACTTTGTAAATGGTGAATGCTAAGTCCTATACCAGCCTACACATACTTTATTTCCTCTAATACCTGTTAGTATGAAAATAAATATCTAAATATTATAGTTACAGTAATTTGGGAAATAGACACGCTTTTTGGAAATGAGATGGTCACTTTTGTTAATTTGTTCCGTTACCTCATTTCTTCACTCGCTCTTTTATCATATTAATGGAGAACTGGTACAACTTAGTTTTGATAAAGTAGTTTGGGGCATTTATAGAGAGACAGAAGTGGAGTTGAGCATCATCACCTCTTTTCTTCACAAAGACAGAAGTCAAACTGAAAATGGAATATCTCTTGTTGCTTCCCCAAGAAGTAAATAACTAAAAAGACTCTGTGTGTGTGTGTGTGTGTGTGTGTGTGTGTGTGTGTGTGTGTGTGTGTGTGT
>CAJQZJ010034182.1:881194-913326 GCA_907164525.1 Lophiomys imhausi
TGTGTGTGTGTGTGTGTGTGTGTGTGTGTGTGTGTGTGTGTGTGTGTATTAATCTCAGCATTCCTATGGAAGATAGGAGGCGGAGACAGGAGACTCCCTGGAAGGTTATTGGCCAGTTAGCATAGTGTACATATTGGTGTAAGATAAAATAAATTCCCTTTGTCTAAACTGCAGAAAACATGGGATAACTCCTGTAGTTGTCCTCTGACTGCCTCACATTCAACATAGTATTTGTATATCCATATGTCCTACATATATTCATTACACACACACACACACACACACACACACACACACACACACAGAAAACTGTGAATGTTTAATTCACCAAGGTTACTACATATTTTTAAAAGGCAAAACATTGATTTTTCCAGCACTGGTTTATTACTTTTTTCTTTAGAAAAAATAAATCCCAAAGTTATCACTGTACTTTATTAATCTTGAACATATTCAACACTTGCAAATATAACATGTTGGCAAAAGAATTTACATAGAAGAAATATGACTTCAAAGTAAAATATAACAAGATGCTCATAAGGTCAGCAGTACATTATGGAAATAGAATCTTGACCATCCTTGACCTTCTAAAGATACATTTAATAAGGACTGAGACAACAAATGGACTGTGATTTTATTTTGTGTATGATTATTTTGCCTTTCATAAAAGATTTATGATTCTTATGAGATATATTGAATTAAGTTATATCATTATATAAAATTTGTTGGAAGTTATATTTTACTCCATTATAATACTTTATTCCTTTTTGTGTCTTTAAATTTTGAATAAATGAAATCATGAGGTATTCTTTATACATTTTTGAGCTTGATATTCTAATGACCTCTACAGTGCATGTATGTGAGGGAGAGTCATTAACTGATGCCTGTATCATGTTTATTTGTCTATATTCTTATAATGATCCATCATACACTGGTGATGCAATAGTGTGTGTCTTCCTATAAGTGGATATTTGGATGGATTTCAATTTTTTAGTTATGCAAAATATTCAATTGCTTTTTTAGCAAAAAATAAGTGCAAGTTCTTATGGTATAGGTTATGAAACAGAAAAATCTTACATTTTCCTTACCTAAACATATCTATAAACTTAACAGTAAATCCAAAATAGTTTCCTAAATTAGATGTATTGATTTATATTGCACCATCAAAAAAGACTTGGTATTGTCACACTTACATAACTGTGATTTAGATATTCTATGTCATGGCTTTGCATTTGTGTTTCACTAACTAATGATTGTGGCCACCTTTTGAAACTGCCCATTAATTTGTGTAAACTCTTTCTTTCTTTCCCATGTTATTTGTATTCTTTTTTTTTTACATATGTTTCCTTTATTTTCCTTTTTTTAAACATATTTTTCTAAATGTTTAAAATGCCCTGCTTATGTTCCCATCTTTAAAATATCTAGAATTGCTTGGAGAGAGGCACAGTAGAGACCAATATCTAGTATTTTCTGTAGTTGGGCAAACAACACCATGTCACCAAGTAGTTCTTCAAATATTCCTGGTGATCTGCACTGCCAGTTGGCCTCAATTTCTCATTATGCACTGGTCTTAAAACAAAACAAATCAAAACAAAACAAACAAACTTCTTTGCTTTTTCTGCTCTTTTGTGAGTGCAGCATAACTGGGTGAAATACATGAGTAATTATGTACATTTGTGTGCGCTTGCATGTGCACACAGAGGGCAGAGGTTAACCCTGGATGTCTTTTATTAGCACTCTACCTTTTTCCTCCCCCAACATTTATTTATTTCTTCAAGTTACATCTCAATTACAGTCCCCTCCCTCATCCCCCTCCCGATCACACCCTCCTACCCTTGTCCCCCTCACCCTTCTATCTACTTTTCTTTTTAATCTAAGGTGTATCTTTTTACCCCCCACAAAAGATCCCCCTTTTAGGCCAATAAAAGACTATTTTCTCTTAAAACAATAAATACTTGTTTCTGATAGCTGAGTAGAATTCCGTTGTATAAATGTACCACAATTTTTTTTATCCGGTCATCAGTTAGGGACATCTGGGCTGTTTCCAATTTCTAGCTATTACAAATAAGATTGCTATGAACATAGATGAAGATATGTCCTTGTGTTTTGGTGAGGAATCGTTTGGATGTATAACCAGAATTGGTATGGCTGGGTCTTGAGAAAGGGCTATTCCAAGTTTTCTAAGATATAACCAGACTGATTTCCATAGTGATTGCACAAGTTTGCACTCCCACCAGCAATGGAGAAGTGTTTCCCTTTCTACAACCTCTCCAGCATATGTTCTCATTTGAGTTTTTGATCTTAGCCATTCTGACGAGTATGAGATGGGATCTCAGAGTCATCTTAAGTTGCATTTCTCTGATGATTATGGATGTTGAGCATTTCCTCAAGTGTCTCACTGCCATTAGAGATTACTCCTTTGTGAATTCTTGGTTTAGCTCTGTTTCCCATTTTTTGATTGGATTATTTGGTTTCTTGGTGTTTAATTTCTTATCATGCAAGTCACAGTCAAATGGATGGAACTAGAAAAGTTCATCCTGAGTGAGCTGACCCAGACTCAGAAAGATGCTCATGGCATCTACTCACTTGTAATTGGATTTTAGCCATATAATACAGGATAACTATCCTACAACCAATACACTAAAAGGATCAGGAACATAAACTTTGTTACCTATTAATGGGACAATTTGCCCTAGGAGTGCTGCCATGTAGGCCCCTAGTGCAAAAGGAAGCTTTTAGCCCCCATATTACCTCTGAACTGAGAGGGGCTGATATGTAGGGACACTCCACACCAGAGGAGTGGAATGGGTGGGAGAGGGAGGAGAGGACGGGAGGGTGGAACCAGGATGGGTGGAAAGAGGGCACTGTGTTGGAGATGTAAATTGAAGTAATAAATAAATATAAAAAATAAAATTTAAAAAGCAATATATACAATACAAATAATAAGAACCATTAGGCCACAATTATGAAAATTATAAAGTATAACATAGATTCTCAATGTCCAGTACATACGTATTTAGAGACTGATATTAATATTTTATTATTTATCTATCTCAATGAGTTTAAAGTTCTATACCTAACTCAGTTTCCATCCTAACTTGCATTACCAACTAAAAAATATCTTCTTAAACCTAGAATATCCTTTATTTCCTAAACAACTTAAAACTTAACTGTGAGACTATAACTACCTAGTCTTCAACCACATTGGAGACCTGAGAAGGATAAATATATCTGAATAAATAGGTCTACCTTGTCTTTTGATACAGGGTCTCTTATTAAACACACAGCTCACTAAACGGCCAGCCTGGCCAGCCTGCAAGCTCTTGAGATCCACCTGCCTTCATTTACCCAGTGCTGGAGCAATAGATGTGCATGGCTATGTCTGGATTTTTCTTGGGTGCTGGAGATTAAATTTAGCTCTTCTTACTTATGTGGCAGACACTTTATCAACTGACCTAGCTCCTGAGCTCTTCTACTTTTTATATGTGTCTTTTTCTATACTTGAATTTTTCTCAATTTTATACCTTCCTTATAATCCTTGAGGCTAAATAAACACACACAGATGCACCAGATTATTCTTTATATCTCCATATTTAACAGATAATCTGGAATTATTTCCTAGTGCAAATGTATTGGCTATTCAATGCCCATTGTTTTCTTTTTATTTATGAGCCATATTATACAATTCAAGAAAATAAAGCAGATTGAATTTTAGGAGGAATGTCATCAACTTAATGTAATAATTTGGAGATAATGGGAGGCTTTTTAAAGAATTCCATTTATATAAGACCAAGGCAAACTCTGTGTTTTGTGTATCCTACACAATTTTGGTACTAAAAAGAATTCAGCATTTTCTCCAATTATTTTGCACATCTTTAAAAATAATTCATTCCTATCTACCTAGTGTTTTTAAATTCCACAAAAGAAGTATATGGTCACTTTTTTTCTAGTCATATTGTACTGGCAACGATTTTAAAGAGAAGGGTAGACAGGAAAACAAATAGCATTGTTTGATTTATACAGTCAGAGCATCAGTGTTCTTTTTACTAAGCCCTCAATTAGGACAAGAGCTGTGTTACCATAGCCGGGATCATCCTTCTCAACTTACATCCCACTACCCACAGAAGTTTGATTACATCATTTCAATGTCACAAACTGAGCACTGTCTTGTTACTTCATACCAGCTGTGGATTTTAAATTATTTGCACATTTCTCAGTGTCTTTGTTTGTGCTAGGTTCCTTGCAGTCATATTCTCTCTGAAATCACCAAGCTTTTTCCTGATGTATTGTCTAAAAGTGTCTAGAGCAAATAGTGTATGGGGTGGATAGAAGTTGGTTGTTATTTGAATTTAACGTATTTTTCACACTTTCAAATTCCATAAGTCTACATTATAAATGTTCAGAATTTTGAAAAGATTCTCCTTTGACTCTGGTCTAAGCTGCTAAAGAGAAGAGAGTTATCTTATTTTTCAATCACCTTTTAGGATACTCATGGTCTCTGTGTGATCTATAAGACATAGAAATAAGGAATTTGTTGGCTGACTAGAGTATTACTTCAAATAACACTTATCAGGATATCTTTGTTTCTTGCCTCTTCAGTTTCTTTATTATTCCTTGAGCCCAATTTTATTTATGTTGGACATCCTCATACTGTCATTCACACTTTTGTATTCTTTTCCACTCCTATAACTTTTATGCGGTACTTACATTGCTTAAATTCTAAGAATATTTTTCATTTTCAGATACATTTATTAGTTTATTAATCTCACTTAAATTTATATACAAACCATATTTTACATTCAATTAACAGATTGAGTTTTGTATTTCAATACTTTTGAAAAATATGTTTGATCATCTTAGCCAACATTTAGAGTGTCCCATATAATTTTTATTTTTATTACTATTATTTTATGTGTATGGATATTTCATATGCATATAGATCTTTTCCCTACATTTATGCTGTGACCATAGAGGCCAAAAAATGGGATTTGAACCTTTGAGCTAGAGTTACAGAGAGTTAAGAGGCACCATGTAGGCATTAGGAACCAAAGCTAACTCCTCTGGAAGAGCAACTAGTGTTCTTAACAGCTACACTGTCCTTCCCACTCTTTTGCTCACACTTTTAAGTGTAATATCATAAACCCTAAATGTCCTTCTTTTGTTTATGACATAAATTTAGAATTATTTTTCTTTTTTTTCTCTTTTTTTTCCTTTATTTTTTATTTCTTCAAGTTACATCTCAATTGCAGTCCCCTCTCTATTTCCCCCTCCAGTCCCAACTTCCCACCCTCAACCCCCCCACCCAATTCCCTTTTCTTTTTTTAAATTTAAGGTATATCTTATTTCCCCCTACAGTTTCCCCTTTCAGTCCAACAAATGGCTCTTTCTCTTATAATAATAAATACAATACAAAACAACAGAGGTAATTAGGCCACAGTTATGAGGGTTATATGGCTTAACGTACATTCCCAATGTCCAGTCCATATGTATTTGGTACCTGACTTTAACATTCTACTATCTAACCATCTCCATGAGTTTAAAGGTCTATATGTGACTCAACATTCATACTAACTTGCAACACAATTTTAAAAGTATCTTCTTAGATCTATAACACTCTCTTGACTCCTAAACAACTCAAAATTTAATTATGAGACTCTAGCTATCTGTTCTTCAACCACCTCAGAGAGCTGAGAGGGATAAATATATCTGATTTTATAGGAAGTACAGGGTATGCAGCTTCCCAAACTAAGAAATGACATACCAGTGGCTGCCTGGACAGTTCCCATTTTCTCTCCATACATTACAGCATCGATCTTCAGTCATTTGGCCCTGTTTCTCTGACAGACATTGATTGTAGAGCAGGGGTTATGAAGGACTTACCTACCCTGTCTTGGCAGAGCTAGGCTGTCGACTTATGTGCTTCCAGGTTTTGTCCTTTTTGGACAGCATTCTGTCTCCATTTGGAGCAAGGGGCTTTTCCTACCAAGAGATAGGCTTGCGACTAATTCAATCATCTCCCACTGGAGATTCTTCGATGCTCATCTTCTACTTGGGGTAGAATAGGGGGTGCTGTCAGGAGTTGATATGTCCTGATATAAATAAATCTAAAGTTACGAAAACATCTTTGAATTCCATATTCTGCAGATCTCTTGAGGTTTTTGAAGAGGCCCTATCTATCTCTTCTATTAGGGTAAGCAGATGTTGCTTGTCTCTTAGCAGCTTTGTTTCTGATTAGCTTACAAAATAACTATAATAGGCTGTGATAGTACCTAACAGAATGACTGGCTTGCATAACCATTAGTTTGCATTTCTTAATTATCCTAAACAGTTTATGACAATTAGTAGTAAAAGGCCGAAACATCACATTTCATGTTTTTCTTTACCTCCTATCCCTTCCATCCCATTTCTCTGGGGTGGGGTGTCCTTATATAAAAGTCCCTCATCTCAGTTAAGAGGTTGTATGAGGGCCAAGAGCTTCCTCATTCATTGAGGGTCTACGAGGCAGTACCATCAGTGAAAAGTGTCTCATTGCCCGGGAGAGAGAACTAAAAAACAAACAAACAAATAAGCAGACAAATAGATAAAAAAGACTAAAAAATAGAAAAAAATTATAAAAAATAAATAAAAAAATAAAAAGTCTATGTCCAAGTTCCCTTTGGTGTGTTAGTTGTAGTATTGATACCTTCTACTATATAGCTAAAATCCTACTATAAGTGAATAGATGCCATATGTGTCCTTCTGAGTCTGGGTTAGTTCACTCAGGATGAGCTTTTCTAGTTCCATCCATTTGGCTGCAAATTGCATAATTTCATTGTTCCTGATAGCTGAATAGTATTCCATTGTGTAGATGTACCACAGTTTTTTAACCCATTCTTCGGTTGAGGGACATCTGGGTTGTTTCCAGTTTCTAGCTATTACAAATAAGGCTGCTATAAACATAGATGAGGAAACTTCCCTATGATTCCGTGAAGAGGCATTTGGGTGTATACCCAGAAGTGGTATGGCTGGGTCCTGAGGCAAAGCTATTCCAAGTTTCTAAGATATCACCAGACTGACCTCCATTGTGGTTGCACAAGCCTGCACTCCCACCAGCAATGGAGTAGGGTACCCCTTTCTCCACACCCTTGCCAGCATGTGCTGTCATTTGAGCTTTTGATCTTAGACATTCTGACAGGTGTGAAATGGAATCTCACAGTCGTCTTGAGTTGCATTTCTCTGATGATTAAGGATGTTGAGCATTTCTTCAAGTGTCTCTCAGCCATTAGGGAATTCCTCCTTTGTGAATTCTCTGTTTAACTCTGTTCCCCATTTTTTTTTATTGGATTATTTGGTTTCTTGGCATTTAATTTCTTGAGTTCTTTGTAGATTTTGGATATTAGCCCTCTGTCAGATGTGGGGTTGGTGAAGATTTTCTCCCAGTCTGTAGGCTGCCGTTTTGTTCGAATGACAGTGTCTTTTGTCTTACAGAAGCTTTTCAGTTTCATAGGTCCCATTTATTGATTGTTGGTCTTAGGTCCTGAGCTGTTTGTGTTCAGGAAGTTGTCCCCTGTGCCAATGAGTTCAAGAGTTTTTCCCACGTTTTCTTCTAGTAGATTTAGTGTGACTGGGCCTTATGTTAAGGTCTTTGATCCACTTGCACTTAAGTTTTGTACAAGGTGATAAGTATGGGTCTAATTTCATTCTTTTACAAGTAGACATCCAATTGGACCAGCACCATTTGTTGAAGATGCTGCCCTTTTTCCATTGTGCAGTTTTGGCTTCTTTGTCAAAAATTAGGTGGCCATAAGTGTGTGGGTCTAGAATTATTTTTCTATCCCTAGGGTGTCAGGTCCAAAGTAAACTTCATTTCCCTAAATTCTGGAGGTAAGACAGAAGCCAGCATTCTTCAGGAAATTATGAAGCTTTTTCTCCTCCACCAAAGGAACCAATTCCCTTATTACTGACAAAAAGGACAAATGACTGCCTATTATCATACCAAAGCACACACTGCCCTCCAGGATCTCCAACTTCATAAGTCCCTGTTGTACATTCCAGAGTCCATGTTGGAGTCCTTGCTCTTCTCAGCTATGCTTGCCTCTTCCCCACTGTAAACTTCTCCAACTCATGGTCTCCCCTCCCTACAACTACTATTTCTCTTTATAACTCTGCTATTCCTCCTGTATTCTCTTTTTTGTGCTGTGTCTTATCTATACTCTCTTTGTCTTTTTCTTTCACTCTTCCTCTCTTTTTATGTCCTCTCATTGTCAGGTCCAGTATGCTGGCCATGTTTAGACTAATACCTTCTCCCTCTGCTTTGTGTTCTTATAGATGTTTCTGTCTAATCTCTCTCTCCTATCTACAATAACAACTTTCCTTTAGCCATTCCATGGAGTGGTCATGTTGTCAGTTTATACATGGTGGACTGACTTTGTAAGTTTTCAGTGAATTTGTGACTGTACCTTACAGATGTCTCATCCTCCTTCTAATCTAAGGCAATGGTGTATTAAAATGGCATTGCTCAATTGGATTTACACATAGTGTGAGTTTCAGCTCCTTTCACTAGTGAAGGTAAATTCAAGATTATAACTGTTTCCCTGAAGCTATCAGATCCAATACCTAAGGAAACATTATTTTCTAGTTTCTTTTTACACATTAAAATATAATATTTTAGGCATTTTTCATTGGTCAGAGGATGGAACCACTTGGCCCAGGGGCTCAATCTAGATTGCCAGAAATCTTCTGAAACTTCCTGCCTCACCTATTGGCCTCAGTGTTCCCATCTTTTGGAATTTTTGTTTTCTCATCATGTTGCAATGGACTAATAGCATACAATCCAAAACACTAGAAAATGCACCTTACCTACATAACCCAGAATATATCCACTTAAATCTCCCCTTTCATTCCTTTTACATCATACCTTCTTTTCTCTCTTTCATTTATACATACACATAATACATAAAAAGATTCTTCTCTTGGTAAATCTTCAAATATGATTAATTCAGTACACTTCAACAAAATCCAATGGCTTTTTTGCTAAATTACTTAAAGTACACCTTTTGAAGAATGCAATTTATTAATTTAAATACCATTCCCTGTATATTCATCTGGGTTTCACAATTTTTTATCCAATTTTCAAGAAAAATCCTCCCCAGGCACACATTACAAATAACAGCAGCATATTCATATGTTAAAACAATTATAATAACATCCCACGATCTTTGGGTTACTACCAAATTTTCTCTAATATCAGGTTATTACTTTATATTAATTTTTTCTCAAGATAATCTAGAAACTTTTATTTTAGGATGGTCATGATAAAACTTTAGTTCAATACACTATATTCCATTGTGCAGAAATAATTCTGTTTTACTCCTATGGATTCATCTATGGATAAAGTTACATTTTCCCTAAACCACTCATCATTCTGGGCTATATTGTCAGAAATCTAGCACATACTTCTGTGATTACTGAAGCAATTCAAATGTCCTGAGTGCAAAAAAATAATATGAGACATGTTTATGGATCACTCACTGAGACTGAGTGCTTGTCATCAGTTTGTTTCACTCTTCCCTCGTGTGTGCACAGTTCCTTTCTCTCTGTCCATCTGTTTCTTTCTTTATCTCTCCCTTAAGAACTGAATGTAAAAGTGAGCATCTAAATCTTGGGTTTCGCCTTCCCTCCCATTGCACACCGGAAGGAGCCACTAATCTGAATTACCATTTTACTTTTCAGATGATTGATTCTTCACTTTTAGTAACTAGACAAGCAACCATAGTTAACGGGCAATGCACTGTTGAAAACTGAATGCCTGTTGCCTCCTTCACTACAGAATTGGTAGCTTTGTTTTTTCCATAATGTTTCACATTTATGGAGTAGCTCCGTTTACGTATAGATGGTTCCATAGATTTTAGCTGCTGTATAAATAAACATAAGATTTTATATTTTTACCTACAAAAATAGTTATTTTTTTCACACTGTTATCTTTCATATGATTCTGTGAGGAAACATTTTACAGATGCAAACACATGTGAACCTGTGTGGGGTTTTCCTCTCATTCTATAGTTAAAGTAAGGAAAGGTAGATTTTTAAAATTTGCATTTTAAATTTTATAAGGTGCAGTGAAATTTATATCTGTGGTTATTATACCAACTTTTACTCCAAATTGCTGTCCTACTTTCTCTATCTTTATGAGAAAGTTGCTATTGGATTCAGTTGTCTGGCCATGTATATATTGATTGGTATTATGTTGTATGTTATTATAAACTTATTTGTATCCCTTTCTTTGTTAATAAAGTTGATCACATTTATGAGCAGATTAGAATTTCCTATATTGCTCTACAAATCTCATTTTCACCTATTTCCTATATTATTTCCCCTATGTATTTGAGAAGTTCAGTTATTTTTGTAATTATATTTTCTTTACTTACACAAATTGTAGATTATCTTTTACTCATGTTATGGTTTATTGTTTCTGTTGGATAATTACTTTGTTTTGCATGAAAACCTTTTGAATTTTAATGATATCATAATCATTAACTTCTTGAGGTTTTCATTGTGGGCCCATCCTTTAGCAGCTGAAGCATCTCTCCATCCCATTAAACTCTTCTTTATAATATGTCCCTTCTAGGTTTTAGCTAAAGAAGTCTCCTTCTTTAAATCCCCCCAACACATTTAATTCAAAATCATAATGTTTTAATAGTTATCTTTGTTTTTCTTTTTTCAATCTACATTTTCTTAAAAATAGATATTTTTATTCAATATAGGCTGACAATGTTCCCCCTAATCCTTCAAGATCTTTCCAACCTATCCATCCATCCTCCCATCCAAATTCACACTATTTCTTGCTCTCTATCATTCGGAAACACATGAGCATGCACAACCAGACATTATGCAGAGAATGAAAGACCTTGGAACACTTAGTCCTAACGGGATGACTCTACCAAGTCCATCCTGTCAGGAATCAGGAAACCCTGCAAACAAGGAGGCTGAAAGAGGCAGCATGCCCAGGGTCTATATAGGTCCATACCAGGTTGTTTCTGCATATGTTATGACTTCCAGTTTAGAGTTTCTATGGGATTCTTAAATGTGTGAATGAGTGGGACTCTGGTTTCTATGCCTTCTCTTCAGCATTTTTTTTCTCATCCGTTTGCTTGTTTTGTCTAATTCCAACATGTTAGTTTTTGTTTTATTGTACTATGTTTTAGTTTATTTTATGATTAGCCCTTCAAAGCCTGGCTGTTTTCTATGAGAGGAGAAGGGGTTGATTTAGATGGAAATGGAGGTAAAGAGAAACTGAGAGGAGTAGATGAATGGAGAAACTGTAATCAGGATATATTATATGATGAAAAATATATTTTTTCAATAAAAAGAAAAATAAAAAGGCATCAAAATGAAAATATAATAATAAATAACTATCCTAAAACTCACAGACCCAAAGGAACAGGAACCTAGTGTAACTATCCTATGAGAAATTCCACCCAGCAGCAGATCAAAACAGATGCCGAGACACAGAGTCAGACATTAGTGGAGGTATGGGAGTCATATGTAAGAGAGGGAGGAGGAATAGAGAGACCCGGAGGGTAAAATCAATACGTGAAGATCAACAGAACCAACTAACCTAGGCCCCTAGAGGCTCACAGAGACTGAAACACTAACCAAAATAAGAATAAAAAAGCTTAGACTTGACCTAGACTCCTCCCTGCCACATACAAATATAGAGGATAGGCAACTTGGTCCTCATACATACCCCTTAACAAGTAGGGGTGGGTCAGGTCTCAGTCATCGACTTTGTTACCTGGTAGTGGGACACTTTACCCTAGTGGAGATGCCAAGTCAGGCCCCAGAGAAAGAGGAAGCTATTAGCCCTCATGTGACTGATGAACTGAGGGGTGTTGATATGTGGGGGCCCTCCACACAGGAGGAGTAGGATAGGGAGGAGAGGAGGTAGAGGGTGGGAGGGAAGGACTGGGAGGATGGAGGGAGGGGGCTGTGATTGAGATGTAACTTGAATTAATAAATAAACATATCAGAAATATATATAACAAAAATAAAATAAAATAGAACAAAACAAATGAGAAAAAAAGAGCCAAAGAAAAAGCATAAGAAACAAATACATACATTGTCTAGAGAAACAAATTGACACACATAGAAATCCCCTAAAATCATAAAATCATAAAACAAAACATATAAGAAAATGACCTAAGGTCTTCAGAAAAAACTATTCAGACAAAGCATTATGAGACAAAAAACAAAATAAATTGAAAAACAAAACAAAAAATAAAACCTCCTAAAAATACTACTGAGTTCATTTTGTGTTCACCATCTACTGTTGGGCATGGAGCATGCCCTTAAGAGTAAGATTCCTTGTGAAACTTGTTGAATTTGTAAGTGGTTAACAATTGGAGATAGCTTCTGGGATAGGGTTGAGGGCTTGTGTACACTTTCACCATCAGATCTGTAACTGTGAAAGCCCTTGTTCATGTGCTAAAGTTTCTGTGAGTTCATATGTGCATAGGTCCTGCTGCTTTAGATGGCCTTGTTTATTGGTATTCTCCATCTCCTCTGGCTCTTACAATCTTTCTTGCTCTTCTTCCACATGGTTCCCTGAGCCATGAGGGGAGGGAACTGATGGAGACATCCTATTTAGGACCCAGTATTCCAAGGTCTGTCACTCTGCACATTGTCTGTCTTTGATTTTCTGTATTTATTCCCATCTATTGCAAGAAGAAGATTCTCTGATGATGGCTGAGTAAGCCAAAGATCTTTGAATACAGGAAAATATCACTAGGTGTCATTTTGTTGCTATTTTCCTTTTGGTAGAACAGTGGTATTTGGATTTCAACTAGGTCCCTTGCATATCTAGCCTCAGGTTCTTGGCCACCCAGTCAGTGTTGAGGATGGTTTCCATGTCATGGAATGAGTCTCAGATCCAATTATATATTTGTACCATTCTTTCACTAGAATATTCTTCAGGCAATACAGAATTTATAGAAGGGTTTATGGCTAGGTTGGCATTTATGTTGATCCTTTGGTATCAGGTAGAGTACCTTCCTATACTGAAGCAGTTGCTAGGTAAGCAGTAACTCAACTTTTTCATCTCTAATGATATATCTGGGTATTATCTTCAGAAATAGGGCCTTACCATCAGTTTGTGTAGAGCAATGAATAGCCTTGGCAATATATTAATTGTGTATGCGAGGGTTCGATATGCTTTTAAAATAAACTTTATAACAGTTTCATTATATCTATATGTATTTTATTATATTATATAATATATAGGAGATTAATTAATGATGGATCTTGGCCAAGAACACAGTATTGGTATCAGAAGAAGCATCTGAACTCTTGACAATGCTTCTTCAAGCGAGCAAACAAAAATAAAGTTAACAATACTGTGATAATAATGTGAAATATTATATATATAAAATATATAATGTTATGTGTATTACATGAATATCTGGTGCCTGCAGAAGCAAGAATAGAGCTTTGAATCCCCTGTAACTGTAGCTACTAATGGTTGTGAGGTTCAACCATAGGTAGGGGGAATTGAATCCTGGACCTCTGAAAGAACATTCAGCGCTCTTCTCTGATGAGCCATCTTTCTAGCCCCTAGGTCTATCTTTTATTTTATCTTTCTGTAGAGAACGAGTCAGGCATTTATCCTGTATATTTATAATGAATACCTAATTTTCAATGACAAATTTTCAATAATCCCTCCTTAAGCTTTCACAAAACTACCTCTTTCCTGGGGAGAGTCAGTGATGGGGTGCTAGTGATGGATTTCATTTCTAGTCTATTGGTGTAGTCTTCTGTTTCCCACTTCCATGTTGTTTTATATATATATATATATATATATGTATTATGTATATAATACATAACATTATATATTATATATATATATAATATTTCACATTGTTATCACAGTGTTGTTAACTTTGTTTTTGTTTGATTGATGTGTAAGCACAAGGACCTGAACTCCTATCCCCAGCTCTAGAGTTGTAGTGAGTTAAAGGAAATTCTCTAGTGCACTCCATCTCCAAAGCTTTGTTTACCCTCATGTATTTATTCATTGTATTAGCAGCCTATTTCCTCCCTGGTTCTTGGTATTTAGAAACATTCAAAGCCTACTGCAAGAAGCTTCCCCTGACTCCAAGGCCAGCACCTGGAAGTGTGCCAACTTCTAGAATTATGTTTCTTTTCCAATGATTAAAAATTATGAGTTATTTGATTCTGGATGTATAATTTGATAATGTTCTATGCTTACTGAACTTCTCTCGACTTACCATTCATCAGCAAATATGTCAGAATACTCTCTGCCACCATTAACTGTCAAGATCTATGAGAGATTCACAAAAATGCAATTCTCTGAAGGACTTAATCATTCACACCTAAGGATTAAGAGAACCAAAAAAAAAAAAAAAAAAGCTATTAGAGTAAGCCATAATCCAATGAATCAGAGATCTGGCAGAGTATGTAAATATGAATTTGGAGCCAACAAAATAAGAGATTATATTAGAATCAACTGGAAGGTGTTTGCAGAGTAAGAGTTGCCTGGAAAGGAGATTATAACACCCATAATTTCCTTCAAATAAGTTTGAATCGAAGAAACATTAAACAGCAAGCAGTCCACACGTTCTTATGAGACTCAGAGTTAAACGAACTCATGTTTTCAGAATCTGAAGTAAAACACATCACCACATTTAACCAACACCAAAAATAAATTAAAATAATGCAACTCCCCCAAAATGATTAAATGTGTTCACTGAAAGCAGCTGGTCTTCTGTTTCCTCTGGTGTAACACATGTGTACATGATTTGCTCATAAATCTGGCATACATATGTTTTCAGCAACGGTTCACTTATTTCTTCTTTATATAGTAGAAGAGTTTTCTCTGCCTTTGAGATAAACGGCTCCCTGTCCCATCTAATCTTTCTGTAGTTTAGTAATTTACTTTTCACTCCCCGAAGCAAAATTTCCTACAGTATACATTGTAATGTAATGAAAAAGAAATTTATAAGCATTAATTATGTGGGCATGCTATACCTGAAAAAATGCATCAAAATAGAAAATACAAAACTGAGCCTACTAAGTGGTTAGCTTGGTAAAATAGGCAAAGTCCTTGGTCACTTTGTTAGTTTCTAACATTTCTAGTGTTTAGCAAAGTTGCATTATGCACAAAGAAGCATCCATGTACACATGTACATTAGGCCATGAAATAATCATGGTCATTTTAATGTTAAATAAGTAAGGTTAATAACATGGACTTAATGCTTAACCATCTAGGTTCCTCTAGATGGTTCTTTAGACTTTGAGAAGCAATAACTGAAAACTGCAGTTTTACATTTCACCTAGTTCTAATACAGAGAATAATTTTATCCTCCTTTTGCCTCAGGTGACTCTGATGAAATTTTCCACATTTGCTGCTCAAAACTCTACTCCAGTACATTTACTGTGAGTCATAATGAGAGAGTCAGAAGCCACATTACATACAATTAATTGAAATCCTGTCTTCTTATCACAAGAATAACTGTTTAAAGTTTTTACAAATTGTGTTTGACATTAAATTAAGTCCCAATAATATCAGTTATAATTGCTAATTCCTTTAAACATAATACATGTTATTCATTAGACTTACATTGCTTTGCACAGTGTCTGACATAAAAATAATATTAGAAAAAGAAATAAAAACTTCAGTTCTTTAGTTTGAGTATTCCAAAAAAAACAGATTACAGTGTAATACAAACTATGGGCTGTTCTTTAATTACTTGGTTGAAGCCTTGATAGGAAATTGAAGATAATAAACCACGTAATCTTGATTGTCTTTCGTTTTAAAGTTGAATTATGGAAGCAAAAGTAAACAAAGACAGTGCTATTATCTATAAATCACTTCATTAGCTAGAGAAAGCATGCATATTACTTCAGATTTAAAGCCCAACTTGTGTGGTGTTCAGTTCATAACACAGAGATCCTAATGGAAAACTTAGAATGCAGAGATAAATCTTGTAGAAACAATTAAGGCTGGCATGTGAACTCAGCCTTGTATATGCACACAGCATGCAGAGATTCTAAGGATGACTCTTCATCTGACAAAGCAGGGAGCCCATAGGAATTCTCTAGTACTATATGTGAAGAAATAGGTCTGCATTCTGTTCAGGTCATTTTCTGTCAATTTCAAGACCTGAATCCAGAATCAGAATAATGAAATGAGCCAATTTGCATCACTTGCTAGATATTTAAACACAATTCAAAACTGTCTTTTTCTCCTAGGAAGCACTTACTAGTGATAGGTTGCTTTCTATCCTGTGAGCTACAGGCTCAGTGATGGTAGAATCCATGTGGAACTAACTTATGCATTTCTGTATCACTGGTACATAGCACTGACAATAATGAGACAGAGAGGAGACTCTAAACAGGTTTCATTCCCATCTGTATTTCTGGTAAAAGAAGGAGAAGTTGAGTCCAGGAATATAATTCACTGATAGCATGTTTGACTAGTTGCATAATATTCTGGGTTTGATCCTCAGCTCCACAGAAAAACAAAACAGAGACAAACACAATGTGAAAATTTGAGTCAATTATATTCAATCCTTCTTACAAAGATGGCTTGATCACCAATTATCAAATTGACTGAATTTAAAGTCTCCATATAAGCATACTTCAGAGTGTCTCTGAATGGATGTTTCCAGAATGATTTAACTGAGGTAGAAAGGTTCAACCTGAATGTAGGTGATGCCATCCTAAGAGCTAAGGCTCCAGTCTAAATAAAGTGAAAGAGACATGCTGAATACCAGCTTTCAGTTCTTTCCTCTTCAGAACTGAGGATCTAGTTACCAGCTTCCTCTAGTTTTTCCCATGAGGTCATATCTGTCATAATATATACTACAGGTTCCAGCTGTGACCTAAAATAAAAATTTATTTCTTAAGTTCTTAGGTATATAGTCACAGTAATCATAAAACCCAACCAGGAATGTTCTGTTTTGCAACGGCTTTTGTCAGTGTGAAATGAGGTTAGATTATGATTTGGAAGTTCATTCTAATCATAAGACATGTGTCTTTAGTTCTAAACCAACAGCCAGATTTATAATTGAGAGTTATATTCAAATTTCTAGCAACTTTCTTGTGTTGGACAGCTTTGTACTATAGTTAATTCTTATAATTTTTGTTTATACTATAGTCCATTAAGCATAGTTTTGAAGTTCTTATTCACAAAATCCTTACAGAAATTGGAGATTGTTTTTATTGAGATGTATAAACTGTGAAAATATATTACTTCCAAATGATCAGAGAATTCTGAATTTATCTGTTTCTGTATTCATTACCTTTCTCATTGCTGTGATCAATATACTCAACAAGAAGCAACGGATGAATTTACTCTGGCTCACAGTTTTGAGGGTGCTGTCCATCACTGTGGGGAAGTCATGGCTGAAGTAGCGTAAGGTTGTTGGTAAAGTTTTATCCATAGTTAAGGGGAAGAGAGAAATGAATGCTGGAGTTCAACTAGTGTTTTCCTTTGTACTCAGTTCAGGCCTGTAGGACTTGGTTGATCCATTTTAAAAGCTCTTCACAGGCCTGCCCACAGTTTCATCTTCTAGGTGATATCCAGATACTATGAAGCTTACAATCAATACCAACCACCCTGGTTATGGTGGGGGTATGTCCCTTTCTACCTGTCCAGAGGGACTCTGTAGGGAGATGTTAGGTTGTCTAAATGACTGTGTTTATCAGGCTAACGGGGCATAGAAACACAAGGCTTGACAGTATATTTTATTTGAATAGGTTTGTGTAATTTTAACTCTTCAAGAACAAAACCAAATTCTCAACATTGGAGAAAAGTTTGAGGATGAGGAAGATGAAAGCAAAGATAGAGTTGTAGTCATAAACTGGAATTAGCTTTAATTGTGAGAAGCAACTACACATACATAATTATACTGAGAAGTTTATTTTCCCCCTCATTCTCTTCCAACTCTATAAGTCTGATGTTTGATGAGAGTAACTATGTAGACAATAAAGGAAATGAAGTGTTAATATTGAAAAAAAGGTATTAGAAAGATGACTATAAAGAGTATGTTTTTGTAGAGTTAAAGGAAACGGATCTGCTTGCAGACATAGCCATTAAAAGCAGAGTGCTTCCTATTAATATGTTCGAAGAGTTTTCTAACCATTACTTGTAAGATTAGCTATAACCATTTCCAACAGTACATTTATCCATAAGTTAGACAATTAAGTGTTTTCCTGGATGGAGAGTGCATGATATATCTCCCAAACATCACAATAGTATGGAATATTGAACAAATACAATTTAATACTCAGAATAAGCTAACATATCAGACACTAAAACACACCATTTCACACCTCTCCAAGAGTTGCCTTTAATTAAAAAGAATTCACCACCTTTTCAAGTTCTTCCACCTCAGAATCTTAGCTGTGGCTGTGAGCACCAGTTGAAGTCATTCTTTCTCTTTTGCAGTATTGGATGCTGCTACAGATAAAACATTAGAGGAAAACCTTTGCTCTGTGGTCAGACTAAGGCAGCCCACCCTAGGCAAGTACACCTGCTGGGCTATTGTGGCCTGGGATGTGAAAGTCAGTAGAGGCCAGGATGTCTCCCATCAGAGAGAAATTTGATCATTTTTTGAAAAGAGTTTTATCTTTCTCTTCCGTGTAGCTTTTGCCCTCCAAAAACCTGGTGTGAGAAGAGATGAGCAGAGAAAAATGGCAGTGAGACACTGAGAAGTTTTATAAAAGGTGAGGGGGTAAAACATATAAGAACAGAGAAAATGGGACTATTATGTGGAAACAGTAACCCTCTGCTAGATTCTGTCATCTCATTCTTGTTTTAAATCTCTTTTCTCTCTCCTCACAACATTTCTTCTCTGGAACATAATTGAATGATGGGCATGCAGGAACATCTTCCCGAAGCATAATGGTCACACCAGGCTGATGGGCACTCTAGCCAATACAAGCTAAAGGTTGAGAGCATCCCAGCCTGTCCATGATAAAATAGTGATTCCATTTTGTAAAAATCTGGGTCATTGATGAATGTCCTTCTGTGAGACAAGAGGTTAGAATCCCAAGAGCTCCCTAGTGCAAATGTGTTTCTATAGGAGACCCTAAGATTTCCCCTACATCCTGACTGGCTTTCCAAAGAATCTTCATGCAAAAGCCAAAGTGATCAGGAACCAGGAGTGAAAACTAGGAAGTAACCTTCTAGGAAGAGGAGCTTTAAGCTACAAGGCCTGACTCAACTCTGATAGAAAAATATCTCACCTGTTGTATACCACCAATTACCAAGATTTACATAAAACTAGTAAACTAGTGCAGGTCTCTTAGGTGAGTGAGAATGGAAGGATTCCTTTAGCTATTGTTATGATCAATCAATCAGTCTCTCTCTCTCTCTTTCTGTGTGTGTGTGTGTGTGTGTGTGTGACATATATGTGTACTTGTAAGTGCAGTGAGTTATGAATGTACAACTTCATGTTCATGTGTCAAAGCAAGAGAATGACAAGCAGTTATTTTCTCAATTGTTCTTCAGCTTTAATTTTGATATAAGGTCACACTAACTCCAGATCTTGCCAACTCATCTAGACAAGCTAGCTAGCAAACTTTAGGAATATCCCTGTCTGTCTGCTCAGCACTAGGATTTCTGGCATACATCACTTTTTTTTCGTGGTACTAGGGACTGAACTTGGTTCCTCATGTTATACAGGGAGCTCGTTACTGGCAAAGCTATTTCTATTTCTCCAGCCCCAGTCATAGTTAATTTTGTCAACATGATTGGATCTTGAATCAACTAACAGCTGTGGCTCTCTGATGTGGGTCTATGAGAAAATTTTCAATCACAGTTAACTGAGGAGAAAAGATCTCCCTGAGAGTGGGCACCACCTCTTAGAAGCATCTCATATTACAGAGTTCCAAACATGTCAGTGCTTGCTTTTCTGCATTTGCTTCTTGCTGGTCATTACAGCACATGTCACCTTGCTGGTGATTACATTACTGTTGTAGGTACTGCCACATCTTTTACTGATGACATCAGACCTCAACCTTCTGGAGTTTCTGATGTGGACTTAAAACCAGTGACTCTCCTGAATTGTCCAGACCTTCAGCATCTGATTGGAATTGCTGTTGATAACCAGGTTCAGGGATCAAGGAAATATCAGGTGCTTAGCCTTTGCTTCATACCGTTGGGCACTGTGGGACTACCCACATCCCATATTAGGTAATTCAATCTAATAAATCCCTTTGTATATAATATGTAATATACTATTAAATATGTATCATATGTGCTATTATTTCTGTTCCTCTAGAGAACCCTGACAAATATAGATATGCTTGTATAGCCCCATAGCTCTTTATTTTTATCTCAGTAGGACCTATCTGAGGGCAGGACAGTCATTTGTCAGATCTCTAAATTCAAGATCTGCACCATGTAGAGTAGATAAATCCATGACTGTGTGAATTAGAAACAGCCACTCACTCTTTGAAGGAGTTATATGTGGTAGGCTGAATAATGAACCCTGTAATGAAAATGTTGCAAGGGAGAAAAGTATTCTTTTTCTTCTACCAATCTTACATTCGTGGCTAGAATCCTGTTAATTACACTGAAAAGTACATAGATTAGCAAGAGCAGATTACACAAAGAGTTAATACTGTGTCTCTGCCATTATGTAGTTAGTTACCTGGAAGAATTCAAAGGTGACTATCTCAAAAGTAGTTATAATGTAGGCTTTTACAGCTCTGTAAGAAAAATGTAATAAAGTTTCAATGATGTCATGTGATAAAAGGGAAAGAAAATTTTAATTTTTAGTGGATGAAATGTGAAGGAAAATAAGTATACAACATATGGAATAAATATTGGTGTATAGGGCTATATATAGTAGGTGTATTATGTAGGTTGCTATAATGCTGTCTGCAGGCTGAGAAAGGATCTAGAGCTGTCCCAGGTGATTGACTCCTAACTTTCCTGGTGTATAGATTGGTGGAGAAACAGATGCGTGGTCTCTTAACATCTGTTTCTTCTATCAGAAACAATCCTCATGCCACAGAGATGCATTTCAGAAATTCTGTCACCCCTCGATGTTTAGATTCAAATCTAATAAGATAATGTGGATACTTAGTGTATGTAGCAATGAGTGTTAGGCTTATAGATGCAACCCAGGTTGCTTGCCAGTTGACCTTAAAGTGGGAAAATTGTTGTCAATTATCCAATTGTATCTAATTTAATTATAATTATCTCTAAGTGGGGGCAAGAAGGGAGAGAGTCAATTTCAGGGAGATTTGGAGATGTTATGGTTGGCTTTGAAGAGAGAGGAAGGGGCTATAAGCCAACTATTCAAGAAGATTATTAAAACTGGAAAAGCAGAAGAGAAAAATAATGTCTCTGTTACCCTTGATGTATTCTGAGGGAGTATTCTCTGCAACAGAAAAATTAAGAAGAAAATTCAGAACTATTTTGTTGACAGGCGTATCCCTTGTATTCATGGGACTAACAAGAGAAGTGAGTAGATCTGTAGAGCATGTCTCAAACACTGTTTTGTTGTTGCCAAACAACAAAAGAAGGAGATGGCTAGGATCACACCTGAAATAAAGGTAAGGTGTCCATTTAGGTCAAAGTCTTCTCCAGAGAAACCTCCAGTGAGTGAGTCACGCAGAGCAGTGACCCTTCAAATGGAGATTTTTACAGACATAGATTTGTGTTAGAAAGAAAGGGTCAGTTTTTCAGCTCTTTTCCTTTGTTTGTAGTTTCTCAAGAACATCATCTGAAAATAATACATGTACAAATGACACTGACCTGAGAGGATCATGCTGAAGATTGACCAGGGTGATCCTACAATTATACTGAAGTCTGACCACGATAATGGAATGGCAAGACAAGTCACATACTAAGTGTAGGACATTAAGAGTAAACTAATGTGGAAGGATCATTGTTCAAACTGGATTCAACAAGGAAAAACGTAGGAGCCTGAGGTTATAATTGTCAGAAGAATCACAGAACTTCGAGGTAAACTGTCTTCTCTGGAGACTCCATCCAAAAGGCATCAAATTCCTGACTTTACCTAAATGAGATCCATGTTGGATTTCTATACTGCACCATTATAATGTTAAACAATATTAGTCATAGCTATTGTTGCCTTTCTGGCAATAGAAAACTCATACAATTTTCTGCTTCCTGGTATATCAACATGACCTCTTAACATGTGTGTGGCAAAATTCTGTTTTAAACAACTTCCATTTCCTTCTCAGTGTGCCTTTCTTCTATCTAAGAGACTTGTTTTCCAATGATGATTAATTTATACCGTTCAAGAGCTAACTTCAGATATATTTTTCATAAGAGGAAATGGTTTCCTTTAAGTAGACTACTATATGTGAGTTCAAGACCTTCTGTAATCATGTCTGACTCTCAGACCAATGTGCTTTCTATGATATGCTTCCACTTAGACCTGACAGGAAAGTGGCTCAGAATATTGCTCAATCAATGAAATATTTGATTACATTAAATTATTCAATAAATTTTGAGAATTTCATAATTTAATTAAAATGAACGTTTTCAAATAGTTGGTTTTTAAAAGAAAATTTTTTCAGATTTAAAATATGATTATACTTGTATTTATTTATTTATTTATTTATGTTTATTAATTACTTCAAGTTACATATCCATCACAGTGCCCTCTCTCCACCCCTCTCAGTCCCACACTCCTATCCTACTCCTCTGGAGTGGGTTGCCCCTACATACCAGCCCCTTTCTGATCAACAGTAATATGAGGGCTAAGAGCTTCCTCTTGCACTGGGGGGCCTATATGGCAACTCCATTAGGGCAAAGTGTCCCACTAACAGGTAACAAAGACTATGTTCCTGCTCCTTGAAAAAGCATTTGTCAAAATCCAACACCCCTTCATGCTAAATGTCCTGGAATACAAGCACCATACATAGAAATAATAAGGCATTATACAGCAAGCCAGTAGCTAACATCAAATTAAATGAAGAGAAACTTAAAGCATTTTCTCTAAAATCAGGGACAAGGCCAGGATGCCCACTCTCCCCTTATCTCTTCAACATAGTATTTGAAGTTCTAGCTAGAGGAATATAACAACTAAAGGAGATCAAGGGGATACAAATTGGAAGGGAAGAAGTCAAATTATCCCTATTTTCAGATGATTTGATAGTATACATAAGTGACCCCAAAAATTCCACCAGAGAACTACTACAACTAATAGAAACACCTTCAGCAAGGTGGCTGGATACAAAATTAATTTAAAAAAATCAGAAGCCCTTCTTTATACAAAAGATAAATGGACTGAGAAAGAAATTAGTGAAATAACACACTTCACAATAGCTACAAATAATATAAAATACCTGAGGCTAACTCTAACCAAGCAAGTGAAAGACCTGTATGACAAGAACTTCAAGTCCCTGAAGAAAGAAATTGAAGAGGACATCAGAAGATTGAAAGAGCTCCCATGCTCATGGATAGGTAGGATCAACATAATAAAAATGGCCATTCTATCAAAAGCAATATACAGTTTCAATGCAATTCCTATTAAAATACCAACACAATTTTTATAGACCTTGAAAGAACAATTCTCAGCTTCATATGGAATAACAAGAAACCCAGAATAGCTAAATCAATCCTTTACAATAAAAAAAAAAATCCAGAGAAAACACCATCCCTGATTTCAAGCTATACTACAAAGCAATAGAAATTAAAAACAGTATGGTATTGGTATAGAAACAGACCAGTTGATCAATGGAATCGAATTGAAGACCCAGAAATAAACCCACACACCTATGGTCACTTAATTTTTGACAAGGAAACCAAATGTATCCTGTACAATGGATAAAGGAAAGCATCTTCAACATATGGTGCTGGTCTAGCTGGATATCAACATGTAAAAGAATGCAAATAGACCCGTATTTATCACCTTGAACAAAACTTAAGTCCAAGTGGATCAAAGATCTTAACATAAACTCAATACATTAAATCTACTAGAAGAGAGAGTAAGGAAGAACCTGGCACTCATTGGCACAGGTGACAACCTCCTGAAGAGAACACCAGTAACTCAGGCTGTAAGACCAACAATCAATAAATGGGACCTTATGAAAATGAAAAGCTCATCTAAGGCAAAGGAAACTGTCATTCAAACAAAACGACAGCCTACAGATTGGAAAAAGATCTTTACCTACCCCACATTCATCAGAGGGCTAATATCCATAATTTATAAAGAACTCAAGAAATTAAACACCAAGAAAACAAATAATCCAATCAAAAAATGGGGAACAGAGCAAAACTGAGAATTCACAGAGGAGGAATTTCTAATGGCCAAGCAACACTTGAAGAAATGCTCAACATCCTTAATCATCAGAGAAATGCAACTCAAGACGACTCTGAGATTTCACATTCAGCCATTTCACACCTTTCAGAATGGATAAGATGAAAACCCAAATGACAGCACATGCTGGTGAGGTTGTCAAGAAAGGGGAACACTCTTCCATTGCTGGTGGGAGTGCAAGCTTGTACAACCACTATGGAAATCAGTATGGAGATATCTTAGAAAACTTGGAATAACTCTACCTCAAGACCTAGTCATACCACTTCTGGGCATACATCCAAATGATTCCTCACCAAACCACAGGGATACCTCAACTATGTTCATAGCAGCTTTATTTGTAACAGCTAGAAACTGGAAACAACCCAGATGTCCCTCAACCGAAGAATGGATAAAAAAAAAAAAAAGCTGTGGTGCATTTACACAATACAATACTACTCAGCTATCAGAAATAAGGAAATCATGCAATTTGCAGCCAAATGTATGGAACTAGAAAAGCTCATCCTAATTGAGCTAAACAAGATGCACATCACATCTATTCACTTATAATTGGATATTAGCCATGTAGTACAGGGTAACTATCTTACAACCAACACATATACTCATATTTAAACTATAAACCATTGGAATTGTTTTGCTTCTTATTGGCATTTATGCATTGTACCAAATAATTGGTTTAATTATGCCTTTTCATACATGAATGCCATGTAATCTGCTCATACTAAACCACCATTCTTTTTTACATTGTCCCCTACTTGTTTCTTTCCTTTTCAGAAATAGTCCTTTAATTCCCTTCATTTCCTTTTTATTTTTATATATGAGAGAAGAAACCCAACATTTGACTTTTCAACTTTGGCTTATTTTGCTTAATGTAATGATTTCTTTGTCTATCCATTTTCATGAAAATGGCATAATTTCATATTTTAAGGCTCACTAAAACTCTATTGTGATGTATACTACATCTTCTTTATCTATTCATCTCTCCATGGAAATCTAAGCTGATTCCTTTTAGCTATTGGGAAGAGTACTGCAATAAAAGGAGACGTATAGCAGTTGTCTCTGGGCTATGCTGACAGAGCTTCCACCAGGTATATGTGTGAGAGCAATATTGCTGGATCATATGACAGTTCTATGTTTAGGTTTATTTTTTTAACTTCTGTATTGATTTCTTTATGGGCCTTCTTGTTACTACCCAGATCATGAACTCCTTACTCATTGAGAAAGTTGAGCTGATAATTAATTGCTGGGATGATAGTGGCTGATCTGGAAAGGAGGCTTATGGTGAATCTATTACAAGAAATGAATCTGCCACACATAGGAGTGAAGCTCAGAGTGTAGTGTTAATTGTTTGATGTAGTCAAGAGCAAACTGAGTTACAGATTTGAAATATTTAAACAGATAAATTGTGGTTCTCTCTTCCACATGACAAATTTTAATCCTTTATTAAATATATAATTAATTAAGTTCATTAATTTGATGATCTAAACAATTTCTTCTTTAACCTAAACAAGCCAACACTGTAGAAAGGTGATCCCTGTCCCTGTCAAGCTCTTTGCTCTTATCTGCCTGGATGTATTTTGCATTCATCTTCACACATTTTTACTTTGAGAGACATTCTTTAAGCCTGTGGTGTATTATGAAATCCTCCTTCCTAAAAAAGATATTATATAAAATTCATTGGCTAAAGCAGAAGCAGTGATTTATTGGAAAAGATATGGAGAAATAGAAATACAATAATCTACATCAGAATCCATCAACCAAGCAAGCGAAGAAAGCATTTACTTCCATAATCTTTACTCCTTGTCAAGATCTGTGATAATGCTGTGTAGTAGGGCATCTGAAAACACATACTTGTCAGAACACCAATATTAAAATGTCTATCTTCCCTAGACCCTTTGTATTTTGAAATTCCATACACATACTCTTCAAGCAAGAAACATGAGAAGGTTTAGAGCACTGAACAGCCACTCTGGCATGGTATCATTTAAGGGATTCTGTGTGGCTATTACTAGAGAAGAAAGCATACTCATTCTTTAGTTGAGATTCTTTTCTGTCTGACCCTACATGGGCTTCAAACGGGGTGAATAAATCATAACTCCTGGCAGCCTCTCAGACATAAGCCAAAAGACAGCACTCTGAATAATGAAGTAAAAAAAAATGTGACTTTAAATTTAGAAGGGCAAATGATCATAGAAATGCATGTACAGAGTCATTTATGTAGCATGTGTCCAGCAGTGCCTCAGTGTGTTTTGTGACTAGAGTAATAAAGAAAGACTAAGTAAGAAAAGTCAACCTTATCAGGTTTCAGTCATTAACTCCAGAAATGCTAAAATTGCCAAATGAATTAGACCAAGTGGCTCCATGCTAACTAACTACTGAAGTCATTTTTGATAGATTAATTATTTTGTTCATTAATCGATTAATTTGAAATATTATGAATTGAACAAAGAGTCTTAATAGTGCCTTTTGAACATAGAAATTCCCTTACCACTGAACTTTACCCTCAGCTTATGAAGTTGTTGTGTGTCAAACCTATCACTTTGATTTTTCTGGAAAAGGGATATAGTAGCAATGGCAAGGCTATCTGCTACAACAAGCAAATACCGCAAAGAATGCTAAAGCAACAGAGTTGCTGCCCCAAAAGAAGAGATCTAGTTCTCCTTAAGAATGTAAAGGAATGGATGTCTCCAGTCAGTACATGGCTGTCTTCCAAGAAATAGCTTAAATAATTAGATATCTGTTTTACATCTGCATCGACTTCAATGCTTCTATGCCCTCCATGCTTCTGTAGATAAAAGTGGCGAAGGAGACACTCCTGAGGATTTTGTACAGAAGTGTTTTATGCCTACAAGTGGGACATAGCACATGAGATCCTAGTTTAATTGTTATGTGTTAGTCACCTGATCATCTTAAAAGGAAAGAAAACATCCAAACTGTTATCCCGCCATCTTAGGGAAATTGATGAGCCTCTAGCTTATGATTAGTGATAGGAAATGATTTCATCAAACCAATGAATCATTTCACGGCATGTTCCACATCCTTCAGAACCTTCATTTTGACCATACTTCACAATGGAACTGTGTCTTGAGTAATGGAGAGTCATAGATGCTTACAACATAGATGCATGGTATAAGTCATCTATGTCCAACTTTCCTTTGAAAATAAAACAAAGTCTGAAAAAGTTATTTTTTTGTCTTTAATAAACCACATGTTGGGGGTTGAAGAGATGGCCCAATGGTTAAAAGCACTGTCTGCTCTTCCAGAGGATGGGGGTTCAATTCCCAGCACCCACATGGTAATTTACAACTGTCTGTAACTCCAAGATTATGAGACCCTAAAACAGACATATACAAGCCAAAACACCAATGTGCATGAAATAAAAATAAATAATTTTTAAAAGACCACATGTTAGCAAATGGCTGAAAACAGTTTTAAATTTATATCTTCATATCCTTTTAATCACAATATGTAACACATTATTTGTTTTTATAGAAAATTCTATATGAAATTATTTTAAATTATTTATCATGAATCACTTTACAGTTGAAGATAATTATAAATGTAAGATTTGTGTTCTGAGAATACATTGCAGGTTGCTGGAGAATTGCTCAGTCTGTAATGTGTTTTCTATGCAAACCTGAGGATTTGAGTTTTATTCCAAGATCCAACATTTAAAGAAAAGTAGTCCCATCCATTTGGCTGTGAATTGCATGATTTTATTGTTTCTTATGGCTGAGTAGTATTCCATTGTGTAAATGTACCACAATTTTTTTAGCCATTCATCGATTGATTTAGCCATATAGTTCAGGTTAACTATCCTACAACCAACACACCAAAAGGGTCAGGAACATTGACTTTGTTACCTATTAAGGGGACAATTTGCCAAAGGAGTGCCACCATGTCAGCCCCCAGTGCAAGAGGAAGCTCTTAGCCTGCATATGACTGTTGAGCTGAGAGGGGCTGTTATGTAGGGACATGCCACATCATAGGAGTGGGAAGGGTGGGAGAGGGAGAAGAGAGAGGGAGGGTGGAACCAGGAGGGGTGGAATGAGGATACTGTGATGGAGATGTAACTTGAAGTAATAAATAAACAAAAATAAAAATAAAATAAAGAAAGAAAAGTAATACCTGTAGTAGCTTGATGGGTTTTTTATCTAGTTGAATTGTTAAGGCCAATGTAAAAACAAGTGACCATATCTTAAAGAACATCAAAATAAAGTAGAAATATTAAAAAAAAACACACACAATACAGAAAGACTAATGATGATACTCAATGTTGATTGACATCTGCCCCCTCCATACACACATAGTACATACGTACGTACGTACACACACACACACACACACACACACACACACACAAATACATACATACATGACCACACTTACAATTAGTTAACTGCAAAAATTATTGAACTAGTTAAGAACTTTTTAAGTTACACATTTACAATTTTAAAGGGAGAGTACACTGGAGTTTGGTCAGTAATATTCTTAGCTTCCTCAAATGTTCAATGGTTCACCAAACCTGTAGCAATACCAACTGTACATGATTAAAAAGCTAAGTATTTCCATTTATGGAAACAATAGGATCATTTGCCTCTATGCAAGGAATCTCTTTAAGAAGTAATTGAAGGTAATGACCACTTATCAAATGGAAGTGTTCAATGACAATTGTGTTGAAACAACACCATCACTCTTGGCAGACACTTCATGTCAAAACAAAGAACATTAAATTCTGTTCAGTTCAAATCATTTCATTAGCTTCACTGAATTTCACAGCTATTTCATTCACCAGAATTACTTATTAAAGCTTCATATCCTATTAGATTCACTAGAATTTAGTGTGTTTGTTTATTGATTCAAAATCAGTTAATAACAGTTAGGGAAATGATCTAGTAGATAAATGACATTCCTGCAGTAAGAAAGAAGGCAGAGACTGGAGAGTCACTGGAAGCTCATGGACAAAAAAGCTTGGCATAGACCCTGCCTCAAACCATTTGGAAGTTGAGACCAGCAGCAAAGTTGTCCTCTGAGACCATTGCACCCTGAAATTCAACACACCCACACAAATACACATGGGAGTGAGGGGACAGAGATGGAGACACAGACAGACATAGACATACAAAGAATATTGAGACACAATTAAGAATCATGGCGTACACTAAACACAAAATTTATATCTAAACAGCTTGTGCTCTTCTGGAATTTGTTTCTGCTACTTATCTGCTTTCTTGGTTTTCAGTAAAGTAGAGACGTGATTACTCTTTACCTCTAAAGACATTTCAAAGCTGATAATTACTCTGGTGTTTAATGGTCCACAATGATGACACTTTTATTGGGACATTTATGTGAGGAGAAGACATTTCCTTGGCAATTTAGAGATAGTGTCTGGTTGCTAAAGGTACTGTTGTCCACTGGATAAGACATAGAGATGATTCTCCATGGAAGTCCAGAGATGATGAAGTGCTCATGTTTATAAAAAATGTGAATGACACTATGTTTTGCAAGGATCAAGTGATGCAATCTTATTTGTGGCTGGACTAAACTACCAACAAAAGAGACAGATATTTCTAAATTTCACCCAGACTGAAATATGAAAAGCATAGTTGAAATTTCTGAATAAGACTCCTGAAGGGAATTTGTCTTCTTTTATTTTTTAGCAAAGGACTTCCATGTAATGGTTTGAATTCACTGTGAAATTCAAGATCCAGTTTTCTTTTGTGACTGTTTATTTAAGAGGAAATATCAACTTTCCAATTCACTCTCCACAACTGCTTGCTGTAGCTCGCTGCTAAACTGGATAGACACTGTCTGTTTTTATAAGAGGTATGGAGAAGGGGGAAGACTGTGAAATACATCAGGGAGACCTGAGCCTCAAAGCTTTGCCTGGAGACAAATATCCCCTTAAGTTCATGAGTGTGGGTTAAACCCTGTCTAAACCAGGCACAGTGAACAGACACATGGGCCCTACTGAGAAATAGTCATAGAATCTGACAGATATGCAAGTCAACACTCAAAAATAATCCAAATAGGTAAGTGGAAAATGACAACAACAAAGGAGGCATAGCAGGAAAATCACCAATTGTTTAAGAAAGAGAATATTCAGGTCAACATTGTTTCTTTTTACATCCAATCCCCAAATTAACCTTTTTGTCTTGCATAGATTTCTATTCTTGCTAAAAAATGATAATTTTTGTCATCAATTCCAGGTCATACTTAGCTATTATACCATGATGTTGAAAATATTTCTCCTATGCACTACCAAAAATCTATTATAGTTTTCAACTCTGTATTCCACTCACGTACTTACTGGTTAATTGTCTCATCAGTGCTTAAGTAGATATTGGATTTAGAAACTAAGCTAAACATATACAGATTAATACTTATAAACCAAGAACACACATGCATGCATTCACACATAGAAATACATATTAATATACAGTAACAAGCAAAAACATACATATGAAAACACATACATATTTGTACACACACACACACATTTAGAAAGATTCATCCTTACAGGTCAAATTTGTCACGAACATTTTTGCAATTGTACATGAAGTGTCTGCTACTTCTATTTCTCCCTTTCTCCAAAGACCTGAACTGTGACTTGCAAACCTATAAGCATGCTCCAGTCCTATCTCCTAAGGCATTTTCCATATTTGATGATATAGGCCTCTGGACATGAATGATGACTTTTTAATGCAATCCTGAAAATGTTCAGGAGTAACATTGCAAAATGTAACCAAATATTTCAAGATGAGCCCAGAATGAATAGGTACTCCCCAGTGAAGACAAATATGAGGCTGGTAACTGGCTTTGATTTCTCCGAAGTCTTATCAAACATTCTGTTGTAGCAACATTCTTTTTCTGTTTTCTTCTGCTTCTCAACTAGATGACTCACTGGCAGACCAAGATACTAATGATACACTGATCACGTTCAGAACTGCCTGTGTGTAACAGCTCAGAGTGCTGCTCCAATTCGATCTTGCATCTCTAAGCTACATATGAGTTAGTGGATTCCTAAAAATATCCTTTGGTGTGAGTCATCACCTTCCAAAGTGCTCTGGGAAATGTTTTCTGTAGAAGTGGAAGGGCTCAAGCCCCCATGGGGTGCTTACTTCTGAATCTTAAAACTGACCTCAGCAGCATGTAATGTTATGTTTTTTATAGTCCTTGCCCTTAACTTGGATAGCTGAAACTATTTGTTGAAACACAAACCTCTGTAGCCCTTTCAACTATGCCTCCCATACCAGTTCCTGAAAGAGAATGGACCAGTGCCAAGAGAGAGGTGCTTAGGAGTTCAGGGAGCACAGGTCATTCACTATGTGCTTACTTCCAAGAGCAAGCGGGAAATGAAACCCAACACCCCCACCCCAACTAAACAGTAGCCCTGTGCTTTGAACTAGGAAAAAACACTGTTCTTGAAGTCACCCTTTTCTAAGATTATAGCTGAAAGTAAAGCAACATGTTTGCCTTTGGAAAGAGCAGAAAAGGTGACTAAGGAGCAGAGAGGGAGACTAATGAGGGAACATTCAAGCCACCCTTCATCCTTCCATATCTTCTTGGATGTTTAAATCCTGAAGTGGGCAGAATTGCCCTAGTCTCTTTGCTGCTGAGCTCTGAGTCCTCTGGATTTGTTTAGCTGACCCTTAATAAGGCTTAAGCTTCTACTGTGTCCAAGAATAGACACACTTCATTAATGGATTCTGGAAGACAAGAGAAGTCGAAACCATTTCATCCTACTTTGGCTCCTCTTCCTCTTGCTCCTCTCTCCCCTCTTTTTCTTTGTGTGTGTGTGTGTGTGTGTGTGTGTGTGTGTGTGTGTGTGTGTGT
>CAJQZJ010034182.1:919832-950065 GCA_907164525.1 Lophiomys imhausi
ACACACACACACACACACACACACACACACACACACACACACACACACAAAGAAGGAAATAATAAAAATTCAAAATAAAGTTCAGTGGCATCTGCTGATTTTAATGCTTTTCAGAATTTTATCAAGTGATAAAACCCAAGCAATGTTTTTGCCTGCAAAATCCAGTATTCAGAAAATGACTATACCTGGACCAGATTATTATTTCTTCTACTTTTTATTCTCACTACCACTCTGGGTTCTTAAAGACAGTTTGCAAGTGTACTAACTGAGCCTGCAATAACCTAGGCAATCATGTATCTATGCAGGCACAGCCAGCCATCAATAAAGGCACATTAATAGAAATAGTTTTCTTCTTTTGTTGATAACCAAGGTTTCTGACTCTATATTTCCAGGCTGTGAATCCCAGCTGTAAGATTTCTTGGTGTCATTAAATTGGTAAAGCAAACCTTAAATTGTGTTCTTTAATGAAAAATATGGAGGATTCCCCAAACTGCCCAACTAGGAAGCATATGGCGGAATTGACTGCAGGAAGCCCTAAACCTGTTGCATTTATGTTTTCTTCATTATGAGGTTATTGGGATAAGCTAGTGACAATAGCTTTATCACAGGAGTCACTCTGACAAGCCTGCTTTAGGAGTTATTGGGTTATGCAAGAAGTCAGTTTATTCTGTGTGGGAGGACAGTGTCAAGTTGACAGACTCTGCTCTGACCCATTGTTAATGCCAGGCTGACATCTTGCACTGCCTAGGATTGTGTTTGGCCATATTTAAGCTTCATAAAGAGTGTGAACTTGTGAACAAAGTCTGTCTTGTACCCAGGCTGATGCTTGTCATATAATATGAATCAATTATTCTCATACACAACAGCCACAACTGTTATAATATCTGAGGTCCTTTCTTTGTGTCTGTTATTTTAACTCATGAGCATCTACATAAAACCCCCAGGTTGTCAGTGTAGCGGGTTGTGCCATTCACTGTACTGATACACTTTACCTGTGCAAATGCACTGTTGCTCAAGCTTTTATAGATGGAAAACTAGATAATTCAGTTTCATAAACCCCACTGGTAATACCTTGAATTATGGACAGAAGAATGAATAAGAAATATATGAAGAAAATAGAGATAACAATGTTAATTGTAAAACACAGGTGGCTGGAACACCAGAGTTCATAATGCAATTCTTTCAGCTTTTTATGTTAGATATTTTCAAACAAAATGTTGGAGATTGTGTATTATGTTTATGGTGGTAATTAGTCAACAAAGATATAGTGCTTGAGTACACAGCCTAGAGAAAGGAGCATGTATTTTTCAAGGAGATGATTTGATAAATAGCATTGGTTCTCTGGGTTCTCAAAATTGTTCACATTTGTATTTTTGTTTTCTAAATATAAGTCATATAAATGACAGTAAGTTAAGTAGCTTGTTATTACACAATTTTAAGAGCCTTCGAAAAATATAGTTGGCTATGAATGTTCCTAGAAGATTTCTTGCTAAAGCCTTTAGTCCAGTTTGGTGCTCTTGAGAGTGAGGGGAAACTTTGAGTGATGAAAAGCAGTAGAGTTCTCAGTCATAGAGATTCATCTTTAGATGAGTAGTGGGACCCCAGATCTTTTCTTTTCTCTTTCATTTATAGTGAACAGTTTTGTTTTCCCACCTATGTCAACTTGTATTACTACTAGCCCACACAATGAGCCCAATCAATCATAAGCTGAAATCTCAAATGCTAAGCCAAAATAAGCCCTTTCTCTTTATAACTTGATTATCTGTTATTTGTTATAGTGATAGAAAGCTAATTAACAGGGGATTTTACATTAGCTTATTGGTTTGCCTTGGGTTTATTTTTTCTTTTAATTTTATTATATTGTAGAAGAAATCATAAGAAACCAATGACTTCTCTGTAAAATATAAATCCAACATAAATCACTAATCCCATTTTCCAGTGACATCCCTGGTTGGCATAATAATATATTAATGTAAGAGACAAAATAAATGTGATTAGACTTATACAAACCTAGGAGAAATTGTAAAATCAATAATAAAAAGTTGACAAATATTTAAAGGTCTGCCTAGCTGTCTGTAATGGTCAAATTGTATTTTCAAAATGAGTACACTGCCACAAATACCCAGAATAGCAATGAACTCATATAAGCTAACAGTGGCAAAGCAAATACAGAATAAGGAGAAAGAAAGCAATGAGTATATTTTTATTCCTCATGGAAAGGTTATGTTTGTTTATCCAACACTTATCTATTTGTGTAGTTGTAAAAGTGGAGGATAACCTCACCAAGTATAGTACATTCACAGGAAATAATACTTTTTAAATATTTGTGCATTAGCTAGTTTGAAATTGGCAGTGTAGATATTTTGTCACATTATTTTTGGGTCTCAAAATTTTTCTCACTTGTTTAAGGAAGGAAAACCAAAAGAACATCTACATCAGCATAAGAGAGTGGATTAAAAATTGACCACAATTGAAAAGGCAAGCAGAGCTTGGCATGAAGTATCACAGCAACTTATGCCCAGCAGTGCTCAGGGGCTTGGCAACATCAACCATGTGAAAAAAATTCCAGGAGAATTATGGGCCTTGACTTCTTAAAATAACAGGAGTCTATTTAATAGGTTGTTCTGCACAGTTCAGCAGACAATGGCCATAGGCTGTCTTCAGTGGTTAGTGCTCAGACCACAAAATAAATTGAGGATGCAACTAACATGATTAAGAACCTTCAAGAGCGAATCACTGAAAAGAAATAAGTGCTGTAGACTGTGAAATGTTTAAAGATGCATCCGGGTCCTACCTCTAAGCTTACAGCTTGATAGTCACAGTACGGAAGTCGGTGGCTTTAGTAATAATATTTGTTTTTTTATTTCATTTTATATTTTCAATATTGGTACAAATCCAGAGTCTCATATGTGCTCTACCATTGAGCTAGGACTATTTCTTAAGATCCGAAGAAAACTACTGCATATGATCCTATTTTGCACTTTTCAAGGCATTATAAAAACATGGGAATAGTGGTTAAAAGGAAGAAAGACACGCAAGTGAGTCAACCAGGAAGTCAAAGGCCAGATGTCTATATTGCTGTTTGAAATCTGCCAAACCAAATTTCTGGCAAGATTGAATCTGCCTAGTTATCAATGTGGCCCCCCAAAGGCAGATGTTGTTGCATGAGCTGAGAGTTGTAGAGGCAGGCAAAACAAGCCCCATTCATTCATTTTAATCTGAAGACAATAATGATCTCTACTACTCTTAGATTACATCAGACAGCACAGCTAGGTAGAGAATGGGACCAGAGAACCTTGGTTTTAGACAGAACTCTTAAGAGTACCTGGTAGAGTTCTCTAGGGAAGTTTCTCCTGTAATGTTTGTATGGATAAGATGTTAAGAAGTCCTACACTGTGGTGTGTTAAGAATTGACAACAATGAGGTGCATTGTCTTTGCCAGTCAGGATGACTCAGTATTATTTCATGGATTTTTTTCTGGATCTTGAGTCATGTTCTCTGTATGCATTTTGTACAAATTTCAAACTCAGGGATTTCCCCCACAGATGACACATCTGAGATTTTGAAAGGCTGGTTTTCTAGCTTATCTGAAAGCAAGTAAAAGGTAGAGTCGATATTTGACCCCACATGTGGCTAGGATGACCAAAGGCCTGGTGTTAGGACTGAGAGTGGGCATGAGCTTTAGAAAGTGCATTAGTTCAATAAAAAGGACACCATGGCTCCAAATCTTTCCATTTCCCTCCGTGCTGTCCTTAACTTTGCAATTTTCCTTTACATTTCTATTTCTGACCATAAATGTTGACACATGGTAGAAATTTGTGACATATAAAAATGCACACATTCATATTTCTTGTACTTTTGCTTTTTAACAGAGGTGTCCTAAGACAGAAAGAACCACTTCATTTGAGACTCTGTAGTTTTCCTTTTCTTAAGGTAAATAGTGAATAGTTTTATTTGCATAATATGGCAAGGGGTACTTACTGCTATATATTTAATAATATTTCTAAGTAAAAATATGTAACTTTAAAGTTATACCTCTATAAAATTAAACTTGTCAGCTTTTAAAAGCTTCTATTAGAAATATGAATCATAAGGAAAGGAGACAAATGTTAACAATACAACCTATGACTGTCTAATGAGACCAATTATTGCCTTATGTCCACCCCCAGGGTACAGGAAGCAGAAATAGTGTTTGTATCATATGAAATGCCCTTTAGGATATAAGAAGAGATATTCAATGAAGGTATGTTCCAAACATTTACTTTTAAAATAGACCAAATTACTAAAACTAAAAATGTAAGCAGAAGAGATTTCAGCAGTCATAATATTCTCCCTGATTTCTAATTTTAACCTTTGCAGACACACAGCAACATAACATGGCAAGGGTGGGTCACATCCAGGGGAAAGAACAATAACATCTGTGCAAACACAAAAGCATCATGACATTGTGTTTCCACCCCATGGAAAAAGTAAGGCATTAATTCATTCTCAAGCTGGAATATATTTCAAAAACAAAATAATTTTGCCCTTTTTGACAAAGAGACTTTATTATGAGAAAAACATATCCAGCAGAAAAAAAATCCATTTTATTATCCATATGAAAATTCATTCAAACACCATAAGACATGTTAGGCAAAGTGCCACAACATGTAATGAAAACAGCTCTCTCGGAAATAGTGTCCACTTTGCTTGAGGCCAGCAACACCACTACATTAAAATCTCTTTCTCAGTAATTTTTTGCATGTTAACAACTTGTGCATAATTTGGCAATCATGGAGGAAATTCATTTCTTATATTACTATGGAGAAAAATCCGCACATGCACGAGTAATTTGGAATTATTTCTGCAGGTGTGGATATGGCATGCATATATGTACATATATATCTGGGAGTTAACACTCTGTGTGTGTGTACATATATGGAGGGCAGAGGTTGATGTGGGGTGTCCTCTAGTGCTTTAGACCTTAGTTTTTGAGACAAGCTCTCTCACTGAATGTGAAGCTCATCCATTTGCTAGACTGACCAGTGAGTTTCACATCTGTTTGTCTCTGCCCCTTTTGCTGGAACTGCAGGCAAATACACACATTATCATGCCTTGCATTTTACGCGGTTGTTAGGGAGAAAAACCAAGTTTTCGTGCTTGTGTGTAACATGCAGTTTATCTACTGAACTAAATCCTTGCCCTTCTGTCATTATTTCTTGATAGCAATCGATTTTATTTTCCAAAGCAAATCAAACATTTTGACTTGTATTCAAAGAGTTGAAACTTTCGTTTTCTGTATTTTTGATGACACCTGGTATCTCACTGATTCTCAAAATATTGACACACTGAGAAATGGCACTGTTGCTTGCAAGTGAGGAACCCAAGATTAGAAAACTCCTGTGAGCCATTCAGGATCCCAGAGACAGACTGTCCTACTTATTCTGAACACAGATGTCCCAAATCACACCAAAGGTGGGGTTCAGGGCTCCCAGCTTTTCCAGGACTATACTCTTTCTACTTATGTTTTGATGTTTGAGATGACAGTGCAACCAGCACTGAGACCTTCTGAAAATGTTCACAAATATCATTGCACAAGTTTTTTCTTTGAATAATATGTATGGAAATATTTGCACAAAAGTTTTTGACATATGGAGCATAACATCTCTTTCAACTGCTCTGATTAAGAATAACTAAGTTACAAATTAATATTTCCTGGAGTCTCATTATGAATATGAATGATATGAACTGCTTTTTATTCAACCACTGCTCATCACCCACTATACCTCCACATATCTCTCCTTTATACTGATGAATTTCAACTCCTCTGTGGTAAATAAGAAGCTCTGGGGCATAGAGGAAAGTTTAAATATCCAGAGGACAATAATAGGAGAATTAGGAAGTCAAGAGCAGTGCGGACTGCAGAGTGAGAGTGTCCTAATTAATCAAGAGTGAAGGGGGAAAAAAAATCAAGCATGTGGGTGGAGAGATGGCTCAGCACTTAAGAATGCTTGCTATTCTTGAAGAAGACCAGCATTCAGTTATTAGCGTCTAGAGCAATGGTTAACAACTACCTGTAATTTCAGCTCCACAGAGTCTCATTCTCTCTGCTAGCCTCCATGATACATTCATGCCCACAGTATATATAAACTCATGCAGATACACACACATACACACAAAAATAAATATTTTAAGTATAATAAAGCTATTGCAAATACAATGCTAAGGTCAAATATAGACTGTAATATATTGTACCTAAGGGTACATATTTAAAAATAATTTTCTGTTATTAAATTTGGCACAGGTGAAATTTGTTCTTGATCTCAAATCCCTAATGTACTCTGCAATTTCACTTCTAATCAAAATAGTGAAACATTCCCACAAACTGATATCTTAGTGCTGATTTTTAGTCTGCTCATCCCCAAGGTAGCTCATTATTGTTGAAGGATAACCTAATAATCTAAATCCACATCAGAAACAGGTAAGCATCATAAGACTAGCACATGATTCTTGTTGTTATTCGTGTTAAAAAGAATGTATCTCTTTCTATAAATTTCATACTATCAGTCTTTCTTTATCCCTTTGTCATATTACAGTATAAAGCACCCAGCAGTAGTCAAACCAAGCAAAATGTACTGGTAAATTTTACAAGAAAACCTGTGGTTGATTACCACATTTAATCCCAGAGCTGCAAAATCTTTGTCATTTCTCCTCTTTGCACATTCATAGTTATGCCATGATACAATGAGAAATCAGAGAGGAGAATGTGCCTTTTATTTCCACTGTTAATGAATATTTGAATTAAACTATGTTCTAAAGAGGCCAGGTGCTCCCAAGAGACCAGAGTGTCATAGCTGAATGTCAATGAATATTGAGTTCAACTGTCTTTATTTTCTATGCCATAAAATACTTAAAAATTTCTACACCACTTCAGAGGATCTTAGAATGACACAAGAATAGATGGCTGAAAAATCAACAGTTATTCTTAACTTTTATAGAAACACTTTGTATTCATTTATCATAAAAGAACAAAAATTAATAGAGCAAGAGCAAAGTTTAAGTGGGGGACACACTTATCCCCCCACCTCAGTGGCCTGCTAAAGTAGACAGACAGAAATACTCTGGCAAATCTTGGCCTTGATTCCTCCAATATACCACTTCCTCTTTGTCATGGAAAGTCACAGTGGACTTCAAAGCCCTTCAGGTCATCAGAGATGCAAGTCTGCTTAAGGTCACAGCTCAGGGACTCTTGGTTCCTTTGAAGCTACAGTTGTAGCTACAAGTGCTTTGAAGCAGAGAGGGAATGAATAAATGGTGAACCCCATGTCTTTCTAGGTAGGAAACCTTCTGTTTACCAACCCCTGGATGCTCTTCAGTGACTCTCACCCGACCTGCCATTTATTACTATCAGACAAATTGTAAAGGATATTTACACCACTCATTTTAACTCATTTGTTTTAGAGTGTGGTAGCTTTTGAAAGTTGCTTAAAATGATGCTGTTGAACTTTGTATATAATCAGAGGACTTCAGCTTCATTAGGAACAACATCTCCAGAATAAAACATTAACCCTCTCATCTTAAGAAAAAGATAAAGAGAGGAAGCAAAGAGAGAAAAGAGAGAAGCTTTGAAAGGGTTAATTAACACTAGGAGAAGACTTCTCTACCTGTACATCAAGGAATAAACTTTTTCTACATAATTAGCAATGAACAAGATGAATGATTATAATATAGTCCAGAGAAATGTCAATAATGTATAAATGCATAGTTAAAAAATAATAAAGAGCACATTGCATGCATACTTGATATTTGTCCTTAATATCACAGTTCAACATTCAGATACCTCATGCAGCATGGTATTGTTTCAATGTGAAATATTTTCTTGATTTTGTATTGAGAATTTCAATAAGGAAACCGTACCTTAAGACGTTTGAAAGGATTTAGAAATTTAGATAAATTATAGCCATCAGATCATTTCTGAATTGAGTATTCAGAGGTAACTACTTAATTAGCTTGTTCAGAATATTTAACAAATTACATCCAAACAGTCATCACTAAGGGCCCAGAATGTCAAAGTTGTCAATATATTGCACAAGACCAGCAATTGGCAAACATCTCTAACACAGAGAACAATTGCCCAGAGCTCCCTCTGTAACTACTTACACACCAGCACAAACAGAGCTCTTTCAATCTACTCTGTGTAGTCATTCTCAAATTCCATCTTGCATGAATGTTCATTACCCTGTTGATTGTCAAAGGCAGATGGCATCAATTACTCTCTCTATTTAAAAGAGTCAACAATTACACAGGACAACCTGTTTGGGGAATATGGTGTCAATAGAAAAGTATATTAAGCATTTTCAAGCCACAATGAGAAAACAGGTCAGGATAGCTGCCTATATGTTTAGTGGGGACTTTCTGGTGTCAATGAAGAAAAGCTAACTGAAGAAACCATTAAGGGACAAGGTAGTAAGTGACACTTAGTGGAACTTCAAGGTTATGGAGGCAGAGAAGTGGAAGAATAGTCTATTTTCACCTCACCCCTTTGGCAGGGCCTCTCCGTTCAACTGAGCCTCCTTCTCTTGCTTACAGGGTCCTTCACAGACATGTCCACTGGGCCTTGTCTACATTGTCACCTTTCATTACAACCTCTTGGAACAGTAAGTTTCATGATTGATTTAATATTTTCAAAGCATACCTGCAGGAATACATTGTGAGAGACAGCATGGCATTCAAAGTGTAACCCCTGCATCTATCCTTATCCTTCCTGTGACTTTACTTCCTTTGACTTCTTCCATATTATAATTTTATGATTTCCTAATATCACTTGAAGATCCTTCCTATGCCCAGCTAAGATAAAACAAAATATTCCAATTTTTCAGTATTATCTCACATATTTCACCAAAAAAAGAAGAAAATAATATGTTGAGTCAAACTCTAAATAATTACTATTTGTTTCTGAATTTGTATACAGTGTCAAAACACATCAAAAGTTAACTACACAGTGAAACTTGGAAATGCACAAGTTTTCAGGTACTATAAATGCGGATGCTGTGTCCATTTATATTGTTCAAAAGAGCTTTGTTCTTGTCTTCAAATTTTGTTGGAATTTAATGTTTCTTATTCCATGATACTCCATTTCTTTTTTTTTAATGTTTATTTATTCCTTCAAGTCACATCTCCATCACAGTGCCCTCTTTCCACCTCTCCCAGTTCCACCCTCCCACCTTCTACCCCCTCTCCCTTCTGTCCTACTCCTCTGGAGAGGGGTGTCCCTACATATCAGTTCCCTGTTAAAAAAATATGACTAATTAAATTGGGCACCATATTTAAAAAGAAATATATGGGTAATTAAACTATTTGTCCAGTAGTTATATTATTGTTAATTGGTTCGGCGGCTAATCCTTAACCAGACATTATAAATGAGCACACAGAGACCACATGGATTTTAACAAGCCTTGGCCTGAGTTGAGCTATCTTGGCCCATTGAAGCTAGCTCTTAATTCTATTACCCAAATATGAACCCAGATATCCATACATCCCCTTGGACTGCCATTCTCCATGCTAGCCGATGGTCCTGGCCATGTGGAATAAGGTTCTTTTTTCTAACCCATGGCATGTGTCTTCTTTCTCCTGCTGCTGGCTGGAATGCATTAATCCTCTGTCTAAAGTGCAGGTTTCCTGTTAGGAAGTCCCACCTTTCTCTGTCTTTGTCCAATCTCAGGCTTCAGCATTTTATTTAACCAATCAGAGTCAACATAAGTAACAGACAGCGAAAAGGACCAATTAACATTTAAAATGCTTAACACTACCCCAACAATTCCCTCCTTTTGTCTAAAAAAAGGCTAAATTTTTAAAAGTTATGCACATAATGCTTAGCCTATTTGTATCAGGCAATCTTGAAGAAGAAAAAAAATATCTATCTTGGTGTGTCTAAAGTTCTGAATCTAAATAACTTCTATCATATACTATATTTATAAACCTAAAGACTTTATTTAGACTTGAAAATATCCTTTTAAATCCTAAACAACTCAAGTTCATTTGAAATTTTGTAACTATTATGCCTTCAATCCCATCAGAGACATAAGAAGGGATAAAGTTATTATTTGAGTGAGTAGGAAGCATAGGAGAATAGCTTCCAAAAATAAATATGACAGTTTGTTACCTAGACAGTCCCAAATATCTCTTGATATTGTTGGAGCATCATTTTCAGCTTTCTGGCCAAGCATTTTTCACAGACTAAATTGTGCAGCAAGAAATAATGAGGATTTTCCCATTCTGTCTCTGCAGAATTAGGACATCGACTTACCTGCATTTAAACTCTGGTCCATCTTTGGACTTTATGTAGTCTGTTGAGAGAGCAGGGGCATTTTTGCCCAATAGGAATTATCTCCTGATGGGAGATTTATTTTTGAGGAATCATCTCCTGATGAGAGATTTATTTTTGATGCTCATTGTCTTCTTCCAAGTCAAATGGGAGCTGTCAGGAGCTGACTTAAGTCAAACAATTCATAAAATAATAAAAACATCCTTAAATGCTATTTTCTGTATGCCTCTGAGGATTTTGAAGACATCTATTATTTTATTTATAAATCTATCTATCATCTATATATCTTTGAACAAGCAAACTGTATATTTTAACCATTTACTATCTGTTTAACCAGTTAAGTCTATTTTGTGATAAATTAAGACTAGTATTTGACATGACCAGAAGCTTGACGGGCCAACTTGTATTATCCAGACTCCTAAATAGATTGCAATAGCAACCCATAAAACGATTGGAAGTAAACCTATACTTTTAAATGAGTTTTATAGGCACAATACCTCATATAAGAGTTAAAATATTCTTATTATGTGTCAAAATATAAAATTCTATACTAATGAATCAAACATAATCTTATTTTTGTATCAATATACAAAATTCTATACCAATGTATCAAAAGATAACCTTATTTGAGAATAACAATAGTTTTGAGTTTCAGAGCAGATTCAATAATCTATCCTTATATCTTATCATTTCTATATTATATACATATATCCCCCCTCTTTTTCTTTTCAACTCTTTTCCCCCTATATAAGAGAGAAAGAAGGATAGAGAAAAGAAAGAAATAGAAAAGTCCTTGAATCTAATCTCCTATATCTTGCTTAACAAGATCATTTAACAATTTGTAACCTTTCCCCCTAAACAACAGTTCCCCACTCCAGTTCAGCAGTCATAAGAGGGCTAAGAGCTTCCTCATGTACTGGGGGCCTACATGGCAGCACCACTAGGGCAAAGTGTGTCCTTAACAGGTAACAAAGTCTATGTTCCTGTTCCTTTTGGTGCATTGGTTATAGTATAGTTATCCTGTACTATATGGCTAAAATCCAATTATAAGTGAATAGACATCAATGTGCATCTTTCTGAGTCTGGATTAGCTCACTGGAGAAATTGTGGAGAAAGGGAAACATTCTTCCACTGATGGTGGGAGTGCAAACTTGTACAACCATTATGGAAATAAGTCTGGAGATATCTTAGAAAACTTGGATTAGCTCTACCTCAAGACCCAGCCATACCACTTCTGGGTATACATCCAAATGATTCCTCACCAAACCACTAGGATGTCTCCTCATCTATGTTCATTGCAGCCTTATTTGTAATAGCTAGAAACTGGAAAAATCCCAGATGTCCCTCAACCAAGGAATGGATAAAACAAACAAACAAACAAACAAACAAACAAACAAAAAAACTGTGGTATATCTATACAATGGAATCCTACTCAGCCATCAGAAACAATGAAATCATGCAATTTGCAGCCAAATGGATACTCCATTTCTCTTGACATCTCATCACATTGAACTATTCCTTAAAGGCTAATAATAATTTAAAACTATTTAAGTAAAGACATTCCTAATCTCCATGAACATACCAACAACTTCCTCATTCAAAACTTTGCAGTGCTTTTTTTTACAGAATTATGCATTGCTTGCATTACAAAATAAAATATATTTAAATAAATCTTAGAGGTATATTTTAAAAATTATTGAATGACAACATTTGTCACACTTCATATAACACAGCATGGACAACATACAAATCACTTAACAAATGTACGATAAATAAATTCATACTTGCAATCAATGTTTGTGTATATGTGGCAAGGCAAAACAGAAACAAATCTATGCTTAAACAAGGAGCAATTAATTTGAAATGCCCATTGCAATAAGGAGAATGCTTCTACCACAGCAGCTGTCAGAACTTCCAAGTCAAGGGGAAAAAATGGTTCTATTTTAGAAGGATGAGGATTTTTCTGGGAAATCCACTGATTCCATTAAAAGCAAATACTTGATTTTTAAAATAAGAGTTTTGGAGAGATAGATTATTCAGTAAAATGCTGAGAGAATGGCCTCATAGGCTCATGTTTTGAATGTTTTGTCCTTAGTTGGTAGAGCTGTTTTGGAAGGATTAGTAGTTGTGCCTTTGTTGAAGAACATGTGCCACTAGGTAGTGGTCTTTGTGGTTTCTAAAGCCACACCATGCCAGTTGGGTTTTTCTCCCTTATGCATGTGCTCTAGTCCCTGGGCAGGCACCTGTTCACTAATGAGCATATTTATATAATATTTACTTGAGAAAAATTACTAAATTAAAAATAAAATAAAGAGAGGCTTGAATGCTAACAAATGTACACCTCATTGGATTACCAAACCAAAACCTGCTAACATTTTATTTAATTTTTTAAAGTTATCTTTATTTTATTTTTGGATTTTCTCTCTTCATTTCTTCACTAATGTCACATTAAATATTTTTCAATTTTATTTTATTTTCTGTTTTATTGAAAATATATTTTTTCATATAAAACATTATGATTACAGTTCCCTTCCCTCCAGATCCTCCCAGATCCTCCCCACTTCCTTATATATCCAAATCCACACCATTTTATCTCTTTCTCATTAGAATACCAACAGGTCTTTAATATCATCATCATCCTTGATGTCTTCCTTTCCTACTATCTTTTACAATCTTTCTGACTCCCTTTCCAGAGTTAGCCCTTAGGGGAAAGATTTTTTGAAAACATCTCATTTGGTATTAAGTGTTTCAAGGGCTCTGGGTCTCTGCATGGGTCTCTGCATTTGTTCCTATCTACTGCAAGAAGAAGCATCCCCAATGATGACCAAGAAAGACAATAATCTCTGAGTATATCTGAATATCATTAATAATCATTTTATTGCTATGGTTAATTAACAAAACAGTAATATTTGGTTTTCTCCCAGGTCCATGCCCTATCTAGTTTCAGGTTCTTGGTCACCTAGGTCACTTTGAATATGGGTTCTATCTCATGGAGTAGGCCTTAATTCCCAGAATATAGTGGTTACTTCCACAACGTTTGTGCCACTTGAACCAAGGTATCTTATAGGAAGGTTAACGTTGTAGATCATGCGGTTTATATCTGAGTTGTTTATCTTTCTCTGCTGGTAGTATGCAGAGTATCTTCCAGTACCATAAAATTTAGTCGGTAAAGGTAAGGGCTCTATGTAGGCACCAGCTAGACTTCACTGCATTCAATGACTTCTTTGATGTTTTCTTCAACAATAAGGTCTTATCATCACCTTTTAGAGAGCAACCAATAGCCTTGGCATGGTATGGCTTGATTATGGGTTTGTACAGGACCTTTTTGGCCAACAACTCAATTAGTTGTAACCCATTATGGGGACTTGAAGTCTCTTTTGGTGGCAAAAATTGTCTAATTGTGTCTTTCTCCCATTATTTGGTAATTTCAATTTAGATTTCTCTCGTATTAGTATACATTTGAAGAAGATTTTACTGTATTAGGTTTCCATAAAGTCCTTTAAATGACCCTTATTTTTATCTGTTTCTCTGTATATTCCTTCTTTTACCTGCCTCTTTCATTCTCTTCCCCATCTGATTATCCTGTTCCAACCTCCTCCCAGTCCATCATAACTATCTACTTTGTTTACACTCCTAGGGTGATCCTTCCCTCCGCCATTGTCCCTTACCCTATACCTAATCTCTTTGGTTATACAGATGGTAGTTGCTTATCAAAGCCTTAACAGCTAACATCCACTTATAAGTGAATATATACCACATTAAAATTCTTAATAAAAACATGTGGGCAATTTTCAATATGCTATATATTATCCTTAACATATTATAAATATTTGGGATAATTAAATACCACATATATAAAAATAGTATATGTTAATGTTATAATTATAATATTTCTTAACCCTTAGCAAATGTTTTCAGTGTCACAAATGTGGGTAAATAGCTCTTCTAATGAGGTAACCTATGCCAATAAGATAATCATTTGAGTCATTTTAATAACTCCCACTGTAGCTGACCTTTGGAAAAACAGATTTTCCTTTAACATTCTCAAGTGTTTGAATTACAGTCCATTATGCATAAAGAAGATACAGTTGAAAAACTGGGTGTTCATAAGAATCATTATATATTTATTTCAAGAAAAATAACACATCAATACTTAGATGACATTTTTAAAGAAAAATTTCAATGTGTTTGTTAAATATTAGCTTTTCTGTATATCCACTTATGAATTATCTTCTCTAAAGAAGAAAGCCATAAATGTTAATGTTTCTTAAATTGTCTTTCTTGTTACCAATTTTTTTTTTTAACATTTATGTATTACTTCAAGTTACCTCTCCATTACCGCACCCTCCCTCCACCCCCTCCTGGTCTCATCCTCCCACCCATTCCATTCTCCAGTCTGGAGTGCCTCCATGTATCAGCCCCATCAGTTTGTTGGTCACATGAGGTCTAAGAGCTTCGTCTTGCACAGTACGCATACTTGACAGGTCCACTAGGGTAGAGTGTCCCACTAACAGGTAACCAAGTCCATATTCCTGTCCTTTTGGGTCTATTGATTGTAGGCTGGTTATCCTTTACTATATGGCTAAAATCCAGTTATAAGTAAATATATGCCATGTGTGTCTTTCTGAGTTTGAGTTAGCTCACTCATGATGAAATTTCTATTTCCATCCATTAGATTGTAAATTGCATGACTTCCTTGTTTCAGATAGCTGAGTAGTATTTCACTGTGTAAATGTACCACAGTTATTTATCCATTTTCTTTGGGAAAGAACATTTGAGTTGTTTCCAGTTTCTAGCCATTATAAATAAAATTGCTATGAACATAGTTGAGGAGATGTCCTTGTGGATTGGTGAGGAATCTTTTAGAAATATTCCACGAAACTTAAGTCCAAATGGAGTGGATTAAAGACCCTAACATAAAACCAAACACACTAAATCTAATAGAAGAGAAAGTGAGGAAAAGCCTTGAAATCATTGGCACAGGTGACAACTTCCTGAACAGAACACCAATAGCTCAGGCTCTAAGACCAACAATCAATAAATGGGACCTCATGAAACTGAAAAGCCACTGTAAGGCAAAGGACACTGTCATTAAAACAAATTGGCAGCCTATAGGTTGGGAAAAGATCTTCACCAACCCCACATCTGACAGAGGGCTAATATTCAAAATTTATAAAGCACTGAAGAAATTAAACACCAACAAACCAAGTAACCCAGTGAAAAAATAGGATGCAGACCTAAACAGAGAACTCACAAAAAAAAAGGAATCTAAAATGGCCAAGAGACACTTGAAGAAATGTTCAGCATCCTTAATCATCAGGAAATGCAACTCAAGATGACTCTGAGATTCCATATCACTCCTGTCAGAATGGCTAAGATCAAAAACTCAAAAGATAGCATATGTTGGTGAGGTTTCAGAGAAAATGGAACACTCCTCCATTGCTGGTGGGAATGCAAACTTGTACAACCACTATGGAATGATGATGATTCTGGTGATATCTTAGAAAACGTGGAATAGCTCTACCTCAAGACCCAACCATACCACTCAAGTTAGCAAAATTTAAAAAGTAATTTATGTAATGCCTTTCAAAGAAAAACAGGTTATCAACTTGAGAAGGATTTGGAGTGGGGCATGAGAGAAGTTAACAGGAAGAAAGAGGAGGGGGGAGCAACATAAATATATTTTAACTACAATATGTTTTAAAATAAAAATCTGAAATTTGGGTTAAACTAATTAAAGAACAGAATTGAATTGTATTGTGGTTGGAGATGTTTTTTCTACTTTGTAACAATCAAAAGAGCAGAGGAGTAGAGAGCACGAACACTCCCCTGGCACTGCAAGGGAGCAGCTGGAGATATCCAGAAAATACCTGGAGATTCCTAGCTCATGCTCGTTAGTCATTTCATGTGTATTGACATTTGGTTGATAAGGGCATTTGTTGTTTTTAGTGCATATGTAGTGAGGTTTTCTCATTCACCCCTTTCATCTGTTCTCAAGTACCTATTATGTTCAGATATTTTGGGATAAAAATAGAGTGAAAATACCACTTATGGATAAGAAATGAAATACTTATAAGAAACACAAATGATATGTAAGGCCTATTGTCTAAAATAAAGAATACAAGCAGCTCAATAAAAACAAAGTGACTTTAAAATTGGCCAAAGAACTGACATTTCTCAGAAATCACACTAGTGGCCATGTCAAGTCTATACTTTCGGGGATCATTTCTATAGTTTGTTACTAGTGACCATGTCATAACTTAAAGAATGCTCAAAAACTCTAACATAAAAGGTGTGTAAACTAATACAATGACATGTCATTTCACACTTGTCATAATAGCTATTATAAAAAGGTGAGGCAGGCATGGTGGTACATACTTCTAATCCACACACTTGTGAGGCAGAAGTAGAGGAAGTAGAAGTACAAATTTGAGACAAGTATGGGATAGTTATAAACTCCAGGTCTGAATGAGTTAGATGATGAAACTCTGTGTAAAAAAGAAACAAATAAAGTAGAAATACAACAGCATTTACTATTAAGGAAACAAATAATAACAATATCCAGTACATTGTTAACTGAGACATAAATTGGCATATCCCCTTAAGAAAATAGTATAGCCATTCTAACAGGTGTGAGATGGAATCTCAGAGTCATCTTGAGTTGCATTTCCTGATGTTTAAGGATGCTGATCATTTCTTCAAGTGTCTCTTGGCCATTTTAGATTTCTCTTTTTTAAATTCTCTGTTTAGGTCTGAACCCCATTTTTTGATTGGGTTACTTGGTTTGTTGGGGTTTAATTTCTTCAGTTCTTTATAAATTTTGAATATTAGCCCTCTGTCAGATGTGGAGTTGGTGAAGAAATTTTCCCTATCTGTAGGCTGCCATTTTGTTCTAATGACAGTGTCCGTTGTCTTAGAGAAGTTTGTCAGTTTCATGAGGTGCAATGTATTGATTATTGGTCTTAGGACCTGAGGTATTGGTGTTCTGTTCAAGAAGATGTCCCTGTGCCAATGAGTTTGAGGCTTTTCCTCACTTTCTCTTCTATTAGATTTAGTGTGTCTGGTTTTATGTTAAGGTCTTTCATCCATTTGGACTTAAGTTTTGTGCAAGGTGATAAATATGGGTCTATTTGCATTCTCTTAGATGTTGACATCCAGTTAGACCAGCATCACTTGGTGAAGGTGCTGTCCTTTTTCCATTGTATGTTTTTGGCTTCTTTATCAAAAATTAAGTGACCGTAGTGTGTGGGTTTATTTCTGGGTCTTCAATTCGATTCCATTGACCGACTTGTCTTTTTCTATACCAGTACAAGGTTGTTTATTACTATTACTCTGAGGTATAGCTTGAAATCTGGGATGGTAATACTTCCAGATGTTGTTTCATTGTGCAGGACTGATTTAGCTATTCTGAGTTTTTTGTTTTTCCATATGAAGTTGAGAGATATTCTTTCAAGGTCTATAAAGAATTGTATTGGTATTTTGATGGGATTTCATTGAATCTGTATATTGCTTTTGATAGGAGAATCATTTTTATTATGTTGATCCTATCTATCCATGAACATGGGAGATCTTTCCATCTTCTGATGTCCTCTTAAATTTCTAGGAAGACTTCCACATTGCTGGTGGGAGTGAAAACTTGTACAACCTCTATGGAAATCTTTCTGAAGATATCTTAGAAACCTTGGAATAGCTCTACCTCAAGACCTAGCCATACCACTCCTGGGAATTTATCCAAAGATTCTTTACCCATCCACAAGGACATCTTCTCAACTATGTTCATAGAAGCTTTATTTGTAGTAGCTAAAAACTGGAAACAACCCAGATGTCCTTCAACTGAATAATGAATAAAAAATAGGCGCATTTACACAATGGACTACCACTCAGCTATCAGAAACAAGGAAATCATACAATTTGCAACCAAATGGATGAAACTAAAAATGTTCATCATGAGTGAGCTAACTTATATTCAGAAAGATACTCATGGTATATATTCACTTATAACTGGATTTTAGCCATATAGTACAGGATAACCATCCTACAATCAATAGACCCAAAAGAACAGGAACATGGACTTGGTTACCTGTTAGTGGGAAACTCCACCCTAATGGAACTGCCATGTATGCCTCCTGTGAAAGAGGGAGCTCTTAGACCTCATGTGACTAAAAAACCAAGGCAGGCTGATAAATGGGAGGCACCTCACACTAGAGGGTTGGGATGGGTGGGAGAAGGGGAGGAGGGTGGGAGGGTAGGACTGGGAGAGGGTGGAGGGTGGGTGCTGTAATGGAGACATAACTTGAAGTAATAAATAAATATTAAAAAAGAAAATAGTATAGTATCCTAACAAACAAAAACAGTTATTAAACTCCCCTCCTGAGCATATTGCAAGGTAGTGATTTCATTCATTTGAACTATACTTGTAATCTTGTCTCAAAGAAGGCTGAGGCAAAAGCATCACAGATCCCTGATTTCACATAGATTTGACAGGGGGAAAAAGAAGGAAAAAATATTGTAATCTTAATCTTGAAAGAAAGAAAATTAAAAATAAAATAAAAACAATCAAAAATTGAAGGCATCCTGAGCTATGTCGTACAGCAGGGGCCTTTTTAGAATTTATTTTTTATTTCTTCAAGTTACATCTCAGTCACAAACCCTTCCCTACTCCCCCCTCCTGTCCCACCCTTCCACCCTCTTCTCCCTCAACCCCCCCATCCTCTATTCTTTTTTTTTCTTTAGTCTAAGGTAGATCATTCCCCCCAACAGCTCCTCCCTTCAGTCCAACAAATGGTTCTCTCTCCTATAACAATAAATACAATACAAAACAACAGAAGCAAATAGGCCACAATTATGAGGGTTATATGGCTTAGCATACATTCCGAATGTCCAGTTCATATGCATCTGGCCCCTGACTTTAACATTCTACTATCTAACCATATCCAATAGTTTAAAGTTCTATATCTAACTCAGCTTTCATACTAACTTGCATCACAATTTTAAAAACATCTTAGATCCAGAACACCCTCTTGATTCCTAAACAACTCAAAATTTAACTATGAGACTCTAGTTATCTATTCTTCAACCACCTCAGAGACCTGAGAGGGATAAATATATCTGATTATATAGGAAGTGCAGGGCCCGCAGCTTCCAAAACTAAGAAATGACACACCAGTGGCTACCTATACAGTTCCCATTTTCTCTCCATACATTACAACATAAATCTTCAGCCGTTTGGCCCCATTTCTCTGACAGACGTTGATTGTAGAGCAGGAATTATGAAGGACTTACCTATCTTGTCTTGGCAGAGCTAGGCTGTAGACTTACCTGCTTCCAAGTTTTGTCCTTTTTGAACAGCATTCTGTCTACAGATGAAGCAAGGGGTTTTTCTTGCCAAGAGATAGACTTGCCACTAATTCAACCATCTCACACTGGAGATTCTTCGATGCTCATCTTCTACTTGGAGTAGAATAGGGAGGGGGTGCTGTCAGGAGCTGACAGGTCTCGATATCAAAAAAATCTTAATTTAGGAAAACATCTTTGAATGCCATATTCTACAGGTCTCTTGGGGTTTTTGAAGATGCCCTATCTATCTCTTATACTTAGATAAGCAAATGTTGCTTGTCTCTTAACAACTTGATTTCTGAGTAGCTTAGAAAATAACTGTGATACTGCCATATACATGAAATTACACGAAAATTCTATACATCATAACATAGCCAGTAAAGATGTATAATTATTATTTGTGAAATGAGTAGACTGCTACAAAGTAACAATTCTCAAATCATTTATTGTTCTTTCAGAATCTGTTTATTTTTGTGTGCTCTACATCAGTCATCCATAGCTTTTGTTCATTTTATTACCAGTCCTTGCAACTTGAGTTCTTGTCAACTTGACCAGACACTGAGCAGAAGAAACTGTGAATCTCTACCCTTGATTGCTGGTAAAAGGATTATGTACTCAATGTGAATCTATGATGCTTACAAAGTAGTCACCAGGAAGAGTTGCTCCAATGACTGCTCTCCAGGAGATGACTTACCCAGAGACATGACATCTTTCAGGTGGAATGGATGGGTACCAATACTATTTTCTGTTTCTTTTTTACTTAACTTTTTAAAAATAATTTATGCTTAATTCAACTTGTTAGAGAAAATACATTTACCATTTTACTCTCAAGAACAGTAAACTATGGGTTAAAACTATATTTTAACATTTTTTTCATGAAAGTTATTTTTAAATGGTTTTCTCTGCTTCATCTCCACCCTACAAAACCCCAGGGAAATGTTACATTTTATGCCTGGAACTGATTTTGCATTAAACACAGGGTTGAAGCTCATATCTCTTAGTATAGCCAATTATTTGTTCTTTCTAATAACAGAAAACTATTATTATCCTAATTGAGGAACACAATGAATTCTCAAGTGGTATCTCATGACTTCCAGTCTTTTAAAAACAATATTGTGTGTTAGGCAAATGCTCAGCCAGAGGAATGCATTTAGCTGTGTTTCCCTTGGAAAGAAACAAAGCAGAGTGAGGGTGACTGGATTCTGTTCAAGGGAGTCTATGGCTAGTTCATTCTCATAGACAAAAGTTATAATATTCTGGAAAACATGTGCATTCCAGGGTAAAGGTTGTATCATATTGCTCATAGAGAAATAATATTGCATTATGTGAGAAAAGATATATTTTAAAAGAATTTGATATGCTAAGTCTTTTGTGAGTGTATTTCAAGGATATAAGAAATAAGAAAGGAGTAATGAGTCGTGTGTGTGTGTGGGGGGGTGTAAGCCAGAGGCTGAATCTGGTGTCTTCCTCCATGGTAGTTGCTCCCCTCCACCAAGACAGAACTTCTCATAGAACCTAGAGGACACTGATTTGCCTAAATTGGCTGCCTAATAGGCTCCAGGGATCCACTGTTTCCAGCCCCAAGGTGTTGTGCTCAGCACTAGTGGCAGGGATATGAATTCAGGTCCTCATGCTTGCAAGGTAGCTCCTTACTGTCAGAACCATCTCGATGGCCCCCAACTCTTTTCCATTTGTCCTTTCTTTTGATGCATTTCCTAAGATACAGGGGCAGCTAATTCCCCACTCTTCTCCCTTCATATTTTATATTTTTATCTGGATTTTTATCCTCCCTAGTGAACACATTTATTATGTGTTGTGAAATAAAACAGTTCACTTCACCATGGTCTGTCTACTAATAGTGTGTTATTTAGTTTTATGTTTGTCCTTTCGAGCAGCTAAACATGACGTCTTAATAGCACTAATGTAGAGGAGAAAATTATATGGAAATAATAAAAGAAAAATATGGCCAGCATTTTACTCAAATACAGTACAAGCTGTCAATGTTATACAGTTATCTGACAGTTTATTCAGAGACCAGCTGCTTTTATTAGTCAATTATACATCATTTATTACTTGAATTTGAGAACAGAATTATAAACTACCATTGGATCCAACACACTATGAATAGTTCCTGAATTGTCTCTTAACATCAAGACTGAGACACTTAATGAAGGTCATCCAAAGGCTGCACATTTGGCATAGTCTGAAACATCAGGACATTTCTATGAGGTTTAGATCATCCCGAATGACTTTACAGAGTTTGTTGATCCAGGATTCAATGAACTATTAGCGTAATATGATATTCATGTCTTTTAAATAAAACCAAATAAAGTATCTAGGAAAGACTGAATTTAACCATTTCTTTTAGACACTGACTTACTTTAGACAGGATATTAGAAGGTGAGTTACCTCTGAATCAGTAATAATATTGCCCAAAATACAAAAAGTAGATATTACCAAGTGTTAGCAATGATGTGGATCTGTGGGAACTCTCATGTTTTTAGGTGGATAGTAAGACTGTAAGAAATTATTAGGAGTATATATCACAGTTACATTATTCATAGCATTCTATTCAAGGTACACCCAAAGAAATGTGTGCATGTTTTCACCCGAAGGCAACATCAGGGTGTTAGGCACACTATTTGTAACCGAAAATGGGACAGAACATCTTATCTTCTATGCTGAATAGAATACTCTATAAACATGACAATCAATGCATTGAGAACACCAAAGAAGTAGATTTTATTATGTGTTCTCTTGTGAAAACAGGACCTCATTAAGTTCCTGGGGTAAGATGCCATAAGTGTGCAACAGCTAACAGACCTCATCCACAGGAACCAATGCAGAGGAAGCTCAGCAGACCTCATCCACAGGAACCAAAGCAGAGGAAAGGACAAGAGTTAAGAATTTGAAAGATAAGAAAGGGGACTTCCAAAGTAAATGTAGAATTTTATATCTTGATGTGGGTAGTTGAAACATTGTGGGTTGATGTCACAAAAATACATCCAACTGTAACTCACTCTGTTTCTGTTAAGGACCCATTAAAATTTTAAAATATATTTTCTTATTTTGTGTGCATGAATGTTTTGTCTTCATGCATACTTCTGCATGAAATGTATACCTGCTACCCTCATATACAAGAAGAGGGTGTTGGATATTTGGAAATTAGAGTTGCAGGTGGTTGTGAGTTGACAAGTGTGTGCTTGGGGTTGTACACTGGTTCTCTGGAAGAGCAGCTAGCATGCTTAACAGCTGAGCTATCATATTTCAGCCAGCCTCTGGGATATATTTTTTACCTTTAGTAAAAAAAAAAAAATGTTTCCTTTAGAGAAAAAAAATGTTCATTAATTAACTTTGTATTATACATAGAAAAGCCTGTGAAAGTCTTGAAGTTTTGATATATGAGCCAGGAAACTTTGAGATGTCCAGAATGGAAAAGGGATGTACTCTGGAAATGTAAATTTTCAAATAAAAAAAATCCTGAATAAAGTCCTATCTTAGCTTCCTTATTGAAATCTCCAGTTTTCTTAAGTGCAGACAGATTGTATGATGGTAGTGGGAAAGGCACAAAGGGAAATGTGATTCTCACTTTCAGGCTCCCATCCTACAACAGGAATCTATCCCTGCATTTCCATGTTCATGGTGAGGTCCTCCATTTCTACTAACCATCTAATATCATCAGTCAAGAAAAACTAAAGAGCAACTTTGTCACTATTATATTTAAGGGAATATAGTGTACTCTTCATTATTTCGAGATATAATTCTTTCTTTTTCTTGAAGACAACAAAACAAACAAACCATTCACTTTTCGAGACCCTTGCTGGAAATCAAGCAGACATTTGGGTTGGTCTCTCATCACACCCTGCTTTCTTCCAGACTTACTGAGGGGATTGTCATGGGGACACTTTGTTTTATGCTATGTTACGTTATGTTATGTTATGTTATGTTATGTTATGTTATGTTTTGTTATGTTGTTACGCTATGTTACGTTATGTTATGTTAAGTTACGTTATGTCATGTTACTTACATTATGTTATGTCACTTACTATTCCATACAATCTCTGAAGCACTGTCTATGTAGAGCACATCACACTGCATCCCCAGCTCAGGGTGAACCAATGGCCTAGAGCTCTGTAGTGGGAGAGTTTGCCCTGTACCCTGGCGTCATCTGACATAAACCCCTGATGCTGCTCTTTAGGAATATCACCTCATACACAAAATGCTCTAAGGCTTGAATATTGTACAGACCAATATGACAACCACTTGTTTGGTTTGGTTGTCATATTGGTCTGTACAATATTCAAGCCCTAACCCTAACCCTAATCAAACCAGGATCTTTTGCTTAGGTGGAATAGACTTAAACTCACAGTGTAACTAAAGCTGAACTCAAACTTCTTGCAATCTTCCTGCCCCCTACTTCTGAGTGCTGGTACTATAAGCATACACCACAGCACTGTGTTTACCACTGAAGATTTTAATTTTGAGAAAACCAAGACAGTCAAGGCCCAGTTGTATCAGGGTTTCTTTCACTAAAGCTGCATTATAGTTTCTCCTTACCCTAAGACATAAAGCAGATGTTTAAAACTCTTTTGAAAGAAATATATATTCATTTACAAATGATCTTGAGAGTAGAAAGCATAGTACTCCAAGTCCCACCTTTAATGTAAACTCAGGAAAGAGAAGAAGCTACTAATTTTAAGCATGATACCTGTAAGTGAAAAATATTTCGTATTTTAAATAACAGATGTGACCCTGAAAATATAGATGTTGTACAATTAATGAACATGAGAAACAATGACAGATTTCAAGATCGAGGTATGACTTTTCTTTCATGAGGATTGAGGAAGAGGGGTAAGTGCTCGAGAAGTTTTCTCAAGCTAATCACTTGCTAACACGCTGAAATGATAGAGGATGACAAACAAAATCTTCAGTCGTAATAAGAAATTTTCTTTTTTTTCTCATTATTACTATTTTTGTTTATGTATTTTCAAGTGGAAAAATCATTCTCATGAATGTTTTCAGTCATGGAACAGAAAAGATGTTTAGCAAGGATTGCTTAGTACTTGGAAGCTGTGAAAATCTGTGTGCATTCTCAAAACATCTGTAACCCCCAGTGGAGCTTTGGCTCTTGCTTCTATATTTACCTTCCAGTAAAAACACAAGAGAGTGGCAATTTCCCATCTAAGCAGCAGTGGAAAGCTATAATCTTTGAAAAAAATGAGTAAACACATCACTGAATAGCAGTGTGGAATAGGGGACACCATTGTCTGAATGTTCAGAAGAAAACATAGGAGTTAGTTGACTGTTCTCTTTGAGGTTTGAGTTTATGCATTTACACCATCTCCTTTTCTCCATCTCCTTCTGTCACTTTTCTTTCAACTCTGAAGAATGCCTCTGTCTCATCAATACACACAAACTGACCAAAAACAGTCTTTCAGCTTCATGATAACCAGTATTAATGTACAGACCAGACATTGCATCCACCTACTTTATATGCTGAGATGAAATAATCTGATAAAGGCAATTTAATCATGAAACTCTTTATTTTAGATCACAATTAGTTTATGCAGAGATACAAATAGGAGAAATCAAAAGTGCCTGTTTGCATGTGACATTATCTAATATATGAGAAATTTCAAAAACCCTGACAGAAAACTTTTAGACTTGATGAACAGTTTTAGTAAAGTGGCAGCTTACAAAATTAACAATCAGCTAACCAGCTGAACTGAACCAGCCGAAAATCAAAAGCACCCTGCAAAAAAAAAAAAAAAATTAAAGTAGAAAACTAAACAAGTAAATGAAAAACCTACACAATGAAAACCTTAAAGCATTGACCGATGATTTGAAGAAGACAGCAGAAGATAGAGAGATCTCCCATGCATGTGTATTAAGATTAATATTGTTAAAAATGGCCAACTTACCAAAACCAAGCTACAGATTCAGTGAACTCTCCATCAAAATTTCAATGCAGTTCTTCAAAGAAAGTGAGTCTTTGGACATGACAGGGCAACTATACTCATGAACACATGCCAACTGTGATTGCTGTCAGAAGGCATGCACAAGATCAAACCAGTAAATATTATTGTGTGGAAGTGATAGACAGTCAAGAGCCCCCACACTGAATGAAGAGCTATTAGCAATTTATGGATTCTGGAGGTAAGAAAGTCAGTTTTCTTTAAGTGCTTGTTACCCGGTAGGCTGGCCATGCTTGGTAGATACCTGCTCCCACAGGAGAATATGGGTAGCACAAATTGGACCACATTAAATTATTTTAAAAGCAAAAAAAAGGGAATATGAAGCTAATAAAAAACGAGGAGGTGAGTACTGGATGTGGGGCAGTTACTGGGAGGTAAATATGATCAAAATGTATTATATGCATTTGTGATGTTCTCAAAGAATTAATGAAATATTATACTTAAGAAAAATTATAACATGACTTTTGGTAACCAGCTGAAACTATAGCACCATTTCAATGACATGAAACTATGATCTTTTACCAAAAAACCCAACTAGTAAAATGATTAAAATGGCTAATGCCAACAGAGATCATGTGTTTGACTTACCCTTCCATAGTAAACTTAAACAAATATTTGATGTTGGTTATATGCTATTCGCCAAGCTAATTTATGTTTCAGAGTGCCCACAAACTATAATTGCTGATCACTGCTCTGGATAAAGAACTGTCAATATTTCAGACTATCTATGTATGCTAGTATGTAAATTATATACTAGTATGTTATTAAAAGAGAGATAACTTAAATGATATTTAAAATCTGTGTTATTATAAATTGAGAATCTTAAAGTATATATTCCACACAGTATGTTGAATTTAGTGACAAGAAGAAGGAAGGATGAATTGAAGTACATGTTTGGTAAAGAAATTGTCTTCAAGCTTCAGATTGACTGAAACTGGAAACTATGGTTATATAAGAGGCATTCATTTTGCCTACCCATAGATTTGCCATTCTCTTGTCTTCTTTCCTTTAGGTCATTGCTTCACAAGAGGGTACTTGTCAATTAAACTAACCTCATCATACCAGAGAAGATGGGCACATTCACTGAATCAGTGACTGATATGCAGATAGACACACACACACACACACACACACACACACACACACACACACACACCACATGCACGCATGCACACACGCGCACACACACTCCCTCACTCACTCATACACAAGATGCATGCTCTCCTATACACACTCACACTCACACAACATTGATATGCACACTCTCATTCACACGTTCACATATATTTATGCTCCCACGCACTCTCATTTATGTACACACATAAATAACGTCACATACACAGTCGCATATACACACTCTCACACATACACACAAAGACACATAACTCATTCTCAGACACTAACAAAACATGTCTGCTATGCTCCAACAGCTTCTCCACTTTATAATGGAAGCAGATAAAGATGACGTCCTTGAACTACTTTCCCTGACTTTTCATCAGGTAGGCTCTAGAAAAAGCTTTTGAGATGGATTCTATTTTTTATCCAATGTTTTTACACTTTCTACAACAGCACCCAACTGAGCATAAAGAACTTAATACATAAATGTTCAGCCATTGTCACCTGGAGCCAGAATATACAGCCAGATGAAAAGCATTTTTTTTCTCATAATGATGTTTTTAGCCTTTATGACCACCATCTGGCTTAGGAGACGCTGTGGATAGTCAGAGATTTCAAAGCACTCCTCATGCAAACCATATGGTTTCTGTGTCTTTGCCATACTTCAGTAGTCCCCCAGATATGTGAACCTGCAGTTCCTTTACACTCTAAGAGGTTTTGCTAAGGTGGGTTTTACCTATCAGTGTGTTTCTGCTTTAGAAACCAAAACTAATTTTAAGGAACATATACTCAATATTTAATTTTCATATTAAATTTAAAGATTTTTAAATAGCAACATTAAAATGACTGAAAATTGATATTATTGTATTTCTAATTAAATAATAATCTAAACCACATTACTAACAGGAATGATTTTTTTTAATTCTTGCTTAGCTCTTGGTTAATAGAAAGTGGCCTCAGGATTTTAATGTCTACTTAAGTACTCAACGCATCCAATGACTTGTTTTTGTTTAAATTTATGAATAAAACCATGACCTCCAAAATATATCTTTAAAAACATAAAATTCAGTTTACAAGCTAACTCCTCCAGGGAAGGATCTCCCCTGTAGCAAACCCAGGAAGCAGTCTTTCCAGGAGAATAGCTATGACACTGAAACTGAGGGACACCAAGGGATCCATGGATGTTGCATAGTCTCCTCTGTGGAAATCTGTTGGTCTTGACTGTGTGCTTGCCTTCTTTGCTCATATGTAAAATATCTATGCACCATCTTGCATAAATACTTCCAAGTGAGGAAATATTTAATTTTACAGCTTAAAAAACCACATATTCCCCCTAGGAAAAAAGTTTCACCAGTACAGCCTTGTGAATATATCTCTTGATTTCACAGGACCAGTATTAAGTTTTCACAATTTTTATTTTATGTGATTATTTCAAATTTTTACTTTAAATATCTAAAGGTGTCATTGTCAGTGAGTTTTCTTCAAGTAGTAGTCTGACTTCCTAAATTCTTAAAAAAATAATAAATGTCTCTGAAATATTAACAACCACACTCCTGGTCTTCTTTCTCATTCCATTTTTCTTCCTTGCCCGTTTCCACCACCTTTTTCCATTTCCTTTTCGTCCTGCTCTGATCTGTTCTATTTTTGCTTCCTCAAGCCCCTTGCCCATTCTGCGCTTATTCTTATATGCTATAGTACCTGACTTTCTCATTCCATAACTTGTGGGAACATTGAATTCAATAAGAGCTTTGAAGACACTGTTACAATGTTATATTGTAAAAATCATTGTAGATATATACATTAAGTGCAAAATATTGTATAATTTAAGCATATCTACTAATATAGACTGAAACTAAAATAAAAGCCTTGGGGAGAAGATTTGCATGATATCAAACAAATGGTGCTGGTCCAACTGGATGTCCACATGTAAAAGAATGAAATTAAATCCATACTTATCACCTTGCACAACACTTAAGTCCAAGTGGATCAAAGACCTTAACATAAGGCCAGACACATTAAATCTACTAGAAGAGAAATTCAGAAAAACCCTTGAACTCATTGGCCCAGGTGACAACTTTCTAAACAGAACATCAACAGCTCAGGACCTAAGACCAACAATCAATAAATGGGACCTCATGAAACCAAAAAGCTTCTGCAAGGCAAAAGACACTGTCATTCAAACAAAGCATTTGAACTTACATTTAAGAAATAATACAAACCCAGGTACAGAAGTACGGCCTTGTCGACTGGCACATGCAATTTTCATGCAATATGCAATACACATTGCAATTATCAGTTGCAAGAGGACTTAAATATAAACAACATTGGAATTTATTCAAAATCTTATGGGGGACCATGGTTGGTTAACAAAATGGACTAGTCTTTGCTTCGTTGTACTAGAGTGGCAATGCATAAGACAGACAGATTAGAGATACTTTCCAAGAAAAAAAATTCATTCCATACATGAGAAGATAAAGGCTTCAGCAAATGAAGAACCAAAAACAGTAGCAACACTGAAGTACTTTGATTTAGAAGCCACAACAGCTATTGTAGAATGCAAGACAAAAAATATGGCTGTAATATCCTTTCTGCTGATAAAATGACCAATCCCGTTAGGATACTGGATTCGTGGGACTGATTTGTGCACACTACCCACTTGGGGACATAGCTATAAGGGTTTCCATCCAGTAAGAAATCAAAAGATGCAGAAATACAATCACTAGTCACAGAGGACAGATCTCCCCCAACCCCAGAAGACAAATGTTTGGAAGCCCCATCTTACATAGCTGCATCTTCATTTTGTTTATCAGGGAGTGTGAAGCACATACTATCCTTGACCTAAACTCCTGAAAATAACTGCAACAATAATTTTAAGATGTGAGGCTTCATACTTCAGGCACTTAATTCATGCTTGTTGTTAGCTTGATGTGATGTGTCATTGGACCCAGACTCCTGATTAGCATTAACACCTCACAGCTTGTCTTCTGAGCACTGGCAGTGTCAGGGTAATTGTAGCAGCTATTTTTAAAGATATGTAATTAAAAATAGTTTTGCAATAGGACTGCTGATTGTCCTAATGTACTTGCCTCTTAGACATTCATCAATAGTGCTGTTTACATGGCAAGTGTAGTATATTCAACATGTTAATATCAGAAATATCTAATATTATCATTTGACAGGAATAAATTTTCTTATGAGAGTTTGATTATTTTAATATGAACTCCAGAGATCTGCAAAGGAGGTTAAATGAGTTTAGAGGTCACATGATCTTCATGGTATGAGACAGGGGTCAGAGACAGAAGTGAAATTATGTTCATATTTCTCTGATTCCCAGAATCATCTATGCCCTTCTGTTTTTAACTAAACATGTGTGGGAAATGCAGTTGAGAGAATGCTTAAATCTAAAGAATAGAATATACATGTTCTGACATGACTTTCTTATAAATGCTGTTACTTACACACACACACACACACACACACACACACACACACACACACACACA
>CAJQZJ010034182.1:950075-979487 GCA_907164525.1 Lophiomys imhausi
CACACACACACACACACACACACACACACACACACACACACACACACCACACACACGGTTTAGATCAGCATTGTTGGGCCAGGAGAATGTTTTTTTTTTTTTTTTTTCAGTCTCTGATGACTGATACTGTGGAGAATTATTTTAGCCTGGCTTGTTTCTCTTAGCACATGTAGTCAAAATTAATGCTGATAGTCTATAAGTAGAAGAAAGGTGTACATGACTCTAGTTATTTAATATGATACAGAATAACTACAACTGCAGTTTGACCCATGACCAGTATGACAGGATAAGTGAGACATACTGGAGACCCCACTGACAGAAAGAAACAATGATCAATACTCCTGCTTCAGGGTTCACCACCCCTTCTTGGCTCCCTGTCATTTCCAGAGCCTCGTAACAGAGCCTTGTACTGTTTGACCTTCAATACATATCTCTACCAAAATACCTATCTTGTCAGTTCAGCGCTTCAGGACCTAAGACTTGTTCAACAAGAAAGAAATCATGCCTGGTACAAGAAATCTGGTTACTTAAAGCTAACGAAGTCATAGATATTGGAAGAGAACCCATAACTGCTATTTTACTAAACCACAACTGTGGAAAGAGTTTTGTTTCTTAAAAACCCAGTAATATGAGAATGTTTTTGTTTTGATTCCAGGTGTGGTACTGCTTCAGTAGGTTCACAGGTGTAAACTATTGACTGTGAGTTAGTAGTGTGGCTTAGCCAGATGGAGGAAGTTTAACTTGGAGGACTGGAGAGGGATAAAAATCCAGAGCCCTGAGGTGAAGGGGAGGGCTCAGAAGAAGGAAGAGGTTGTGTTCTCCCTGCTGCTAGTGCCTCCCTTGAACTGCTGTTGGTTCCTCTTGCTGCTGTGTTTACTGGTTTTTTGGTTTGACTACTGGATATCTTGACAACTGAGTTTGGTATTGTCCCTTAAAAGAACCTGATGACCTTAGTCAGCCAGAAGTAGCTCAAAGAGAACTCTGTCCCTTTTCCCTTTAACCTTCTTTCTATCCTACCTAGTATTGGGGGATTGGAAGGAACAAGGTTTAGAAGGGAGGTAAAATTTGAGTATAAAATAATAATAAAGCCACATTCAACACAGAATAATCCCTATAAACAATCTAAATATTGTTTTCTTATTCCCACTGATAAGTAGAGCCTTCACCCTCATCAGGGAAAATTCTCTTTGCAATGACAGATCATTACATAAAACTACACCCAGTTAAAATGCAGACTTATGAGCTCAGTCCTAATACATAGATCTACAAAACACTCTTTCACTTAAGAATCAAAGAATATTGCTGAAGAATGGGCAAACAATTCTAAGAGCCAAAAGATCAGGGAGTTTGCTGTCAAATTGTGTTTCCTGGTAATGTCGGAAGCTACACCCATCAAGTCTCATCAATACAACTGTTCAAACATAAGCTGAACAAGGACTACACCAATAAACAGGCCAAAGAGAACAGGCAGGATTCTTTTTTTTTTCAAGATGACTTGTGTGTTATTAAGCATCACCAGTTTAGCAAGGAAGAAAATGCAGTACTTATTTTAAACTATTCTCATGTTTATGTAATTATTGTGTGAAACAAGTATAATCTGTTCATGAACAGACATCTTTTTTGGTAACTAAAACAGTACTTAGAATATGGGAAATGTGGCATGAATATTACTGATAAACAAAATATCTATTGGTAAATGAGTAAATTGTCTGTGGGCATCCCAGGACAAAATGTAGCTTTTCCTTTGAAGTAGAAGATTTCAGTAGCTTGCTTTCTCTATCTTTCCCCTATTCTCTAACTTTCTCCCTCTCTCCTTCCCTCCTTTATTCCTCTCTTCTTTGTGGTGGAAATTTTTAGTTCTTCAAAACCATAGTCATGTTGAAGAAATATGGTTTTTGTTTTGGTCCCAAGTGTGGAATATGGAGGTATCTGATCCAACTGTTGAAAACAGACTCAAGAGAAGGGCATAAAAATTGTCTTGATGGGAGAACACATGATGTTCTGTCAGCCAGAAACTGCCATGTGCTGGGGACATGCTTTGTGCTAGCTGGAAAACATACTTTGATAAACAAACTCCTTGGAGAGCATGTGATCTTAGTCAACAGGAAAATACCTCCTGTGGGTGGGATGCTGTTTGCCATCTACAAAAACATCCTTGTGCAGATTTTAAGAGGCTATAGTACTTCAAAAGTATGCCTTCGCTTCCTCTGTTCTTCCTTCCCCTTTCTTTCTTTCTTTCTTTCTTTCTTTCTTTCTTTCTTTCTTCCTTCCTTCCTTCCTTCCTTCCTTTCTTTCTTTCCTTCCTTCCTTCCTTTCTTCCTCCCTTCTTTCTTTCTTTCCCCCTTCCTTTTATCCTTTTTTCCTTTCTCCTCTCCATCCCTCCTTCCTTCCAAATCAATTTATTTGTGTCTATGAATACTATAATTTGCTTGGTTTTTTTTAATTATAAAGGAGAGATGCTGTAGAGATGGTACAAGGATTAAGACCACTTGCTGCTCTTACAAAGGACTTGGTTTGTTTCCCAGCCCCTACATTGTGGCTCATAACCACTGTAAATCCAGTCCCAGGAGATCAGATATCCATATGTCCTTTTCAGAAGCCCTTACATACTCACTACTGATTACCTTCCATCTTTCACTACTCCAGCCAGGATGTGGACAATAATATCACTTTTGTTAATGAAAGCTAGTGTCATAAGGTCAATATGGGAAAATAAGTATAAACCCAAGTGTTAAAGGTAATGAGTAAACAATTTACTTATTAACCACAAAGAGCACATAATGTGTGTCTTCTCTTGAGACTTTTCCAATAATACACACCACCGATGAAATTGTGCCTGAGAGAGAAAGACATCTGTAGTAATGAATTCTCCTGTTTGCAGGTTATGCGCCAATTCAGTCTACCCTCTGAAGTCAGGAATGTTAAATGTGCACCAAAGAACAAATATTCTATTTTCTGGCCATTCATTCTAGTCTTGCAGAATGGGAGTTGTTTTAAGATGTCCTACCTATTCTCAAAGATTCAATATGCTGCTAGTCATTTGTTCACAAATCTACATGTTTCTGAGAATTTCCAACTTTCATTTGTGTGGCTACCATAAAATATGACAAAAAAATGGATTAAGGGAGAAATGGTTTATTTTAGCTCACAATTCCTGGTTGTAGTCCATCATCATATCAGGGAAGTCAAGGTGTCAGTAACTTAAATCAATGAGTGGCATCATCCCCACAGGGAGGGAATGAATGCAAGCATGTTTAGCAGTCAGTTCACTTTTCTACTCTTTTATGGTCTAAAACCCAAACTTGGAGAATGGTGTAGCCCATAATAGACTGGATCTTCTTCCCACATAATTAATATGATTGAGAGAATTTCCCACAGACATACCTAGACACCAACCAGGTTTAATCAATCTCTCATTGATACTCCCTTTCCAGGTGATTCTAGGTTATGGCAAGTTGACAATTCAAACTACCACTCTAAATGTGGAAGGGTCCCAAGTGACATTATCTTAAAATCTGAGCAAAGATAGGTGAGGCCTCTTCACTAGTCTACTAAAAGCAGAGCACTCTGTTTAGCAGCAGGAAAGGGGAAACAGAACAACAGAGAGAAGACACATTCTATGATGTAGGCAACGTACCAAGAATTTTCAGTGGTGAGGGAGTGAATAACAGGTGCTAAGAACAACTTTCTGCTAACACCCAGGAAATAATTCAGGGCAATGTTGTGCAGGAACTTGAATTCTACCAGCAGACAAACAGGCTAGAGTTGTAAGGAAGAGTTAGACAGTCCTATACATTGAGTCTGGTCTTGGAAAATATAATAAAGGTGATCTAGCTGAGCATGCTTAGCTGTCTATGTTGTGTAAAAAATGCTAACTAAAGGTAATGATTTATGTCATTTATTAACAGCCAAAGATACCTTAATAAAACAACAGTTAGTATTACCATAATTCTCTTCATTCTTTCTGTAGTAGAGTTGTAATTCAACAATTAAAACATTAATTTTAATAGAAACTTAAAAAACCCACCCTATCATTACTCATACAATGGTATCCCAAGACAGCTGGAGATAATAGCCAGTGGCCTGAATGGAAGACTTAATTATATAGTCTCTATTACCTTAAAATTTCAGACCAGTGGGATTTGTTTGGTAACAATTACTAGTTCCCTGGGAGACCAGTTTCTCAAGGACTTAAATCTAACATACATAAGTGATCAGATCACCATGGCTTGTCATTTGTATGAAGTGAGACACTTATCATTTGTTTTTAATCATACTGTACATATCCAGTAATTAAACAGACTAATTAAGGATGTAGGAGTTTATATAGGCACTCTTAGATTTCCATGTTGAAAAGTCTACATTCTAATTCACTAAATTTCCACCAAATTTTAATTGTTAATAATCTGATCATCATCTGTACGCATGATCTGTATCTAGAGTTTCAATACACAAAGACAGAGGCAAGAGGAGTTTGAGGCCAGCTTGTGCTACTCAGGCCAATGATATAAGTAAATGAAAGAAAAAAATGAAGAGAAAGAAAATGGTGGAAGAGGTTAAAGAATGGAGGGAAACAGAAAAGGGAACAGATGGGGAAAAGGGAAAGAAAGAAAAGTAGTTTCACTGTTTTTAGAATGTATTTATTTGTGTGTGGGTAGAAGCATATGCCACTGAATCTAAAGACAACTTGAAGGAGCCTCTTCTCCTCTTCCACCATGTGGGTACAGGTAATTAAACTTGGGTAACCTGAAGCAACAACTAAATAAATTTAAAAAACCTTGGGTCTTCAGGCTTGGCAGCAGGTGCCTGTATCTGTTGAGTTATCTAGCAGACACAGGAGGTTTCTGTTTCTAAAAGAATCTTCCTTAAGATTGGTGTAAGAATGATGCTGCTGGAGAAAATACCTTCAGGGATTTATCATACCTCTGCTTCACAAAGTCCCATCTTCCTTCTTTATATTACATGGATGAAAATCTTTCTTGTTAGAAAGAATAGCAAGTATATCAGGCATCTTTCCAATTGTTCTCAGACTGAGGTTGAAGCCTTCAAGAGCACAGAGGCCCTTAGTCTTTAGGGGCCTTCTGTTTGGTAAGTATTAACTCTGCTTCATGGAAAGTGGGGCTGCCCAAGAAAATGCTGAGATTTGCAAAAGGTCATAGTTGCCATAACATCAAAGAAATTATATAGGAATGAGGATATTTTAATTTCATTTTTCAAAGTTCTCTAGGGTTTGAGCTATTATTCTCAAATGATTACATGATGATATGATGATGATGATTTTATTGCTATTATTGCAAAGAGAAAAGATTCAATAGGAGGTTGGAGATTCTGTAAAAAGAATGTTTATTCTCAGTGGTCAACAATGGATTAGATACACATTTTTTGGTTTTGTTTTTCAAGACAGGCTTTCTTTGTGTATCCTTGGCTGGCCTGGAGTCACTTTGTAGACCAGGCTAGTCTTGACCTCACAGAGACCCATCTGCCTCTGCCTCCTGAGTTCTGGGAGTAGATGTGTGCACCACCAAACCTGACTAGATTCACATATTCAAAGAGCCCTGTTGTTACTGAGATTTCATCCAATGCAAAAGTATGCTCTTGAATTTCTCCCTAGCCTTAGGGTAAAACAGTGACTTTATAACTCTACAAAGACCTGACAGGTCCGCTTTCTTCCTTATGGCGAGGTCCAACCACTAAATTCTGCTTCTCTGTTTACTCAGTATGTGTTTATAACCATTCAATATTTTTCACAAAAAATAATTTACCTTCTACACACATATAACAGGAGGAAAGTGACTGTGAGATAACTAATAATGTGTGTAAAAAAAGATGACTGATAGGAAATATGAAGCAAGGACAAGTATTACTGGGTAAGGAAAAAACGTGAATGAGTAGGGTGGGTGTGGTCCTCTGCATTTGGAGAAGTAGTTGGGCATGATGGGGCTTTGGGGAAGAGAAAAGAAATATGGTAGTAGATCCTATAGATTAAATGTTTATGAGTCAGAGATTCTGAGGATAATAGATGATAAGGATGAATCATCATGCAGAGACTGAGGGACCATTAAAGCATGAGTGATTTCATTCTCTTCTTTCACTCCTGTTATATGAAGATAGAATAGGGAGGTATTCCTATTAGCCAGGAAATAAGACTTTATCAGTCACTTGACATATTTGTACTGTGACCTTAGACTTCTAAGCATCTGAACACTGAGAAACAAATATTGTTGTTCAAGGCACCTATTCCATGACATACTTATTAAAGCAGTCTACACAAACTAAGACAAACTCATGAATAGAGAAGATCTAACAGACATACTAAAGCACAGCTGGTCTGTTACCTCAGTCATATGTTTCATTGTCCTTAGTGAAAACTTAACATTAAATATGGAGTTTTCCTAGTTAAAGAGAGAGAAGTGGTTGTTTTTTAAACTTTTATGTAGAGAAGTTAGTGGATAATGAAAGTGAATGTAGGAATATAAGTCAAAGTGTTATTACAGTAGTCATATTAAAAGATGTATTAGAAGGTGGTGGGCAGATCTGGAAACTGTGAAGCAGTGTTGGCAGGGTTTGGTGAGCATATGTGCAGAGGCACAGTGAAAACTGGTTTCATAGATGACTCTCATATTTGGCATGTGATCTTGGTGTATATTGGCAACATTCAGTAGATAAATAGTAGGAGGCTTAATTCAAGAGAAGTACAGCGAATATAGCTAATGAGCTTTGGGGAAGATAAGCCTTATGTGCTTACAAAAATATACCATGAAGAAAATAAGTCCATGATAGTGGAGTTGGGGGATTCAGTATTGTATTTTTTTAATAAAAAAATTTTAAGTAAAAAAGCACAATTATGTTGGTGCCTACAACAGTATTTTTCATAATTTGAAAATTCCTATCAATGAAACATTCTATGACCAATTTTTGATGGAAGACAGAACTGAAGACAAAACAAAATTTAAAAATATTTTCTCATTAATTGAGTCTTGAATGTTTACTTAGTTGGTTTTGCAAACATTTTTAATAATGAAATTGTCCTTTTTGAGCTAGTTGAGAAAACATGCTGTTCTTTTGTCATCTGACGCAGTAGAACCCTAGCGCGCATTGAACTATCACAAGAAACATTTGCTACCTTCCAAACCTTTTAAGTAGGAATGTGATCTCTTTTTAGTGGGAGGGCTGGGATAGAGATTAACAAATATCAACATATTCATCATTAGTATGGACCCTAATCCAGAAAAACTGTAGTCCTAGTAAAAAGTGGCCAAACCACAGACAGAGGGTACTAATGAGGATAGGACAGATAAGAGAGTAAAGGTTGATGGTGGCCACTTGAAAATAGAATGGGCAAAGGAAGGTTCTAGCACAAAACCTCAGAGGAACATGACACAGGATTAGGAGTTTTAAGCTTCTACAATGGGAGAAAATAGATTCTGCTCCTATAATCCATACAATTTATATGAAGATAAGGATATTGTTCATTCAAAGCACATGTTTTTAAATCAAAGAACATATAGTACAAAATTTATGTTTGGTACTTTTTTAATCCTTTTTTCCCCATAAGGAGGTGACATTTGTTTATTTGGACCAATGTTTTTATTGAAATAAAAATGGGTGTTCTGATTTAAAAAATCATAAAAATGTTGACACCTACTTCCAAAACTGTCAATATGTATAATATTATATATAATATTATATATGAAGTAACTTCACTTAAAATAAACCCTAGATCAAAAAGCACACTGCATCAATCACTCCTAACTCAATTTACAATAGCTGCTGTGGTGCATTTTAGCTTTCTACCTATGTGCATACAACTGAGTCCATCTCTACCAGCAGAAAGGTCTTTCTAGGAGGAAACTACTGTCTCCTTAATTCATTTATTTCGTAAGTATAAAATTTAGAGGGGACACTTGAGCCAACATATGTAATCCATTTGCCTAGATGCAGGCTCTTTTACAGCCTGATTCCTTCTGAGTATAAGGGGAAAAAAACTTCCCTTAGAAATAAGGTAGCTGTAAGAGTTCTCTGGTGGAATTTTTGGGGTCGCTTATGTATACTATCATATCATCTGCAAACAGGGATAATTTGACTTCTTCGTTTCCAATTTGTATCTCTTTTATCTCCTTTAGTTGTCTTATTGCTCTAGCAAGAACTTCAAGTACTATGTTGAAGAGATATGGTGAAAGTGGGCATCCTTGCCTTGTCCTTGAGTTTAGAGGAAATGCTTCAAGTTTCTCTCCATTTAATTTGATGCTGGTTACTGGCTTGCTGTATATCACCTTCATTATTTCTAGGTATGGTCCTTGTATGCTCATTCTCTCCAGGACCTTTAGCATGTAGGGGTGTTGGATTTTGTCAAATGCCTTTCAGCATTTAATGAGATGATCATGTGGGTTTTTTTTTCTTTCAACTTGGTTATGTGGTGAATTACATTGATGGATTTTCGTATGTTGAACATTCCTTGAATTCCTGGCATGAAGCCTCCTTGATCATGGTGTACAATACTTTTGATGTGTTCTTGGATTCAATTTGCTATCCCAGATGTCCCTCAACTGAAGAAAGGATAAAAAAAAAAAACTGTGGTACATCTACACAATGGAATAGTACTCAGTCATCAGAAACAACAAAATCATGCAATTTATAGCCAAATGTATGGAACTAGAGAAGCTAATCCTGAGTGAGCTAACCAAGTCAGAAGGATGCACATGGCATCTATTAACTTATAATTGGATTTTAGCCATATAGTACAGGATAACTATACTACAAGCCAATACACCAAAGGGAACAGGGACATAGACTTTGTTACCTGTCAATGAGACACTTTGCCCTAGTGGTGCTGCCTTGTAGGCCCCCAGTGTATGAGGAGGCTCTTGACCCTCATATGACTGCTGAACTAGGGTGGGGGTGGATATGTAGGGACACTCCACTCTGGAGGAGTGGGATGGAAGGGATAGGGGTGCAGGGTGGGAGGGCAGAACTGGGAGTGGTTGAAAGAGGACACTGTGATGGAGATGTAACCTGGAGTAATAAATGAACATTGTAAAAAAAGAAGTTAAGTATCTGGCACATCCTATTTATCAAAGATGTGAAGTCTTCAAAGTTACAGACTTATGAATTTTTTTCATAATTAACAATGATATTTACAGAATTCTGCTAAACTGGCAGGGTCTTGTTTAATGCCAATTATTCAGTCATTCATTCCAAAACAAGTTCAGCTTCATTAGCAAGAAGATTAAGCACAATAAGATATTTTCTGAAGTTATCAGTTATAATAAAACTATATATATTTAATATGTCTATAAGCATATATGACTAATAAATGATTATCAGGAAATACATAAATATAAAAGCTGAAATAACAATAATACATTTTCAATTTATTTACATATCAGATTGCATATTCACATATAAAATGATATGGTATATAATCTAAATGAACTTTTTGATAGTATGGTATGTATAATTACTTCTCACTTTAATAGGCAGCTTTTAGAAGATAATTTAAAAAGAGAAACAGGAAAATAATTAAAGCTGCACCAATTGTGTCAATGTGAGTTCATTGAAACACTCTCAGCATTAGAAAGTTGATGCCTTTTTCTTGATTAATAGGACAAATTCTGTTAATGATAATATTGAAATTGGCTCTATCGACTTGTAAGGGGGGAAACATTTAATGACAATGCTTCACAACTGAGGTTACTCTAAGATCAATTCTCCATGAAAGCAAGTCAACAACAAAGCTGCTGGGGATGTCCTCATAGCAAACAAATTTATTCCTGAGAGATTTGTCCTTCTACACCAGATGCCATACTCGACAGAACACAGAACAAAAATATGCTTTAAATGCTCATAGACAATGGCTATCTCATCCATAGGCTAGATAATTGTAGGAAATCAAGAGAATGAATTTAATAGTTAATATTAAATTAGCTGAGTGGTTCTGTTTTAGTAAAAGATGGAACAGTGGGGCCAGAGTATGTCATCACTGCCTGAAGTATTTGAGAAAAGTGAGCAGAATATATGAGAAATAGTTATGACTAAAATGAAAGGAAATGGTCCCTGAGAAAGTAGAGACATCAGGGGTCTCAGGGTTGCCAAACAGTAAAAATGGACTTCAAAAATGGTTGAAGGAAATCAACAAAAATTTCTCCAAGGAAGACATATGAATGTTTGTTAAGCACAAAAGCCACTAATGTCACTGATAACAAAGATATAATTAGGACTCTAAGGAGATAAGTACATTTTTATAACTTGAGCATGTTCTCTCAAGAAACAAAACCAGAAACAACACTTTTCTGTGATTATGGAAACATTGGAGCTCTTGTGCTCCATCACTGGGAATGTAGGATGGCACAACAGCCCTGGAAAATAGTGTGTGAGAGCACTGAAACAGTAAACATATGTTTATCTTATAATCCAACAATTCCACTTCAGAATATATTTCCAAAGCATGATCTAAAAAGAGATATTTGTGCCTGTGAATCTATGCTTAAAGATACATTGTTCAAAACTAGCTAAAACTTGAAATCAAACATTTAGTCAAAAAATGTGATATATGATATATATAGAGAGACAGAGAAGAGATAGATGATAGATATAGACAGATGATAGACAGATAGATAACAGATTGAATAATTGATTGAGAGATGATAGATAGAAAGACAGATAGATGATAATCTACAACAGAGACCAGTAAGATGTTCATGCACTAGAAGTGGAATGGCAAATAGCAGAAAATATTTGGATATTATCTAGAATATGAAGTTTTTATACACTCAATTGACAAAACAAATCTGTTCTTGGCACACACCCTAGAAAGACTATTGATTTTATGCAACTGAATGTACATAGAAGATTATTTATATTAGTCAACACTGAAAAAAGAGAAGATATCACTACAGTTCAAAAATTGTAGAAAGAATGAAATATGAAGTACCAAAGAAACAAGACCGTGCTCAATAATGAGGATGAAGAGTCAGGGTACAGATGATTATGCTCGTCACAATGAGAGAGTGTACCCACAGCTTGATTGCATCTATTTAAAGACAAAGGCAGGCCAAATGCTTCTATATTCAGGAGAACTGAGATGAAGCTAAGTAAGGCAAGCCATAGTGTAAGGAAGGCTGCATGTGCCAGGAAAAAATGCTCAGAATTGGGTTCTCATTGAAGTCCACACCATATACTAAACTTGAAGGGATTATTGTTTTTCTTTGCTCTGAACTGTATCAGTTCCTGTGTTATACACATCTCTGTGAACATTATATTTTACATACAAAGTTGTAGCTAGAATACAAGCTAATCTAATGTGTAAGACAGAACTGAACACACATTCAAATACCTAATTTTTTAAAAAGTCGATAATAGGGAATTATTTATTATAGAAGCAGCTATAAAATAAAAACTACCATTTTGGATTCTTAAATCTAAAGGGGGAACTTTATGCTTCCTAGATCAATTTTCTACCTAATTATGAATGCTATCTATTGTGTTGTCTACCAGAACGTATGTACCTACCATAGATTGGAAGAGGACAAAACAATTTGGTACATCTAGATTCATTTGGGAACAGAACTAATATTTGGAATGTATCTTTCTGTTATTTAATTACTCATATCCTTGTAAATTCTTTACAGCAGGAAATAAGATCTATGAAGTAAATAATAAAGCAAACATTTTACTTAGATATTATTTATCTTCTTATTTTAGATGTATGAGTTAAGAGATAATAGGGTATTGCATTGCAAAACATAGAAATCATATTATGACTCTAATTTTTAACAGAGACTAATTAAATACATAGTTTGGAATAATACTCAATGCTGAAATTTTCCATTTACTCAAGGTTTCCATGTTGAAAGTTTAATCCCAGTAGTATGTATAAAACCAAACAAACAAACCTGGTGATGTGTGCTTACATCCCCACTACTGACTAATCAAAGAGACAAGAAAGTCCTTGGGACTTGCTGCACAGCCAGGCTAGCCCTGCTTTGTGAACTCTGGAACAATGGAAGACTGTCTCAATAAAAAGATGAATGACACCTGAGGTTGTCCGCTGACTTGAAGACAGCATGTGTAGCTGCATAAACATGAACATGCATGTCTATATGTATCCATACACAACCATGAACATGCACGTGTATACGTATCCATACACAACAAAAAGAAGAGAAAAGAAGGGACATGGAAAATGATATTCATATCAAGTCACAGGCACAAACACAAGGTAGTTAAACTCTAGCATGAATAAATGAGAGGAACCACAAGGACCACCCATAGGTGAAAGCTACAGACTGGTGGTTGTCAGCTCTCCTAATGCTGTCACTGCAGTGGCCCCAACCCTAAAGTTATTTTCATTGTTACTTCATAGCTGTAATTTTATTACTGTTATGAATCATAATGTAAATATCTTTGTTTTCTGATGGTCTTATATGACCCCTGTGAGAGGGTCATTTGATCCCCCACAGGTTGGGGATTGCTGATATACACAGCTGATGGCCACTTGAGGAGAAAAAACTACTTTTAAAGGTTTTGGCCACTAGTAAGTTGCCCATGTTTCAGAGTCTGTCCCCATACCTATGTGCATCACAGCAGCACTGAGTGCACTGAGTGGTCTTGGGTGTGTGTGTGTGTGAAACATGAACGTGAATATGAAGTAGGTAGATGTGCTGGGGAATCTTAGAGGTGTTAAAGAGGAGGAGTGCAATAAGTATGATCATTTTCAATTGTATACATGCAGGACTATTTCAAAGAAGAAAAAGATACAAATAAAGACAATAAAACATTTAGGCATCTGTCACTATGAAAAGAGACCTCTCCAGAAAGTATACAGGGCTATAACTTGATCTTGGTTTTCCCTTCCTCTAGAACTGTGGGAAACAAATATCTACTGTTTAAACTATCCAGTCTGGGGTACTGGATCATGACAGGTCAAGCAGAATCAGGTTTAAAGAATGGTTCAATATTTGAGTGTGTATATAGTCAGTGTCAAGGTAAGAGCTGATTGTCACCATAGAGAATAAATCTGGCACACATATACATTAAAAGTTGCATCCTTCCTAAGCAATTATTGTGATTGGATTATTATTTGTACCCAATTTATCAACGTTAGACACTTTAGATCAAGAATAATAAAGTTCCCAGTCTCGTTGCCTTCAGACCCTCTCCTGCTGATATGGAGTTCATATTTGCAGCATCTAACAGAGGCTCCACGTCAACTAGCATGATGATGGATGTTATAAACCTTTGCTACAGTGTTGAAAACAAGACAAAGACCAGACTTTTAGAAGCACTGCTTTCTAAGAGGAATGAAAGCTGAGGATTCATTCTTCATACATTTATAAGAAACTCCCAAACTGCTGAAAATAAGTGGAACCTGAAGCAATAATTTATACTTCATATAAATTCAAAATTAGATAACTACTACACATGTTATCTTTAGAAAATAACTTGGAAAAAGAAAATGTGTTCTTTACTGCCTTTATAATCTTGCTATATATTGCTCCAGACTGATTTATATTATTGATGTTATTGATATATTTGGAATTTTTCCTTATTGGGAAACTTTAGTATGATACATTTGGTATTCTTGCAACTTTTCCTAAAAAAATAAAATAATCTATGGGATTCTTTCAATTCAAAAAATCTTGGTAAGTGAAGCTACATTCATGTGCTACAGGGTATTTTTCACTATAAAAGCTGACATAACAAATATTTTGAGAGTATAATTCTAACTGAATCAAAATGTATTTTTCATCATTATTATTGTTATTATTGGTGGTGGTGGTGTGTGTATGAGAGTGGGCGTGTGTGTGTGTGTGTATGTGTGTGTGTGTGTCTGTCTGTGTGTGTGTGTGTATGTGTGTGTGTAGTATATGAGTATGTGTGTTGGGATATCCTCACCTGTGTGTCTACTTATGAAAACCAGAGGTTGGTATTGAGTGTATTTATCACCCTCCACCATAATTTTTTGAGATAGAGCATATCACTGAACTTGGAGCTTGTTGTTCATGTACACTGGCTAGCCAGTAAACTCCCAGACTCCTCCTATCTTCACATCCCCAGAGCCAGGATTGCAGATGATGCTGCCATGCTCAGACTTTAGGTGAGTACTGGCATCTAAACTAGGGTTCTCGAGCTTATATAGTACTTTACCCACCAAGATATCTTCAAGCCCCTGAATCATTGTAATAACCAACATATTTATACGAATTTTGGAATTCAGCAAGCAAGATGGTCTTCCTAAAGCAATATACCGAGCTAACTAGAAGTTAGTACTTGGATTATTTTATGATATTTCCAATTGAATTGTTTGTTTATTTTAATTATTTATTTTAGTTTTTGAAGGGTCATTAAATTGTATATACAAAGAATTAATGGTTTTGCATACTCAGCATTCTTTCTTTTCATTCAGGAGCAATAATGCCTGTATCTATTTCAGATGTCTTAAGTAGTTTCTATGCACAAAGCTTTTAGGTTTTTCCCTGGAGATTTTCCTCTACTTGCCTGTAATAGCCAATATTTCAATATTAATAATTAAGCATGAGCTAGAATACAGCTGAATGGCACAACATTTGTCTTCAATGTATGAGGCCGTGATTCTGTTTCAAGGATTGAAAAGATAAACTCAGAGCGGCATATGTAACAGATAAGTTTCATTAGAGCATATGAAAACATAAGGGTTTATAGATCTATTCCAGGTTCATATTCACAAACACCAGACGCACAATGGACACTTGGCCTCCTCAAGTGGTCAAAGAAGTACAGCGGAACGTGGGCAAACATTGATCCTTATATTAACCACTCATGCCTCAGCACTTTGTTTCATTTTCCTTCTTTTTAAAAAATGTATTAATTCAAGTTACATCTGCATCACATCCCCCTCCCCTTCTCCTCAGGTGGGGGGAGCCCCCACATATCAGCGCCCCTCAGGTCATCAGTCACATGAGGGCTAAGAGCGTCCTCTTGCACTGGGACCTGACACGGCAGCCCAGCTAGAGTAAAGTGTTCTACTAACAGGCAACAGAGTCCATGATAGAGACTGCCCTCCCCTCCACTAACTAAGGGATCTGTATGAAGACCAAGTTGCTTATCATCTATATAAGTCTATATATGTATAGGGGATAGGTCTAGTCTATATATGCTTTTGTTTGTTATTCTTGTTATTGGGTTTTTGGTTTTTTTGGTTTGTTTTGTTTTTTGGTTGTTTTTTTTGTTTTGTTTTTTGTTTGTTTGTTTTTTGATTAGTGTTTCTGTCTCTGTAAACCTCTAGGGGCTTAGATTGGTTGGTTCTGTTGATCTTCAATGGGTGTTCTTGTCCTCTCTGGATCTCTCTTTTCCTCCTCCCTCTCTTACACACAACTCCCAGCGCTCAACCTAATATTTGGCTGTATGTTTCAACATCTGTTTTGATCTGCTGCTGGGTGGAATTTCTTTTTGTTGTTGTTGTTGTTGTTTATTTATTACTTCAAGTTACATCTACATCACAGTCTCCTCTCTCCAACACTCCTAATTCCCATTCTCCCACCCTGTTCCCCCCTCCAACCCTATCATACTCCCCAGGAGTGGGTTGCCCCTACATATCAGCCCCCCTCAGTTCAACAGTCATGAGTGTTAAGAGCTTCCTCTTGCATTGAGATCCTTTATGGCAACTCTATTAGGGCAAAGTGTACTAGCTGAGTAGTATTTCTTTGTGTAAATGTACCACAGTCTTTTTTTTTTTAATCCATTCTTTTGTTGAGGGACATCTGGGTTGTTTCCAGTTTATAGCTACTACAAATAAGCTGCTATGAACATAGTTGAGGATTGGTGAGGAATCATTTGGATGTATGCCAAGGAGTGGTATGGCTGGGTCTTGAGGTAGGGCTATTCCAAGTTTTCTAAGATAACGCCAGGGTGATTTCCATAGAGGTTGTACAAGTTTGCACTCCAACCAGCAATGGAGGAGAATTCCCCTATTTCCACAGCCTCAACAGCATGTATTGGCATTTGAGTTTTTGATCTTAGCCATTCTGACAGGTGTGAGATGGAATCTCAGGGTTGTCTTGAGTTGCATAACTCTGATGATTAAGGATTCTGAGCAATTCTTCAAGTGTCTCTCAGACATTGGAGATTCCTCCTTTGTGAATTCATGGTTTAGCTCTGTTGCCCATTTCTTGATTGGATTATTTGGTTTCTTGGTGTTTAGTTTATTCAGTTCTTTATACATTTTGTATATTAGCCCTCTGTCAGATGTGGTGTTGGTAAAGATCTTTTCCCAGTCTGTAGGTTGCTGTTTTGTTTGAATAGCAGTTTCCTTTGCCTTACAGAAGCTTTCCAGTTTCATAAGATCCCATATATTGATTATTGTTCTTCAAGTATGAACTATTGGTGTTCTGTTCAGTTAGTTGTCACCTGTGCCAATGAGTTCAAGGATTTTTTCCACTTTCTCATCTATTACACTTAGTGTGCCTGGTTTTATGTTGAGGTCTTTGATCCACCTGGACTTAAGTTTTGTACAAGGTGATAATTATGGGTCTATTTGTATTCTTTAAATGTTGACATCCAGTTAGACCAGATTTGTAGAAGATGCTTTCCTTTTTCTATTATATGATTTTGGATTCTTTGTCAAAACTTAAGTGACCATAGGTATGTGGGATTATTTCTGGGTGTTCAGTTTGATTTCGTTGATCAATTGGACTGTTTCTATGTCAGTGCCATGCTGTTTTTATTGCTATAGCTCTGTAGTATAGCTTGAAATCAGGGATAGTGATACCTCCAGATATTCTTTAATTTTACAGAATTATTTTAGCTATTCTGGATTTTTTTCCATATGAAGTTGAGAATTGTTCTTTCAAGGTTTGTAAGGAATTTTATTGCTATTTTGATAGCAATTACATTAAATCTGTTTATTGTTTCAGTAGGATGGCCTTTTTTGTATTATGTTGATCCTTCCTATCCATGAGCATGGGAGATGTTTTCATCTTCTGATATCTTCCTCAATTTCTTTCTTCAGGCACTTGAAGTTCTTGTCAACACTTTATTTTAACATATAAATGCTTATTGAGAAAAAACACTTCTTGAACTCCATAAATTCTGTAGACGGTTTTTCTTTCTTTCTTTCTTTTTTAATTTATTACTCAGGTTACATCTCCATTGTAGTGTCCTCTTTCCACCCCTCCCAGTCCCACTCTCCCACCCTCTACCCCCATCCCTTCCATCCCAATCCCTGGAGTGGAGTGTCCCCACATAACAGTCCCCCACCTCAGTTCAGCAGTCATATGAGGCCCAAGAGCCTCCTCATACACTGGGGGCATATAAGGCAGCACCACTAGGGCAAAGTGTCTCATTGACAAGAAAAAAAGTCTATGTTCATGTTCTCTTAGGTGCATTGGTTGTAGTATAGTTACCCTGTACTATATGGCTACAATCCGACTATAAGTGAATAGATGCCATGTGCATCCTTCTGGGTCTGGGTTAGCTCACGCAGGATGAGCTTCTCTATTTCCATCCATTTGGCTGAAAATTGCATAATTTCATTGTTTCTAATAGCTGAGTAATATTCCACTGTGTAGATGTACCACAGTATTTTTAATCCATTCTTCAGTTGAGGGACATCTGAGTTGTTTCCATTTCTAGCTATTACAAATCAGGCTGCTAAGAACATAGATGAGGAAACTTCCTTGTGATTCGGTGAGGAATCATTTGGATGTATACCCAGAAGTGTCATGGCTGGGTCCCGAGGCAGAGCTATTCCAGGTTTTCTAAGGTATAGCCAGACTGATCTCCATAGTGGTTGCACAAGCCTGCACTCCCACCAGCAATGGAGGAGGGCTTCCCTTTCTCCACACCCTTGCCAACATGTGCTATCATATGAGCTTTTGATCTTAGCCATTCTGATAGGTGTGAGATGGAATCTCAGAGTTGTCTTGAGTTGCATTCTCTGATGATTAAAGATCCTGAGCATTTCTTCAAGTGTCTCTCAGCCATTAGGGATTCCTCCTTTGTGAATTCTGTTTAACCCTGTTCCCCATTTTTTGATTGAATTATTTGATTTCTTGGCATTTAATTTGTTGACTTCTTTGTAAATTATGGATATTAGCCCTCTGTCAGATGTGGGGTTGGTGAAGATTTTTTTCCCAATCTGTAGGCTGCTGTTTTGTGGACCAACTGGATGTCCACATGTAAAATAATGAAATTAGACCCATATTTATCACCTTGTACAAAACTTAACTCCAAGTGGATCAAAGACCTTAACATAAGGCCAGACACACTAAATCTACTAGAAGAGAAAGTAGTGAAAACCCTCAAACTCATTGGCACAGGTGACAACTTCCTGAGCAGAACACCAACAGCTCAGGTTCTAAGACCAACAATCAATAAATGGGATCTCATGAAACTGAAAAGCTTCTGTAAGGCAAAAGACACTGCAGACTGTTTTTAATTTTTAAAAAATCTCTCATTGGGAAATGCCAAAATACTTGGTCTATCCCTATTTTCATACCAGTACCAACTCCAGATTATCTTGCAAAATAACAGAAAATTTTCATTCTGTATTTATAATGATCAGATTCAGAACAATTTAACTTTTTCTTGGAATCATCATGAATTAGTCTCTCATATATGTGGGTGTAGGATTCAGTCTAGACACCATATGCCACAAAGGTTAATATTTTTCCTTCCAAAAGACTTTCAGGATGGCAAAATATCCTTCCTGCTTGATATTTTGGGAAAATAAAATATAGCCTGAATGCCCCATTAGTTATATAGATGCCTTATTTTAAGTATATGTCTGTTTTCTTCATGCAACCAATATATGCAATAAGAGCAATGTGTATGAAATTTCCAACAATACCATGCACAACCATGTCACCATCCATTGATGGGGCTACTTTGGTAGAACAATTATAGATGTTGACCAGTTGCTAAAAGTTTAATATAATCTAGCATATTGTTCTCAAATATACAAAAACAACTAAATTCCTTTCTATTATTTTTGAAAATACAAAGCCTTTGTTGATAGCCATATGCCCAGTACACCACTATAAAAGTAAAACATATCTACATGTACTCTTTAACTAACTGTATAAAATACTTTAAATTAGAATATTCCTTTTTGTCCTTTCAAAGAAAAATTCCAAATCAGAGAATAAAGAAAGACAGGAGCAAAGAGAAATAAACACACATTTTAAATTTATTTTTTCTTGAGATTATTGTATAATTACAACACTTCCCTCTTCACATTCCTCTCTCCGATCCCTCCCATATACTCCTCCTTGCTCTTTCATTTTCATGGACTCTTTAATATTAATTATTGTTACATTCTTATATTTATATGTATATACAAAAATATTTCAAAATAAAACCTGCTTAGTCTTTACAATGTTACTTGTATATATGTTTCCACCACTTTTGTCTTTTTTTTCTTGTTTTTATGTGCTGTTTGACATAAGTGGTACGTAAATTCATCTTCAGATTCAACAATAAAGATATTTATAAACTTGTTAGAGTGAGTTTGTACACATACAAAGTATTGAGTAAGTAAGGACAGTACAAGACATAGATATTTAACAGTTGTGTTTGTATTCCCGAGTTGTTTGTCTTCTGAGACTATTCAATGTATTAATGTCATATAGAAAAAAATACTTTATCCCTTTATGGAATCATTTCCGAAGGCAGCTATATTAAATAACTATAAGCTTGGTGCTTTACAAAATAGAATAGCATGTGTCACATTTCTAAAGGCCAGAGTCTGAAAGAGAGTTACCAATAACTTTTACATCTATTCTCTGCCACCTCCTGGCTTCTGTTAGTCTCTGTGAAGTCTTTGGGATTCTTTAGCTTGAAAACGCAGAACTCCAGCTTCTGTATCCACCTTTAGAATGTTCTTCACTTCCATATTCCACTAGTATTTTATGCTAACAGTGATATTGGATAAGGTTTCCAATATCTGTGTAGAACTAATTCATCTTTATGCATTACACTTTCAATACTGCACTTCCTAATATAACTAAATTCCAGGATACTGGGATAGGAATTCAACATATCCTTTCAACAATACAATTTACTATATTATTACAATGCAATCACATCACCCATTCTTTAAAAATATATATTATCTCATTTAAAATCTATCACAGCTTAGCATTAACAAAGACTGGAGTAATGAGGGTAACAACACTGTTAGTGCTCAACCATGAAGCTGGACATAAAAAATATTCATGAGGACATAAGTAGTCACCCATTCAAGACAGCCATACTTTACTGAATGTGTGGACATACCAAAGTCACCTTGTTTTATATTTTACTTTTATTTCTACTTCAGAAGTTAGGAGATGAGCTCTTTGAGAACTACTGATAAGAACATGATAAATTGCCTGAAGTATTTCAATAACTTTCCATAATCTAGCATTTTATGCACAAGGAATTATGAATGAACCATCTGTGGTGCTCCTTAAAATTAGAAAACAATGGTATTGAAAATTAATTTCTCTCTGTTAGAGTAGTCAATAGTGAAGCTAGTAGTATTGTCCATCAGTTAAAGTAACCATTCATTACATTCAGAATCCACTGTAGAGCAGCTTGCAAAGCCTTTGTCTGAAGTAAACATTAAATGTCAGAAGAAAATTGTTTTAGTTAGCTGATTGTTCTTCAGATTTACTTAAGGGAAAACAGACATTTATTTTTTCTGTGCTTATCAAATTTAACAAAGATCACCATTCCAAACACTGCAAAACAAAATTCATATTTTAGAATTAATGTTGATATTTAAAATATAGTAATTTCCTTTCAGAAATAAAAGATCATCCAGGAAATTTATATCTATTAGGTCAAGAATATATAGGACCTTTTCCAAAAATTAATGGTATTGTGTCATTAGTTTTGCAGTTTCTATTGCTAATCCCCTCTTTTCTCTGCAGTCTAACATTGAATTCCTAAGACAGAACATACACAACATAAAAGGGAATCAGTGGGTCAGAGTATCTTTGAACACTATAGCAATAACACATGACAAGTTAGTCCAGAGATTGTTGACCTTGGGCCGGGTGCCCAAGCCAATCTCACACCATCAAGTTAGAGAAAGCAGATATAAACTCTCGGCAGAATTGTGCAAGCATCTTGATTGACATATCCAGGACAGGAAGAATCAGTGTTCCTGTTGTGTTTCAGGGATATTGTTAAGATTTTACTCAATATCTAACTTAATTGTTGCTTACTATGGTCATTCAAAAAGCACATGCTAAGTGCACTTGAATGTTCTGTTCATGTGTGAAAGTGGGGGCACTGGGTCTATTCAAGGCAGGGCTTCAAAATTATACCTCTCACAGAACACATGATGAACCCCTTTAATAGGGATATCCAAGAATGCCTTTTTTTGTTTTGTATACTGTAGTAAGAAAGGCAATTTTTCTCAAATATGGGAGGAGAAAGAAATGCAAGGACAGAAAGCATTTGTATATACAAAAAGGCTATAGTTACACCTTAATAATAGATACATTCCTATTATACCACAGTAGATAAATTAGAGGTAATATTTGTATAAAGATGGAATGCTATATAATGAGATACATGTGCAAAAAAAGGTGATAATTTTTATCTTCTTTGCCTTGGCTGAAAGAAGGACATTGCCATTTCCTTCACAGTCTTTCCAGAGATAGAAAGAAGGAATGGGAAGAAAGGAGACAGAAAAGGAGAGAGGAGGGGAAGAAGAAGAGGATGAACAGAAAGAGGAGGAGAAGGAGAGGGAAAGAGAAAGAGACAAAGAGAATATGAACCCCAGAGAGAGGCTTCTCCTATACAGCAGGAAATTTGAAACAGGAAGGTTAAGAATAGAGAGGAGATTACACCAGGGGATAAGGAAGGAACAAAGGTTGACAGTGTATAGTGGGAAAACAGTGACTCAGACCTCCCCGGGTGACTATGCAAATGAACAATGAGTGAGAAAACTGGACAGTCATTTCCTTGAGAGATTAAAAAATATATATATATAGCTGTGAAAAGAACTAAGCTCACAGGGAGTGATCCCAAAAGACTTTCCCTAGTGGTCATTCAAATAATGTCTTGGAAGACAAGTCCCAGTGACAAGAAAAAGGGGGAACAGGCTTGCTACCAAGGCTTTTCCACAGTTATCTGAAGAGACTGAAAGCTTTCCAAGATGTGCTTAAGACTAGAAATTCCTTGCATGTGTGCTAGGTTCTTATTTCCATTCTTTTTCTGTTTAGTACAGTTCCACTATCTCTCAGCCATAGAAAATTTCCCTTCCTGATCCTTAGCCAGCCATGAGCACTTAAAAAAATTCTGTCTGTGTGCCATAGAAGATTGGGAAGAACAAGAGAAAATGTCATCCTTTGCTTGAGATGAATGTCTTCAACATACAGCCATGGCAAAATCATAACTGAAGCCTTGATTGGTTTTAAAATTTCAACCCTGTCCAATTTTAAAAGGGATTTATTTTACAAGGCAAATATCTAGATATATCATTTAAAGATTTTTGTAAAGGACTGGAAGATCATCTAAAGATAACTGAAGTATAAGATTTCTATCTGTGTGGAATGTAACAGGCCAGAGTATGTTGTCCCAGAGAACCTGTGATTGTGAGCTGGATACCTAAAGTGGCCACAGAGAGATAACTGCCTCCTTCTCTTTGCCTAAAGGTAGGAAACAGATTTAAAAATATAAAAAGGACCACACTCTTGCATGGCTTTTAGAACATTTTATCTGATATTAATGATGAATGTAATTTTAGACTCTATGAATTTGAAAATGGTATAGAGGAATGTATAAAAAGCTGTTACTTTCCCTAAAACCCATGCCTTTGTTTTGGACCTTCTTTAAATATGCCTTTATTTGCTAAGGATGCTATCATCGAGAATTCCATTCAAAATCACCTGTTGAGGGTTGCTTCTTCTCTGTGGCTTGTAGGACAAAGATAAATGGTAGCAAGTGTGTGGCTGATTTCCACATATTCATCTGTCTTTTGTGGTAGGGTTGATCCCAACCAATAACCTAGGAGAATTATTCTCCTACTTGACAGTATTGGAAAATACAATAGTGTCTTCAATTTTTTCCCTAGATCTCTGGCAATGAGAAGAAAAATTAAAAGATGTTGCACTCTGCAACTTTCCTAACAAGAGAAACATTGCAGCCATCTACAGACACCTGTCTTGTCCTCAAATTTCAATTAAGGAGGAAGTTATAAAGTAGGTTCTAGCAAATTGCCAGAGATTCTCTGTGATTACCTGAGAGACGTGAACAAATGTGTATTTATCTCAGATAAGACACCTACAACTTACTCCCCCCCCCCAAAAAAAAAAAGAATCCATGCAAGGCTAGATTGAGGAATCAATATTTTGTGGGGTTATATAGAGAAGCTTAGAGGAAAGGTCACTCAGAGGATCACGAATAACTCAAAGGCAGCTGCAACACTGAAAGACCCATCCAAAAACAGGTGATGATTCATTCAGCAAAAACTACATTGAAATTGGCAGGCAGCATTATCCAAGAGGCTCTTCCCTCTGCTCTTAGCTTGTGAGTCTTTTAACCATCTTGGGTTTCCTAAGCCTTATGAGGTACATTATCTTCCTGAATCCTATGAGACTCCTTTCTCTTTCCAAGATGGAATGTTTCTCATTGAACCAAGTATGTATGGAACGTGCTTCTATGTTGGACTCAGTTGATACAGCAAGCTCAGGCTATTTTGTACCTAACATTAAAAAAAAAACAAACAGAAAAAAACAAAACAAAACTAACAAACAAAAAACACCTGCTCTACATATTCAGCACTTTCCCTAATATCATATCAAGAGGGAAAATACATAATTAATGTACATCATTAGCATCTCAAAGTGCATCTTCCTTTTGGAGTGACAAAGTTTACACAAAGCAACTATGTTTATTAGCAGGTATTCAATGTAAAAGTGTCATAATAAATTAGAGATATGACATAATATAGAGCTAAGCTTATATTAGTACATATTTAAACTAAGAGACATTTCAATATAGTTGACCACCTATAAATAGAAAGTAAAGAGATCAAATTATCCTACAAAATTATTAAAGGGCTCCAAGTAAGTTTTGGATATTTGGCTTCCCACACATACCTGGGGGTAACTCTAAGCAAGCAAGTAAAGGACCTGTATAACAAGAGCTTCAAGCCCTTGAAGAAAGAAATTGAAGAGGCCATCAGAAGATGGAAAGATCTCCCATGCTCATGAATAGGTAGGATCAACATAACAAAAATGGCCATCCTACCAAAAGCAATATACAGATTCAATGCAATTCCTATCAAAATACCAACACAATTCTTTATAGACCTGGAAAAAGCTATTCTCAATTTCATATGGAACAACAAAAAACTCAGAATAGCTAAATCAATCCTGTACAATAAAAAAAAAAAAAACATCTGGAGGTATCACCATCCCAGATTTCAAGCTGTACTATAGAAAATAGCAATAAAAAAGGATGGTACTGATATAGAAACAGACCACTAGATGAATGGAATCGAATTCAACACCCAGAAATGAACCCACACACCTATGGTCACCTAATTTTTGACAAAGAAGCCAAAACTGCACCATGGAAAAAGGACAGCATCTTCGACAAATGGTGCTGGTCCAACTGGATGTCCACATGTAAAAGAGTGAAATTAGACCCGTACTTATCACCTTGTACAAAACTTAAGTCCAAGTGGATTAAAGACCTTAACATAAGGCCAGTCACACTAAATCTACTAGAAGAAAAAGTGGGAGAAACCATCGAACTCATTGGGACAGGTGACAACTTTCTGAACAGAACACCAACAGCTCAGGACCTAAGACCAACAATCAATAAATGGGACCTTATGAAACTGAAAAGCTTCTGTAAGGCAAAAGACACTGTCATTCGAACAAAACAGCAGCCTACAGATTGGGAAAAAGTCTTCACCAACCCCACATCTGATAAATGGCTAATATCCAAAATTTACAAAGAATTCAAGAAATTAAATGCCAAGAAACCAAATAATCCAATTAAAAAAATGGGGAAAAGAAGTAAACAGAGAATTTACAAAGGAGGAATTCCTAAAGGCCAAGAGACACTTGAAGAAATGCTCAGCATCCTTAATCATCAGAGAAATGCAACTCAAGACAACTCTGAGATTCCATCTCACACCTGTCAGTCTGACTAAGATCAAAAGCTCAAATGACAGCACATGCTGGAGAGGGTGTGGAGAAAGGGGAGCCATCCTCCATTGCTGGTGGGAGTGCAGGCCTGTGCAACCACTATGGAGATCAGTCTGGCGATGTCTTAGAAAACTTGGAATAGCTCTGCCTGGGACCCAGCCATACCACTTCTGGGTATACATACAAATGACTCCTCACCGAATCACAAGGAAGTTGCCTCATCTATGTTCATAGCAGCCTTATTTGTAATAGCTAGAAACTGGAAACAACCCTGATGTCCCTCAACTGAAGAATGTATTAAAAAACTGTGGCACATCTACACAACTCAGCTATCAGAAACAAGGAAATTATGCAATTTGCAGCCAAATGGATGGAACTAGAAAAGCTCATTCTGAATTACCTAGCCCAGACTCAGAAGGATGCACATGGCATCTATTCACTTATAGTCGGATTTTAGCCATATAGTACAGGATATCTATACTACAATCAATGCACCAAAGGGAACATAGACATAGACTTTGTTTGTTTGTTTTCTGTCCCTGTCATTGAGATACTTTTCCCTGGTGGTACTGCCTTGTAGGCCTCCAGTGTATGAGGAGGCTCTTGGCCCTCATATGACTGCTGAACTGGGGTGGAGGACTGTTATGTAGGGACACTCCACTCCAGAGGAGTGGGATGGAAGGGTTAGGGTGTAGAGGGTGGGAGGGCAGGACTGGGAAGGGTGGGAAGAGGACACTATGATGGAGATGTGACCTGAAGCAATAAATAAACAAATTAAAAAAAAAGAAACAGAAACAGATAACAAGTGTTTTCTATGAAGTTGATACACAACACTAAGGACTGGCAGAAAAAAATGACCAGGTGTTTGTTTGTTTTGAATATATTTTAGTTTTATAATACTTCCTTTCCCTCTGCCCTTTCCTCCCCCCAACCCTTCTATGTTGCACCTTTCCCTGTTTGGTTTGTTGTTTTTCAAATTCATTGCTTCTTTTTTTTTTTACTTGTTACATGTATGTGTTTCTCTCTCTCTCTCTCTCTCTCTCTCTGTGTGTGTGTGTGTGTGTGTGTGTGTGTGTGTGTATCTAAACACAAAATTACAGCCTGCTCAGTGTGCATAATATTACTTGTATTTATGTTTTTAGGGTTAATTATTTGGCATTAGATAATCAGTTAGTGTATCTTTCCTGGGGAAAAACCATTATTCCTGCTTTCAGCATACCTTAGTTGCCTGTAGTTCTTTGTCTAGAGTTTAAGCCTCCTGAGTTTTCTTGTCTCCCTCATTAACATGTCCGTAGGAGCCTTCCTTGGTCTGGTCCTGTTTTGGCACCTATATTGGCGAGACTTCCTAAGTGTAGCTTTTCCGACTATTCTAGCAGACACAATCTCACAGTAAATTTACTGTGTCTCCTGACTCTTGCAATCTTTATGTTCCATATTCCACAATTATCCTAGAGCCTTAGGTACAGAAATTGGGTTAAAAAATTGTCAGTTAGGACTGGGCTCCACAGTTCTTCATTTTGAAGAGTTGTGGTTCTCTTTATCTGATGCAAGGAGACGTATCCTTGATGAGGAATGAGATATACTTACTTATCTGTGAGTATAAGAACAATTGTTTAGATTTTTGTTAGGAATTATGCTCGTTTAGTATAGTGGTGGCTGTAGGTTCTCCTCTAACATCCATTATTTCACTAGCCCCAGGTAGTTGATTATCAGGCTTATTAAATTCATTTATAGAGCTTTTGGTTACCGCCAAGGTACGCATGTCACTACTGCATCCTTATGTTATCACACTGTAGTTTTTGTTGTGGATTACAGGCAGCATAGTGGGTAGGACTATTGGTTGCTTCCCCCTCCTGGAAGTTTGCATGGCTCTTTCTGTACCAGGAAAGTAGACTTCAGGGAGAGGTTTGGGTACTCAAGTTTGTGTTCTGAAGTCTATGATGTCTCTAACGATAGTGATTTGCCTCCCACCTCTCAGTAACAACCAAGGGCAAGAGTAATAGCTTATAATATTTTGAAGAGTGTCTTAGACAACTCAATGGGGGCTTATTATGCTTGACATTAGGATTTATGTTAGATAGTCTATGGATATTTGGGGGAGCGCTGTAAGCCATATAGAAAATTTTCATTTAAAAAATATATATATACATTAGTATACTATACATAGTATATATATATATATATACTAAGTTATATTAGAGGTATTTTAATATAGTTAATTAATACTATAATTCTTTGAGTTTTCAGACATCATTTTTGTTATTTTATCCTCCACTGTCCTTCTGTATTTAGCTCCTTCAGTGTCCCCAGAGCTCCCCTCTACCTTGTATCCTGTTATTTTCTCTCTATTCATCCCTCAACCTCCATCCTGATAATGGTCCCTTATACTCTCTTGGTTTCTGCAGTTACTCCAGGATATATACTAGTAACATCTAAATATTTGGAGCTAGAACTCTCTGATAAGAGAGAACATGTGACATTTGTATCTCTGGGTATGGGGTACCTCACTCAATATGAACCTTATGAGTTCCACCCACTGATCTGAAAATTTCATGATTTCATTTGTCCTTAGAGGTGAATGGAGTTCCATGGTGTATATATGCAAAGTTTTTATTATCCATTTATTGGGTGAAGATTATTTATGATGTTTCCATTTCCTAATTATTGTGAATAGAGTAGCAAGGAATATGGATGAGCAAGTATCTGTGGAACAGGATGTTGAATTCTTTGGCCATAAGCCAAGGAATGGTACAGCTGGTCCATATGGTAGATTTATTTTTAGCTTTTTCAGGATTCACCACATTGATTTCCAGAATAGCTGGACCAGCTTGAAATTCACCAACAGTGACTGAAAGTTCCCTTTTCTCTACGTTCTCTTCAACATTTATTGTTAGTTGTTTTGTTGATCTTTGTTATTCTGACTTGAGTAAGATAAAATCAAAAAATTGTTTTGATTTATATTTCCAGAATCCTTAAGGATGATGAACATTTTTGAGATATTTATTTGCTTTTTTAAATAAAGAACAGTTCTAATAAATAGGATATAAATGATAAGTGCTAGCAACTTTGTATTCTGAAATAAGTGTAGCCTGATTAGAAAGAGAAAAACATGGAACAAAAAGTATTATTTATATTATCAGGAAATTTATGTTTATTTTGAGGCTATAATTTGAGAAGCTGAACATATTTTCTTACCTGTGGAAGTATCTCCTATTCCTATTCCAATATCAAGGAATTTAAAAATTCAGAACCCTGTGGTAATAAATCTAGCATTTTGTGTAAATGTGGTTTCAGAAAGGCACTTAAAGAGACACTTCCTTGTTTCTGTATCTTAATTTGGTGATGAGTTGATTTTAGTATGGACAATTTTATACTAGTCAATAGGCATTTTTAATGAACATTAGTTTTCCTTCTTGTAACCCAAAGAACCCATGTTGTTCTTCATGGACAAATTTACATTGAGATTAGACTTCACTGCTGGAATTGCTGACCAGTAGAATGAAAAAAAAAAAAAGAATGACAGTGCTAGTGTGTGTTGATTATGGGTCACTGGTAGAATACAGAAATTAGTACTTATTCCCTTGGTGGAAGAGGGTCAAGGACAAAGCTCTTGCAAGCTATTTATGTTACTGCGGGAAATCTCTTTTCTCAATATTACCAAAGTTTGCATAAATGGTCATTAGGAAAAATTGACTGCATGGAAGAAAAGTACATTCTGTACTTAAATCTGTTTTTTCATGTATTCCAAAAAGTTTGGAAGGAGTGAGAAGCAAGGGAGGCAGAATTTCACATTTTTTTTGAGGGGGGGATTACCGAGACATAAAGCTTCCATTAACATAAACAAAACAAACTGGACTGTGATTAATATTTAAAGTTGTTTGGATCCTGCACACTTGTTGAGGTTATAATCCTCCAATAATTACAATGTGAAGATATGTTTTAAAGAAAGAATTTTGTCTAATGCAAGGGCTGGGAAGCAGCTGAAGCTGTAAAGTGTAGGCCACACAAGCAGAAGGATCTGATTGGATTCGCACCAGCCATGGAAAAAGCTGGGTGTGGCAGCATGTGGTTTTAATCTCAGTACTGAGGAGGTGGAAAGAGAATGATCCCTAGGTCTTATTGACCATACAGCCTAGCCTTCTGACCACACCCCAAATGAGACCTTTCTCAACAAACAAGGTGGATATCTCCCCAGGACCAACACCTCAAGATTAACTTTTGACCTTAATATGAACAATACACACACACACACACACACACACACACACACACACACACACACACA
>CAJQZJ010034182.1:979497-1005700 GCA_907164525.1 Lophiomys imhausi
AGAGAGAGAGAGAGAGAGAGAGAGAGAGAGGAGAAGAGAGACAGAGAGAGAATATCTAATGTAAGAGTTATATTATTGCTGTCTATTATTATATTCCATTTTATTGTTATGATGAGGATGATGTCACAAAGGTTAGAATTGTATCCAGCAATACTAGATCTCCATCTAGTAGGCAAGTGCTCAAACACTGAGCAGTAATCACAATCCCAGTGTCAGAAAATTGAAAAGAATGGAGCAAGGAGATTTAAATTAGTTCAAAGAAATGAATAAGTATCGGGCCACCTCACTCCAAGCTATAGTCTAAGTCTCTTTTAAATTGTGTGAAAATTAGGAATGAAAGGAAAAACCATGAGGTGGAATTGCATTTTGATTCTTATTAGCTGAGTTTTAAAATCAAACAGCTCATCCATTTGTAAGTATAAGAGGGAAAATTGAGCTATTGATTTGACAAGTTTGTGAAAATATTGTTCACAGACTAGTTCATTAAAATAATTCATATTTTTATGATTACCCAAAATCTCATCAAAGCATTTGTTGCATTTAAAATCTAATTATTTTCTGGTTAAGTTTGGTGGTTTTATTCTAAGAGACATACAACCTTTCTTCTGACACCATAGCTATAAAATATGATAATTCAGCTCTTGATTAAATATGTTACAAGAAATCATACACAACATATTTCTTACATTTTTCAGTAGTAATATGTGACTCAAAAATTGTCAAGTAATAATATCGTTGTTTTTCTTTACACACACAGTGAATGATTGTATATAGCTAAGCAAACAGAAAAAAATGTAGCCTACTGGAAACAATAGTTTTAAATCTTGCTTGGGTTTCTGAAGAAGGAGAAGAAAGATGATTCAAATTTTAAGTTAAATGTAGTGTAGAACTATGGGTGGTGTGCATCATTCACTCATTCTGGGAGAACCCCACACTTCATGGAAGATAGCAAAGAGCCTCACTATGCTAGCATCAGGGAAGAAAAATCCAAATTCTTTCACTCACTCTGTCTCTGTAGGAGTCACCAAAGCACCTACCTGTGCCTTGGTATCTGAGGCACAGGACAGTGGAGCATTATATGGGGTAGTGTTTTTATTAATGCAGGGAATAGACTGGACAAGAACAGTGCTTGTAGTGTCTTCCAATATCCCATAACCAAAGGGAGCTGCTGTCCACACCAAAGCAGCTGATAAAAATCAATTTTACTCTTCTCTTAAAGAAGTAGATGTTCTGTCCATTCCCTGACATACTGATGCTTGAGACCCGAGGGCCACAGACATAGGCAAGACAAGACATGTCCATTCAATCTGAAACAGAAGAGTATATTCCCGCACAAGCTGATGGGTCACACACAGGCTGAGGGTTCTTCATTGATGTTAAAGAAGTAGTGTAGTCCCAAGAACCATTCTCAGGGTGCGTAGCTGTTTTTGCATGAGACTATCTTTTCAGCACCCAAAATGTGATATGTCATATTTATATCATATTTACTTATTTTATTAGATTAGCTTACTTTTTGTTTCAAGAGAATTTAGTGGTGTTAATAAGGAGATTATGTAAACACCTGAAATATAGAATAATGATTTACACTAGAATTGAAAACTAAATTTCTTAATCTCCCTTATCAATGTCAAACTAGTTTGCTATAAATTATAGATTTCTGACCTCTGAATTATTAGAAGAGATTAGTAAATATTGTTTCCCAATTGGATATTGCATATCTAAAATTTCCCCTATTATATCAGTTCATATTTAAAATAAGCTACAAGGTATGTGGGACATTCTACATTTTCTACTTTTCCAAATCTTGCACCTTCTCTGTTCTGAAATGCCTTCTTCATTCTCAGTAGTCACACCTAAACAGCATTCACCAGCATGCAATCAGAAGATGTAGCAAGTTAAAATAAATATTCAGAACATTAAAGAAGAAAGTACAAGATAGAAATGCTTCAAGAGAAGGTTTGCTCAGTAAAAGACCCAACTAGAAAGCAATTAAAAAAAAAATCACAATCACAATCCACATGTTAAAGGAAGGACTTTCTATTCATATTTATTAATAGTGGCTTTATGGTATTTTCCCTTTATGATTTTGTATACAGTTTTCAGAGCATTCAAAATATCATAAGTCCAGGATGTGGTCCATAACCAAATTATTCGGATGTTCTTTTAATTAATACACTGGTAAATTCAGTCCAATTTCACTTTTCAGTACTACAAGATATATCGTGAAAATTGTGTCTGTTCCTCAAAAATATCAGAAGTATCCTTTTTTTAACCTTTTTATTTTTTTATTTGTTTCCTTTACTTTTTATTTCTTCAAGTTACATCTCAATCGCAGTCCCCTCCCTATTCCCCCTCCAGTCCCACCATCCCACCCTCAAACCCCATCCTATTCCCTTTTTTTTTTTAAGTTTAAGGTATATCTTATTTCCCCCTACAGTTTCCCCTTTCAGTCGAACAAATGGCTCTTTCTCTTATAATAATAAATACAATACAAAACAACAGAGGTAATTAGGCCACAGTTATGAGGGTTATATGGCTTAGCGTACTTTCCCAATGTCCAGTCCATATGTATTTGGTACTTGACTTTAACATTCTACTATCCAACCATCTCCATGAGTTCAAAGTTCTATATCTGACTCAACATTCATATTAACTTCCAACACAATTTTAAAAGCATCTTATTAGATCTATAACACTCTCTTGACTCCTAAACAACTCAAAATTTAATTATGAGACTCTAGCTATCTGTTCTTCAACCACCTCAGAGACCTGAGAGGGATAAATATATCTGATTTTATAGAAAGTACAGGGTCTGCAGCTTCCAAAACTAAGAAATGACATACCAGTGGCTGCCTGGACAGTTCCCATTTTCTCTCCATACATTACAGCATCGATCTTCAGTCATTTGGCCCCGTTTCTCTGACAGACATTGATTGTAGAGCAGGGGTTATGAAGGACTTACCTACCCTGTCTTGGCAGAGCTAGGCTGCCGACTTACGTGCTTCAAGGTTTTGTCCTTTTTGAACAGCATTCTGTCTACAGTTGGAGCAAGGGGATTTTCCTACCAAGAGATAAGCTTGCGACTAATTCAATCATCTCCCACTGGAGATTCTTCGATGCTCATCTTCTACTTGGAGGAGACTAGGGTGTGCTGTCAGGAGTTGATATGTCTTGATATAAAACAATATAAAGTTACGAAAACATCTTTGAATGCCATATTCTGCAGATCTCTTGAGGTTTTTGAAGAGGCCCTATCTATCTCTTCTATTAGGGTAAGCAGATGTTGCTTGTCTCTTAGCAGCTTTATTTCTGATTAGCTTAGAAAGTAACTATAATAGGCTGTCATAGTACCTAAAAGAATGACCAGCTTGCATAACCATTAGTTTGCATTTCTTAATTATCCTTAACAGTTTATGGCAATTAGTAGTAAAAGGCTGAAACATCACATTTCATTTTTTTTCTTTACCTCCTAACCTTTCCATCCCATTTCTCTGGGGTGGGGTGTCCTTATATAACAGTCCCTCATCTCAGTTAAGAGGTCGTATGAGGGCCAAGAGCCTCCTCATTCATTGGGGGTCTACGAAGCAGTACCATCAATGAAAAATGTCTTGTTGCCTGGGAGAGAGAACTACTAAACAAACAAACCAATAAGCAGACAATAGATAAAAAAGACTAAAAAATAGAAAAAAATATAAAAAATATATAAAAATTAAAAATAAGAAGTCTATGTCCAAGTTCCCTTTGGTATGTTAGTTGTAGTATCGATACCTTCTACTATATAGCTAAAATCCTACTATAAGTGAATAGATGCCATATGCGTCCTTCTGAGTCTGGATTAGCTCACTCAGGATGAGCTTTGCTAGTTCCCATCCATTTGGCTGCAAATTGCATAATTTCATTGTTCCTGATAGCTGAATAGTATTCCATTGTGTAGATGTACCACAGTTTTTAAACCATTCTTCGGTTGAGGGACATCTGGGTTGTTTCCAGTTTCTAGCTATTACAAATAAGGCTGCTATAAACATATATGAGGAAACTTCCTTATGATTCCGTGAAGAGGCATTTGGGTGTATACCCAGAAGTGGTATGGCTGGGTCCTGAGGCAAAGCTATTCCAAGTTTTCTAAGATATCGCCAGACTGACCTCCATAGTGGTTGCACAAGCCTTCACTCCCACCAGCAATGGAGTAGGGTACCCCTTTCTCCACACCCTCGCCAGCATGTGCTGTCATTTGAGCTTTTGATCTTAGACATTCTGACAGGTGTGAGATGGAATCTCAGAGTCGTCTTGAGTTGCATTTCTCTGATGATTAAGGATGTTGAGCATTTCTTCAAATGTCTCTCAGCCATTAGGGATTCCTCCTTTGTGAATTCTCTATTTAGCTCTGTCCCCCATTTTTTGATTGGATTATTTGGTTTCTTGGCATTTAATTTCTTGAGTTCTTTGTAGATTTTAGATATTAGCCCTCTGTCAGATGTGGGGTTGGTGAAGATTTTCTCCCAGTCTGTAGGCTGCTGTTTTGTTCAAATGACAGTGTCTTTTGCCTTACAGAAGATTTTCAGTTTCATGAAGTCCCACTTATTGATTGTTGATCTCAAGTCCTGAGCTATTGGTGTTCTGTTCAAGAAGTTGTCGCCTGTGCCAATTAGTTCAAGGGTTTCTCCCACTTTTTCTTCTAGTAGATTTAGTGTGACAGGCCCTATGTTAAGGTCTTTGATCCACTTGGACTGAAGTTTTGTACAAGGTGATAAGTATGGATCTAATTTCATTCTTTTACAAGTGGACATCCAGTTGGACCAGCACCATTTGTTGAAGATGCTGTCCTTCTTCCATTGTGCCATTTTGGCTTCTTTGTCAAAAATTAGGTGGCCATAAGTGTGTGGGTCTATTTCTGGATCTTCAATTCGATTCCATTGATCTACTGGTCTGTTTCTATACCAATACCATGCTGTTTTTACAACTATTGCACTGTAGTACAGCTTGAAATCTGGTACAGCTTGATTTAGCTATTCTGGGCTTTTTGTTGTTCCATATGAAATTGAGACTAGCTCTTTCCAAGTCTATAAAAATTGTGTTGCTTTTTTGATAGGAATTGCATTGAATCTATATATTGCTTTTGGTAGGATGGCCATTTTTATTATGTTGATCCTACCTATCTATGAGCATGGGAGATGTTTCCATCTTCTAAAGGCCTCTTCCATTTCTTTCTTCAAGGACTTGAAGTTCTTGTTGTACAGGTCCTTTACTTGCTTGGTTAGAGTTACCCCTAGGTATTTTATGTTGTTTGTGGCTATTGTGAAGGGGGTTGTTTCCCTTATTTCTTTTTCAGCCCATTTGTTTGTTGTGTAAAGAAGGGCTTCTGATTTTTTTTGAATTAATTTTGTATCCAGCCACTTTGCTGAAGGTATTTATCAGCTGTAAGAGTTCTCTGGTGGAATTTTTGGGGTCGCTTATGTATACTATCATATCATCTGCAAATAGGGATAATTTGACTTCTTCGTTTCCGATGTTTATCCCCTTGATCTTCTTTAGTTGTCTTATTGCTCTAGCAAGAACTTCAAGTACTATATTGAAGAGATATGGTGAAAGTGGACATCCTTGTCTTGTCCCTGAGGTTAGAGGAAATGCTTCAAGTTTCTTTCCATTTAATTTGATGTTGGCCAATGGCTTGCTGTATATTGCCTTTATTATTTCTAGGTATGGTCCTTGTATGCCCGTTCTCTCCAGAACTTTTAACATGAAGGGGTGTTGGATTTTGTCAAATGCTTTCTCTGCATCTAGCAAGATTATCATGTTTTTTTTTTTCTTTCATCTTGTTTATATGGTGAATGACGTTGATAGACTTTCGTATGTTGAACCATCCCTGAACTCCTGGGATGAAGTCTACTTGATCATGGTGTATGATCCTTTTGATGTGTTCTTGAATTCGGTTTGCTAGTATTTTATTAAGTATTTTTGCATCTATGTTCATGAGGGAGATTGGTCTGAAGTTCTCTTTCTTTGTTGGGTCTTTGTGTGGTTTAGGAATCAGGATGGCTGTGGCCTCATAGAAAGAGTTTTGCAATGTTTGGCAATGTTCTTTCAGATTCTATTTTGTGAAAGAGTTTGAAGAGTATTGGTGTTAGTATATTGATGGATATATGTGCTTATGTCTCTTAGATTCTCCTGAAAATCTCTCATGACAACTTTATTTATTTGTGGTTTGTAATTAAACCATTTAAAAAGCACTTTCAAGAAGTCTTATTCTTTGTATCAAATGTTATATCTAACTTGAAATAGTACATCTATATAGTTAGTATATCTCTGAGTTTTAATGAGTTTAATAATGCTAAAATATTGCATAATAATTGCTTGTTTCCCTGGAAACCAATAAAAAATACAAATTTGTGGTAGGAAACTAAAAGGCACTGAGCAGAGTCCTTGTAGTATACATAAAATGCCATCTTTCGGTATTCTGAAACTGTGTGTGTTATACTGAGGGTCTATAGAATATCATGACCAAAATGCTTTGCCCTTGAGTTTCATGATCCCTGAGTGGTCTTCTTCAGAGTCTTAAACTGAGCCTTTAGAATATGTTCCTGAGTTTCCCTGAACACCTCCTTCTGGACCTACATAACATAGAAACAGGCATCCAATATGGTATGGCTCCAGACAGTCATATCCTCAAGATGCTGCATACACCCATTCCTAAGTGCCAGGGATCCCCAAATGTTATGTACAAAATTTAAGTATTAGTAAGTGTTAACAGAAGCAATAACAAACACTGCTGTACCTAAAAGGGTCAACAACACTTAGGAGAAATGTTTTCTCTTAGTAGATAGGTTTATTAAAGACATGGGTATCTATTATGGAAGCACATCATAAGTGCAAAGGACGTGAATGGGGACAGTAGGCCTTCTGTCAGTCTACACCAAGGGCAGAGTTTCCACAAGCTATCTGAAGGACAGCACTGCAAACCAAGACCAACTTAAGTATCTGCCAAGCTAGAATAGAGACCAAACTTCATTATCAGGTCTAGGTGGAAAGAAAAATATGATGCTGAACTAAATGAACTATAATAGAAAGTATAATATTTAAAATAATAAATGTTACAGAAATAAGTAATCTAGGCAATAAATCTAAAGAGGGTGGTTCATTGGGCAGGAAGAACCCATCTGAGATTTTGTGGCAATCCAGAAAAATGTCTGAGAAGGGTTGAACTAAAGCAGTAATATAGAACAGAGGAAAGGATATGCAGAGCTTTGACTGAGAGAAAAGTCGGTATTATTAAAAATGAGGGGAAGAGGAGCAGGAGAGAAGGAATGCCGGAAAGAAGGAGGTATGAGCATGGTGGTTACGACTTGCTGTGTCAGGACAAGGGAAGAGTCTCTGCCATAAATTCACAGAAGTTCAAGGGAGAGATAACCTCCTGATGGAGACAGAAATAGGAGAGGAAGAGGTGGATTGGCAGGGCTTTCAGAAAAGAAGACAGCCAGGTTGGACTTTAAGGGGAAAACAGCAGCTAAAGGGAAGAGAAGAGACAACTTCAGAGTGACAAAGGAGGCAGCCACAGGTAGAAAGGAGAAATCCCAAGAGAGGAGAGAAATTGAAAACCAAGAGGATGAGGAATTGTGCCAGTTCCTTTGGTCGAGGGTTTACTGAATGTGTGTCCCATATGAACTGGGCAGTCTGGGACCTGTGGAGAAGGTACAGACTGATGCTGAACTTCAGGTGCTCACAGTACAATGAAGGGCCACATGGAACAGGAACACAAGGCAACAGAATACACCACTCAGAATGGGCCTTTGGGACTTAAATTCATTTTGAAATGAATGTAACTGAGAATAAACAGAAAGCCTCTTTTAACCTTTTCTGTTCTCCTAACACAATTTATGGCTTTCTGAAAGCTTTGCTGACACACACCACCAAGGACAGAGTCATTTTACCACAGGACTATAGGCTTCAAAATACCGGAGTGCAAACTGGAAGAATACAGACTATTAATACATTCTACTTGGGAGAACAAAATCAAATTCTACTTTCATTTCAATATTATATGTGATAATGTTGAAGCCTGATGATGCTGGAGAAGGTTCATCATAGTACCAGCCCTTTTTACTGTAAAGGAGCCAGATCCAGATGACTTATGTGCCAAGATCTTTGATATCCTTGATGAGAAATGCAGAAGAAAACAGAATCATGGAAGACATTGAGTTTAACTCTGCCAGTAAAGGAGACCAATGATTTCAAGTCATGAATAGTCCAGTTTGTATTTTAATTAATTGGACATCTCAGGAAAAATACATTGGGAAGGTCAATTAGTTGTTCTTGAGTAATGGAAGAAACAAAATAACAGTGTGAACCAAGACAATTACAAAGAATATGAGAGTAACGGATCATATGTGAGCCTCTATAGACAACAAAGAATACACATATCACTGGCATTATGAATCTCCAAATATCTACCAGGGCTCATACATATAGTTTCTCAGTTAGTGACTGAGGGTTTAATTTCTTGCAAGAAGACTGTGGCATCATAGCTGGTACACTTACTAAATCCTGAGGAGAAACCTTGCCCTTCTTTTCATAATCAGTTTGAACCATCCTGCCCTGCTCATTTCCCAGATAAGTCTCATAATGCTCCTGCCTCTGAGAAATACCTAGAAAATATTCTTTTCCGAGTCACAGTGCCAAAGCCCCTCTTACTGCTCAATGGTTCTGGACTTTTAAAAAAATATGTATTTATTACTTCAGATTACTTCTCCATCACAGTGCCCTCTTGGACTTTCATAGCTCTGATCATTTCTTTTTGCTGTGACTATCATCCCATTATGCTGAATTTTTAAAATATTCATGGAGGAAAGAAACTATTGACTGATGATTGAAATGACTGTTTTTTTTCATTTATGTTATTATTGAAGTATTTGCAGAACTGTTTGATTAAATGTCAACAAATTTTTTGTTTACTGTTTCTACATTTCCCTTGTTTTGTGTTTTCATTGTTTTGGCTTCTTTCCTAGACTCCTATTCTTTCTAAAAGAAAATTAGAAAGTTAGAGGAACTTGAATACATTTATCTCCAACCATCTCATTTTAAAAAGTTGTATCATGTCATAATTAAATAATGACCCATGATGGATTTTCTATTTCTCAATATCTATATAAATATCTATCAAGGTTATACATATTATTATGAAGGCTGTCTGCAGTCTGGAGACACAGTTGTAACAATGAAATATGTGGGAAACTATTAACACAGCTCTGTTGTTAAGAGAGTAGACACTCTTTTGTTTTGCAGAATACTCAAGTTGGGTTCCCAGACCCCACATTTGGCAGAAAAGAATCAGCTCTCACTTCTTCCCCAGAGGATTGGACACTCTTATCACAAACACTGGCACTCAAGTGTGCATACTCCTGTATACATATATACATACCTAAAAATAAATGCACTTTTTTTTCAATTCATGTAATCTGAGTCTGAAGGTCTTTTAACCCAGAGATTGGGTGGTTACAAGATCAAGGCCAGACCACTGTCTCAGATAAGTAAGCAAGCAGCCTCTACTTTCAAGAGAAAATCACCTTGGGTTTTGAATGGATCAGATAATGTCTACCATCTGCTTTGCTAAATATCCAGACTCAGTGCTCATCTCATCTGCGAATATCATTGAAAATTCTTGGAGAAATAATATTACTCAGATCACTTCAAGATGTTTTCATTTAAGAGAGGAAATTAAGCATCACAACTCAGCAGAGCATCTAGGTAGAGAGGAAGAAGTGTAACTGTGATACTGTTAGACAAAATCTCTTTTCCATCATTAACTTATTAAGATGCATTTTCTCACCAGAATTTATCATTTTTCATTGTTAACATTCCACTAAAGCAAAACTGTCATCAGTAGTAAATATTCTTGAGCAAAACTCATCTCTGTTGTTATAGCAAACAAAATGACTCTTAAATATGCAAGTGTTTGGGTATATGTGGTACTTAACAAAATACATTTCCAAGAAGTTCCAAAAAACAAAACTAAATAGATTGATATCTTCTCCTTGCAATTTTCTAAGAAAATGGTCAACTGTCATTTTTCCATTTGTCAAGTTAAGTTTAATAGATATTAATACAGATAACAGGACGAGTCATTTTAATAGCAATCTTGCCAGATAAATATGCTCCACTATTTGAGTAATTAGGGTATAACATTTGATATAAGTGCTTTGGCACTGATACGCATGTGTATGACTCAGAACAGGAGCAAAATGATGGATGCTTTTGGTCTGGAAGAACTGGAAAATCTAAATTGAAATTTAATCACTTCTTATTTTCGAATAGCACAAATTCCTCCATCATCATCTTTCAGAATTGCTAATACAGATTTCTTTTGAGAATTTACATTATTCATTTTATTAATTAATTATAGGCATTCACATGAGCATGCTGTAAATTATGCATATGTGACATTATGCCCTACAAATTCTAATAAATAAATTTATATTTTTCATACTAATATTTCTTAATATAGAACTTACATTTTAGAAGGACAGAAAGCCACATGAAATTGTATATTGAAATGAGTCTATTTTAGACTAATGGTGTTCCATTTATAACATCAGATGAAATCTATCTAATATTTAAGAGAAGAATAAAATGTCTTTCTGAGTCACACTCATGAATTTCATTTCAATTTTTCTATTATTGAAGAATTTTACAAGAAAAGCAAGTGGCTCTAAATTAATATAACACCATGTTCTTATTGGCTAGATTATTATATATAATATATATTTCTACAAATAAAGCAAGAAAATAAAATATACATGTATTCATGCAAGATCAAGCATGTGTATTAATGGCCTAAAATGTAAGAAAGAAATATTTTATGTCAACATACATCAGTCAAGAACCACATAAACCAGGATAATTTAAGAGGGTTATTACAAAGGACATTAAATGTTCACGGTTTGTCACCTGAGACCTAAGGAAGCTAGGATCAATGAAAAGTGATAACATTTTGTTTCTTGGTTACTGCCTATTAAAAGGAAAGAAAAGAAAACCCACTGGGTGAGATTACGGTCACAAAAATGCCCATTTTCTGCTTCTGACATGAAGTTTCCCATGAGAACAATTTGCTAGAATCCAATAAAGTTCAAGACAAACACAGAGTCTTTCAAGTAATGTCATTTGTGGATATTTGAGGGAAGTCTCAAACTTAATGGCAAAAGAGAACAAGTACACAAAACATAAAGCAGAAAAAAAAGAAGCAGCATTGGGGGAAAATGACCTAAAAGACATAGCTGAAATCTTGTTTAACAAAATAACTAATACCTGTAAAATATAATCAAATGCCACCTTCTAGAAATAAAAACAAAAAAACAAGAGAAGATAAAAGGGGCAAGAAGCCAAGAAGCAAAGAGTCTTCTGATGTGTAATATGGGAAGAAGATTTTTGTTTTGTTTTCTCAAGAGTGTTGAGGGTTTAGCAGATGACTAGAAAGACATAATCCACAACACAGAAAACAACACAGGGAACAGGGAGCGGGTTAAAATCACCAGGAGTGAGAAAGGGATTTGGAAGGTGGGTAGAGAGAATTATCTTGGAAAGACAGTCCCCATAAAAGCCGTAGAGCACCCAGGTTGCAACCATCCATGCCAGAAGTACCCTCCCTTCGTGACTGGTATGGGACAGGGACTGCAGCGGATCCTCAGACTATTATCACTGTTTTATTGATACTCTGGGATAGAAACCGTTGTTTCCCTTTGGGGACACTTAATTCCTTTCTGTATTCTATATTGATACATTAAAACATCACCTTCTTAGCCAATGCCCTGATATTTTAAAAATATGGCAGAGCATAAAAGTCATTAATTGCCAACAATGATATTTTTTAGAGTTTACATCTATACAACTGCCAGTGGATTCATCACTTTTGTCAGGTTTAATTAGCAGCTGCACTATCCATTGCTGTATCCTCATTGGCAATCATTCCCCTCTGTGGTTGCTGCATAACGTACCAGAATGGGCTGGTAACCTTCTTTCTCGACTGAAGCTGGAGGACTTACTGCTTTCAGGGGCATGGGACGTTTGTGTGGACAGCACCAGCTGGCCCCAGTGTGTGTGTGTGTGCTGGCTTAAAACTGGGACTGTGATTGCACAGACACCAAGAATCTTATATGTAGGCTCATAAAATAATATTTAAGAGACTCTGCACCGTCATCACTATTATTTTAACCCAGATAAATAGGTCTGATGTAAGAACAAAGCAGTAAGTATCCTGTAAATGGAAAACACTGTGTACAGTTGTGACAACAAAGTACTTACAAAGTGGACTGTACAGCATGATTCATGTTCCTAAAATGTGAAAATAGAGAAAATTACTTTGAAAAACCTTATAAGCTTATTTATTCATTTTACATCCTGATCATAGTCTCCTGCTTTCCCTCCTCTGGGTTCCACCCTCCCACCCTCTTAGCCCAACCTCCCCTTCCCTACTCAGAAAAAGGGTGTCCCCATCTACCACCCCACCCCAGGACTTCCAGTTGCATCAGGTCTGAGAACATCAGCTTTCACAGAGGTCAGGCACCACAGCACTGCTGGGAAGGAGTGATTAAAAAGTAGACATCAGAGTCCATGTCAGAAACAGTCCCCTGCTCCACTTGCTAGGAGACCCACATGCCAACCAAATTGCCCATTGGTTACTTATGTGTATGGAGTCAGTTCATGTAATCTCTTTGGTGATTCAGTCTATGTGAGCCCCCAAGGCCCTAGGTGAGTTGACTCTATTGGTCTTTTTTGTAGGCATGTTGTCGCCTCTGGGCCCTTCTATTCTTCCCCCTTTCTTCCACAACACCCCTCGCTCCTCCTAATGTTTGGCAGTCATTTCCATCATCTGTTTGGGTCCGCTGCTGCATGGAGCTTCTCAGAAGACAGTTATGCTATGCTCCTGTCTGTAAGCATAGCAGAGTATCATTAATAGTGACAGGGGTTGGCTCTGCCCCTTGGGATAGATCTCAGTTGGGCCACTCATTAACGGTTGGACATTCTTTCAATCTGTGCCCTATATTTATCCCTGTATATCTTGTGTACAGGGTAAATTTTGAGTTGAAGGTTTTGTGGGTGGGTTGGTGATCCCTTCCCTCCACTAGAAGTCCTACCTAACTAGAGGAGGCCTCTTCAGTCTCCATATCCTCTGCTACAAGGGGTCTCAGCTTATAGTCACCTCTATATCTTCCTGGGGGCCAACTCTGTCGTAGGTCTCCAGCTTGTCTCAGAGATGCCTTCCCTCAGTTTTTTGAATACAAACAAATGAAGGTAGCCCAAACTATGAAAAAAATGACAGAAAACAAATATGGGGTATTTGTTACCTGTAAGAGGGAAACATGTTATTTCAGGGACTTGAACTTTTGTCAGTTTTTGTATTAATTTTCTACATTGTTTTAATAATATCTTGAGTCAAGGTCTTATATATTTTAGGTTGGCCCTTAACTTGCTATAAAGTTGAAGATGATCTTGAACTTTTGATCCTCCTGCCACCATCCCCAGAGTGCTGGAGCTGAAGGCTTCACCACCTTCAATTATATATGATGTTGGAGACTGAACCCAGAATTTTTGGCTTACTAGGTGATCATACTACTGACTGAGCTATACATCCAGCCTATTTCTCATGCCTCTATAATTTTTCACATAAAATATCCAAATTTCTAATATTACATAAAGTACCAATTATCAAATTATGGTTGCCATGTATGATACTTATGCTGCCATGGTCAGGAACTGTTAAAACACTAAGGAACACTAGATTCTCTTTTCATCCATTGGCATAAAAGACATTCAGTGAAATTCTACAGATGCTGAATGGAAATTCTGACCAGCAAAACTACAAACTAAAATTAATATTTCATTTTCAAAATTCACTATATTGTCTAGTATCACACTGACAAACCATGTCTCTGATACATACATTTTTTAATTATCATATAATATCTTAGGGACCATTATTAGACATTTTTCAAACAAAATTTGTTTTGGTTGTATCATTGCCCCTCTTTGCCACACTTTCCTTCATATCAAAATACTTGTATGAATTCTTGGAGGCTGAGAACCTTCCTTTATAAAAGATTTGCCAATGTCTATTGTCAGCCTGTAATTCTTGCTTTTCCATGTGTTCCTAACCCTCAGGAAGAACACAGACACAGACAGAAGCTAGCTTGATTCACAGCTCCAAGTGGCTTCCTGAGTCTGTTTGTGTTCTCTTACTGTGACAAGCCCTGGCAGGTTCCTCCAGAGTATTTGTTCAGGATACAAAATTTTAAGTGCCAACCTTTCTGAAATTCAGGAAACGTACAACAAAAGACTTAAAGAGAACAAAAGCATCTGGTCATCTCTTCCCTACACTTGCAAATTTCTCTCTAGACTATTTCTAGCAGTTTTCAAAGTGCAGCTGAAAACTACACATAAATTCACAAAACCAGAAGAAAAGTAAATACTTATTACCTATTTGCAGGCATAATATCAGAATCACCTCTAGTTTGTTCTTAACTATATGTACAAATTAAATATATAACATAAAAGAAAAACATGTGCTTAGACACGTAAATGTGCAAGTGTGTATACATGTATTTACATTTATATATTTTACCTCCAGAAATAATCACAAAAACATCCATTTGAACCAAGGATGGTTATCAACCATGATTATACAGTCAAAGTTGTGTTTAATTTTTGCATATTTTATTGCTGAATGTTGATTTTTACTGCATATTCATAGTGAGCTACCATCTCTCCATGTTGTAGCAATACTGGGTTGCTCTAGTTGTTACCTTTGGAATAAAATATGTGGGAAATAGTGACACAGAATGAAGACTTTGTGATATTAATTTATTTCTATATTTGACCATGCTGGGGATCACACACTAAGCAAGTCAGTCACAGGTCAATATCCACAACACAGGCAATGCTGGAGCTCTAATGTGAGATTTGGATGCTGATAACATCACTTCTGAATGTTAGGTTCTTGGACTGATGTTTCAAATTATTTCCTTTTTCCTTTTGTTTCCTGGAAAAGAGCAAAAGGCATGGAATCATTAAAGCAGTATGTGTGTGTGAGGTTGCACAATAGAAAATCATATGAGTTACTTAAAAACCAAAGCATATAAAATAATTTATCCTTCACGGACATTTATATATCCGTCTGTTAGAGCACAAGCTAGAATCATATGCAACAAAGGAAGCAGAATTTTCTTACTGTTCTCTGCATGGAAGCAGCATTCATCATATGATTTCTTAATACCCTCTTTTAACCTATGTCCCTCGGAAGCAAGCTTAAATGATTGTGGTCTGAAAATCACCTCATTTTACTTTCTTCAAGTGCATGTCTGGTGCTGAACCACAACAATTTTCTATCTCCTAGTGAAAGATTTCTCAGTGCTCATGCTGTAACATGTATACAAATATAGACAAGAAGAAATAATTAATGTTGAGACCTCTGGTGAGGTGGGGAATAGAACTGCAGCTTCTATCAGTTTATGGTGCCTACTTTTAGCTGGTTAAATTGTAGTGTTATCATAAGGTTGAAACCTGGAATTTTCTATGCAAGCCAAATCCTGAGGTAGAGCCTATCATTATTCTTTATTTCTCCCCATTTAAATACATGTGATGACCTGCCTAGTTGAAGTGGGTTTCCTCACCTTTAAAATTTCTTCTACAGCTATGAGTGGTAGACTGTTTTGGTAATCCTAGCAACCCAGAAATCCTGGGAATGAGACTCACAAGTTCAAGGAAAGCCAAAGTTATATACCAAGACCTAGTCCCTAAAAAATTCAAAATCAGGGTTGGATAAATGGCTCAGGAGTTACTATATAGTCATGAAAACTAGAGTGTGGCCCCCTAGCACTATGTAGACATAACAAGCTGGGTATTCCACAAGCACTTGCAATTCCATTTCTGAGGAATCTGGCACCTTTCTGACCTACTGGAACACACACACACACACACACACACACACACACACACTTACTTATACAAACACACACTCATACATATACACACAAAAATAAAAAAGTAAGCCTTTCAAAACCATAAGCAATCCCCACTGTAATAAATAAAGTCAAGGTTTTCCACAGTTTAAAATCTAGACAAAATCTGTATACTAGACTAAATGATGAAGTTTAGTGCTGAAGCCCTTGTTTAGCATGTGGAAAGTCCTAGGCTCTCTTTTCCCTATCCCCCCCAAAAAAAATGAGAATAAAGGAGAGTAATAAGTAATAAATCCTTAAACTTAACTTATAATTCTTTAAATTCTGAATTTTGTGATTAATAATTTTCAATGAAGTAGACAAAAAATTTCCTTGTCCATTTAAATAAAAGCTTCCAAACAGGGAGCCCTGGTCAAACATTGGTTCTTTGTAATCTGACTGATTAGTCATTTTTGAATTTTCTCAGCATATCACTTTGGCAACTTATTTTGATTTAGCTAGTCTTTCCATTTCTTGTCTTGTCATGTCTTATCTTTCTCCTTCAACCCACAACCTTTTCTAAAATAAGGCCTCATGTACCCAGGATGTGCTTTAACTCCAAACATGTTCTTGGACTTCTAATTCTCCTGTCTCTCCTTCTGGAGTCTTGAGATTACAGGATTCAATCTCCAGGTCTGGCAAATGAAACCTGGGGATTGAACCCAGAGTTTTATGCATGCTAAGAGAGCATCCTACTAACTGAGCTATAATTTCCAGGCCTTTTCTTTTCTTCTTTTAACAACAATCAACAAACATAATTACAACTGTATATGTAATAATCTGAAATACAAACTGTCTGCTGGTTGTTGCAACAGCATCCTTACAGACAATATTTTACTAGGGAGGCCTTATATATTGCTCTCATACATGATAACATTTTATGAAAGATATAAAAAATAATAATCTATTGTTCCCAGGACTGAACACTTTTGTTAAACTCTTATTCTTCTCAAGAAGATCTTCAAAGATTTTCCAATCTCACTTTATTGTTTGTTTGTTTGTTTGTTTGGTTGGTTGGTTGGTTGTTGTGGTTGTTATTTTTATTAAATTATCTGGAACAGCTAGATGGTGCAGTCAACAATTTTTATTTGAATAGCATAGAGAACAAATCATAATTCTTTCTCAGAGGAACTGGATGATAATCAAAGTGAATACTTAGGAGCCAGGAGCCTTGGAATACCCCCACACTCAGAGTACTCAATGGAGATCAGTAGAAGAATCTGGTGAGCATGCCAACTCACACACCCTCTCTTCTGCTGCTTACAAAGGATTTCTCCATCTCCTTTAAAACACTAAATCTCATAAAATGCAACAAGATTTAACAAAAGACCCAAGTGATAGGTATGACAAAGGAGGACCTGCCCATTCTCTCTTTTCAAAAAAAATACTACTTTATTAATTTTTTGATAATTTAATATGATGTACTTTGAACAATTCTTTGATCTGTGAGTATAGCAATCATAAGATTTTCCCCAGAGGTGTTGTAGCCACAGCATTTGAGTACACATTCCAAATAGTAAAATTTCTTCCCTTGGGAAACTCCTGAGAACTTCTCCAAGGTTTCATGCACTCACCCCTTAGTCAGTACACAATAGAAGTCATAGAAGTCCCATGTTTCAAAGCTTCGAAGGAATTCCCCAGAGACACATATGCCTATCCCAATAGCAAGACAAGCTGTGCATCTAAGAGGACATTTAGAGTTTAAAGACATGACAGAATCGACTACCCCCAAAAGAGGTTCTTGTTTGAAACTTGGCAATGGTTCTAGAAGTTAATCAGGAAGCTCTCTCTACTGAGCTCTCAAATGTGTCACCCACCTCATTGTCATCTTCAGCTCACAATGTGTAAGTAGTCATGTCTGCAGCATGTTGTACTGCTCACACTGCAAAAGAAGTTACTGTGTCATTGCAGTATGTGACTTTGACTATAGATACACAAGGAGAAAGTTGGGATTTGACACTACATGAATTCCCATGCACGCACAGACATATTCATAAGAATGTAGACACAAATAATATACCTATAGATAGATGTACGTACATGTACATACAGTGCTATATTTTTAATGTAGAATATCTTTAAAAGACCTATATGTTAAGGGCTTGGTCCCAAGAATAATCTACCAAGCCTTAAAATGTGACATTAATTTTATTTAGAGGGATGAATTTTTCTTCTTGCAATTGTTCCCTTGGAGGGGATTGTGGGATCTACACTTTTCTCCTTTCCTTCTTTTTATTTAGGCTTTGAAGTGTTTGGTTCCTTTTCCACTGCTCATTTCTGCCCAGGGTATGCTGCCTCATCACAGGCCCAAAATAATAGAATTAGTGAAACATCAAGTGGAAGCTCCCTACCTGGGATCCCAAATAAATCTTTTAAAAGTTTATTATTGTAACTATTTGTTATAGTAACAGGAAGCTAGTTAAAACACACATCTAATCTAATTACTACACACACAGTTTGCAGCTAACTGTGGTATGCTCAGGTTTACAGAATTTCATCATGTGTATGATGCTAGTACTTACCCCATAGTGTCTATAAGATAAAGCCTACAGGGCTTCAGAGTTATATGTGTGTCTATGAGAAACAAGACATTTTATTATATTTCTTCACAGAGAAACAAGCCTCATTTTAGCGATCCTTGAGCAAGTTAGTGCACTTAGCACTCTTATATAGAATCTTGTAGTCTTCAGTGGATACTTATTAAATATGAATGATGACTTGTATTTACCTGTATGTTGAAAATTCATTTTTCTTTACTTATCTATTACTATCTATACAGAAAAGATCATGCCCAAATTTTAAGTTACTGTCAATGTCTCATGCACAACAGCCTGCTATTGCCTAGGCAAGTCTGTAGCATGCTAAAGATGCAGAAGGATAATGAATTCTATGATTCACTTGCCATTGACTATTCTGCTAATGGAGCATGACTGAAGCATACTCCTTATAATTCCGCTATAAAAGAATCATGGGAGTGTATAGATTGTTACCCATTTTATTCTGTAGGTTAGTGAGAGAAAGTATTTGGGGTGTGACCATGGAATTTGACTAATTTGTCATGAGCAGGATTTTAACATTTTTTTGTTTGTTCTTAACTTCCAGTGAAGACTCAGAGACCTTCACCCTGAATCATTTTGGAAAATATTGCCAGATACTGCCCCGAGAGTCCACTTAAATCTCTTCTTAAGAACTTTGTTGTTGGGGCAAGATTCATGACTCAGTCAGTAAAATGCTTGCTAAACAAGCATGAGGAATTGAGTTTGGATACCCACCAGCATGTCATGCATTTGCATTTCCAGTGCTGAAGAAATGTAAACAGATCCCTGAAGCTCATTGTCCATACATCCTAGCACACTCAGTGAGCTCCAGGTTCAGAGAGAGGCTTTGTCTCAAAAAGCAGTAGAAAGTGGTTGAGTAAAAACTGCATTTATGTCTGATCTCCAAGTGTATATGAATGCAAGTACACATATATACACGTATGGGCACACAGACACACAAACGGTCACACAGACACACACACATGCACACACACAAAGTCTATTGTTAACATTCCCATAACCACTCAACAAATCTAGTTACCCCACAGTTGTTGGGTTTTTTTTCTTTTTGCCTACTTACATACATTTGGAAAATTGGTTTTTGTTTATATAGGCCAAATAAAATATGAACTAAATGAAATGCATAAAAAGCTTGATAAGTCCCTTCTATATCTTCAATGCCACATATCATATTTACTATATAGAAAGTAGCTAATAAATATGTATTGAATCACTAAATCATGCAAGTCAGTTTTGTTGAAATGGCAAGTTTTAACAACTTCAGCATGACTCTCACATTTCTAAACATACTACCATACAATTTTGCTGAAAGGCAACAGAATGTGAAAGGTTTGTCCCACCATTTCTGTTCTCTGTTTCTATCCTACAATCTCCTGTAGAAACTTTCTAGAAGAGTCTCCTTATCCTATTTACTCTCTGAGCCCTTCAGAGTCTATCCAAAAGAAGACCACACTTTCACTAGCTTCACCTGGGAGAAATATCCTCTCTGAGTTCAAAGAGTACCACACACTCAATAACGCATGGTTGTCTCTTACCTATTTTCTCTTTGCACCCTGCAAATGCTTTTATGTGTATGCAACATCCAGCCATTGAACACTACATCTCTACACAAATTCATACCTTCATTAATCCAGCTGCCTGGCCTGAACTGAACAGAGAAGTCGGCATGGCATTTATAGCTTGACAAGCTGAGGGTCAATGAAGGGAATGGTCCAGCTTGTCCAAATAGAGAGATAAGAACTCAGATGGAAACATACTATTTTCTCCTCTGGTATATATCCACTCCTTTATCCAGCAGTCATTGAATTGAGAACATGCCATTGTGTGGGGCATCAGAGACATCAAAGATCAGGCAACAAAGGAGACATACAATGCTCTTTTTTGTGAAAAAAACACATATAACAATGCCAGAAACTAATATTTAGTTGATGTGATTGCAAAAGTTTAGGCAGTAATAGTATCACAAACTGAATAAAACTAGACAACAGAAATCATTTAGGCAGTGATAGAGGCTGAGATATAATGCTAAGGGTGCCATCTCCTGATCTCCAGTGCTTTGAGCTTTTGAAACAAATATAGTTCTTGAAGGAAGGTCAACTTTTAGAATGATGGAAGATGTGACCCTGGTGTTGCCATATGCCTTACCTCAGGTCACCCAGAGATGTATTCTGAGATAAGAATTTAAATACAAACTATTAAAGAGTTACTTCCAAGATACAGCAGTGGGGACCAGGAGAAGAATGTAGAATGTACTGTGAAAGGCAAAAATGTCTAAGCTGAAGCCTGTTTGTTGTATGATTATTTTGTTTTCTTTCAAGGTGATGGTCTGAAGGGAACCTCACTCCATGTTTTATTCCATTGTAAAACAAATGTCCACCGTCCAATCATGGGTCACTACCCCTGGCTGTCTAAGCTTTCTGGGACCCAGGGGTGTAACTACGTACTTGAGCTCAACTATGGCATTACTATAAAGAAGTTTAACTTCATATGCTGGGTGGGAGCCGTAGCATCTGTCACTAGGTGTCAGTAAGGTCTGGATGGAGTTTTAATAGCAGCAGAAGGAGCTGACCAGCAAAAATACACAGACAGCCCCCTCAGAAATGAGAGAAGGGGGTCTTAGCTGGAGCTTTCAGTAGATCAGTGTGGTCCAGGCTGAGGCTAATTTTAAGGAAGGACATGAACAAGACCCGAGAGAATCAGGCAATGTGAAAGGAGATTAGACTCGGCTCTACTGTGTCATGGATAAAGGCACTATTTTCCATTATACTGGTTTCAGTGAGAATGAACCCCATAGGCTCATAGATCTAAATACTTAGTCACCGGGAGTAGCACTGTTTAAAAAGATTAGAAGGTGTGGTTTAGTTGGAGGAACTGTGTCACTGGGGTGGGTTTTGTCATTTCTAAAGGTTCATTCCATGTCCAGAATCTCTCTCTATCTCTCTTCCTGCTGCCTACAGATCCAGATGTAGAACTCTCGGCTGCTTCTCCAGGACCATTTCTGCTGTGTGCTGCCATGCTTACTGCCATAGTGATAATGAACTAAACCTACAAAACTGTAGGCAAGGTCCAACTGAATGCTTTCTTTTATAAGACTTTCATTGGTCATGGTATCTCTTCATAGCAATAGAACACTGATTAAGATATCCAGAGATTCCTTTGACAAAAGCTATGGTCCTCAGGGTGGTGCCACTGGGACATGTTGTGTACCATTAAGAAGTGCAGAGAAGTCCTTAAGACATAGGAGGATAACCTAAAAGACCAATATAGGACCTCATTTCCTCTCCCTGGATACTGATTCATGATATGAGTAGTTTGCTGTATAGGTGTTCATAACCCTCACCCTGAAACCCAAAGAAAAAACGATGACTGGTTTAGACTGCTATTCCTAGAGTTGTGAGCTAAATAAACCTTTTCTCCTTTTAAGTCAATTGTTTCAGATATGTTATTACAGTAACATAGAGATGACTAATGTAATACAAGTCTTTAGTATGATTGTCAGGCTTTGGAGAGTCTGAAACATTTGTGTTTTATTTTTTAATTCATTTTGGTTACTAAAAGAAAACTCGTTTTTCAAAGGACAGAGTTGGGAAATATCTGGGAATATGGCTCAGCCAGTAAAGTGCTTCCCATGCTGGCAGTACCCCCTGAGTTTGATCCTCACCACCCAAGTGAAAACCTATAATGGTGACTCAAATTCCCAGCACTGGAGACATAGAGATGCCACTGGAGCTTGCTGGTCATGCAGTCTCTACAAACTTCCAAGCATCAGGTTCAGGGAGATATGTTGTCTCCAGTCCTTCAAACATACAAACACACGAACTTTCCCCTTTTCACATCCTCTCACTAACTATAAATAATAAAAAATACCTATAGGTACTCCTGATTTAATTAAAAATTAAGTTTTTAAGATATTTGACAGCTAAGGGACATTGAACTTTTATTGAACATTGACATTATACAGTATCTATCTGTCTATCAAACTCAGTCATATCTATTATCTTTCCGTCAATCAATATGACTCTTACCAATATTTGACCTGCTACATTTTGTGCATATGCACATTCATACAGATTCACAGGTTATTTTATTCTGTTTATTATTCATGAAATCCAATGCAATTTAGGTACTAAACTGGATTTACATCCCATATAAGAGGAGATAAATAGGGCAATTGTGTTTTCATATGGGCATTATTCTCATGGGACTATGGATGCCCTTGGGTTAATTGTAGATGTTAATTTACTGTCATATACCAGATCATGTTGACAACGACCCCTGTCTTTCCTAGATACTCTGCTACCTATGACACAAATAAAGTCAGAGAGTATTTCCATGCCAATTGCTACACAATGGCAGGCTGCATATCACCATTGCTTTATGGCACATATCCATTAAAGCTAACATGTTATATCAAATATCTACAGACAAGGAATGTTTAAACCTTTAGTTAGAGCCTAATCATATGCAAAAACACATTCAAACCTTACTTATCCTTGCTACTTTTCCTACTCTTGGTCCACTGTACTGCTATACTTGCTTTTGCAACAGATTTCTGCCTTACAATTAGTGTTTTCCTGGTTTAAGATACTTCTGTGTAATTTCTGAAATCAGAATCATGTGGACTTGTTTTTTTTTTGTTTTTTGTTTTTTTTTTTAGTATCATTGTTAATAAAAAGTTGGTCTTGTTAATGTCTTGAAATGTAACCACACCACTTCCAGTCTCATAATTTTCAGTAGGGTAGCTCAAAACCACATGTGAAGATGTGTGTCTTTACACTAATGTTACTAAAGACCAATGAAAGTGGATCACGAGACGTTCAGAAGCAGCCATCCTTTATTTCATCTAGGGCTTTCGTAGCCGCACTTGTCGTTGTTGATTTCAACCCTGTGAACTTGAACCCTTCCCTGCTATATATGAAGACAGAAAAAAATGCAAATAAAAACTAAAATATCACAAATTTCTCACATTTGAATGACTGAGACTTCTAGACAGTTTTTTTCCTTATGTAGTCAAAAATAGACAACCTCCCCAAACCTCCCCAAGGTATGGATGGGAATTGCAGACCCCATAAGCCCTTGTGAAGAACTCAGTTCTATATTCCACTTGCAGCAACCATTCTGGTCTCTTTCCATTATGTTTGTCTACCATTTTAAAAAAACTTGTTTTAAAATCCCAGATTTAACTTTTCTATTTTTATTTCCATAATTATCTCTTTCTTCTTATATTGTACATTTAAAAAAAATCTCAATTTGTCCAAAAATGTTTAACTGAAACTTTTGAGAAAGCATACTTGTTACTGAAAAAAAAATTAATCAGCAAAATCAGTGAACTAATTTTAATGATGATTACTATTTTAATGGGTGAATATTTTTAGCTCCATCTGGAATGTGAAAACGCTCTCTGACTTGGTGAGATTTAAAGTGAGCACAAACTGCGTTGTGCCACATCTAACAAGCTCAGCACATTATCTTAATTCAAGTTAGAAATATATTTATAGAAGAGACTAAATGCTGCTCTATATGTAATGAATAAATGATGCGGGAGAGAAAAGTCTGATAAGTGAGTAATGAGAGTATCCCTGAACGGCCACAGCCAACTAAATGTTCTGCTGAGAATTGTAGTGACTCTGTCCTGTCCCATTTTTCTTGTTTTATGAGGAAAAAAAAAATCTATCCATTTAGGTTAAAGCTGTAAACTACCATATTATACCTGGTGGGGTATGTTTATGACGTTCATTAATCAGACATGAGTGCTGTATGTCCACTCTTTAGTCAGAGCAGAGAATGGAATTTTCCACAGAACATCATGTTATGATGGTTCTGACTCATGCCATGTCCCCATAAATAAGGTCTCTATGAAATGTGTATTGTAGAAGACTCTGCATGGAATATCCTTGCTGATAGTTTTCAACCTCAGAATCTGTTATGTGAACTACATTTTCTGTCATTTGTTTTCACAGTTGAAGCATTAGATGAAACCATAACATTTATGAGTACACATTTGTTCACTGTCAGTATAATGTATTGTGAGACAGCATCCTGCTGTATTGGCGAGGGACAGGGAGAAACCAAGAAGGGAGGGGGTGGAGTTTTATTCAGACTGTCTGCCTGCTATAAAGGCAAATATGTTTCTTCTCCAATAGCCTTCTGAATAAAGTTAATTGTATTGAAATATTTTCGAAGGAAATTGCTGTTATGGAGTTTAGCCTTATGTTATCAGAGACAAAGACACCAAAAATAAATAATAATCAGCAGCTTCAGGTAGCCGTGCTTTGTATGAGGGAGGTGATGCTCTGACACCTGCTTCATGGTGCCCACTGAGGTAAGGACAATGGCCTCCAAGATGAAAGCAATACTGTGCCTCACAATTCTTTTTCTTTTCAGAATGCTAGGCATAAATGAACAATTGGGGCTTTTGACTTCAGTGGCAGCCAACCTGAAACAAAATATTTCATCTTTGGCAGCAAGCATCCATCACCTAGCAAAGAGACATATCAAGTGTTGACCGAAGAACCCGGAGCCAGGAAACAGTCGCTGGAACAGACCTTGTGGACCCCAGCATTCTCTTCTGTGGGGGGAAGTAGAATAAATTAAATCAGAGAGTGAATTTGCTTTCTCTGAGGGACATTTTTGGTAGTAGTGTCTACCACTGAAAACATTTCTTTAACCTTCTATAAATCAATGAAATAGCCTCTTTATTAGATAAATGTTCAATTCCATTTTCAGGGATATGAATTTAGGTCTTTCAAAGCATCTCATTATCTCCAGAAGATGCCATAGGGTTGCTGTTCTGAAGAGTTTCTTTTTGCACGTCTGAGATTGGAGTCACCATACTATCCTCTCTGGGTGCCATTTATACCACACACCTACTTTCTGAAAGAATATACACCATAAAGAAAAACTTTATTATTTCAACACACATAACTACTAGCAATGAATGAAATTGTGGGTTAAAGTTAAAGGACGGATTTTAGCACTCCTAAAAGTGGATGGAAAAAGGAATATAATGGCTTTTCACCTTCTTGCATATTACATGGAGACATATAAGTTTCTCAACACAACAGGAAAAAGTTAACATAAGATTCAAGGGTTCTAAAACCACTGTTGGAGCTCTGCTGCATTGGATTTATTTTCTTGTGCTTTTATATGCAAGACGTGAAGAGCACAAAGGACCATAAATGTTTATACAATGAAATATTCTCTTACCTTCTAAACCATATTGTGAAAGAGGCAGATAAGTCAGCCACTCACCTGCCACCCTGAACTTTGATAACAAGCTAAAATTGCTTTATTTAATACTCTTCATTCTTGTTCCTGCTTTCTCAGAAGTTTTTCTCTTCAGGAGTTTATAATTTTCCCAAACCCACTTACAATATTAAAGATCACCCCCAAGGACTTTAACTCTGATCTCTGACATTGCTCATATAGTCAGCTCATCAGAATTAAATCTTTCTCCACCCAAATTCCACATCTGATTCACAGTGCATAATCATATAGAAGTTCTCATTACTCAAATTTCTACATCTTTACCAGTCGCCATGGTGTGTGTTTTGTGTGAGTTTGAACAGGTCTGTTTATATCTATCTATCTATCTATCTATCTATCTATCTATCTATCATCTATCTATCTATCTATCTATCTATCTATCTATCTATCTATCTATCT
>CAJQZJ010034182.1:1005710-1039958 GCA_907164525.1 Lophiomys imhausi
TCTATCTATCTATCTATCTATCTATCTATCTATCTATCTATCTATCTTTTGTGTGTGTATGTGTGTGTGCATGTACATATTCCTATGTATGTGTATGAATGTGTAGAGCAAACATGTATGCATGTGTGCACTGAGGGCAGAGATTGACATCAGGATATTTTCCTTCATCAGTCTTCATTTTGCTTTCTGAGACAGGGTATCTTTTTGGTTTAGTGTTGTAGAAATTTTATTTTATGTTTATGAATGGTTTACATGCATGTATTTTGTATATGTACCTGTTGCCCAAGGAGGTCAGGTGTCCTGCCACTGGAGTACAGATGGAACTGGAGTTAGAGGCAGTTGTGAGCCACCCTAAGTAGGTACTGGGAAATGAATTCACACCTTCTGGGAGGACAGTATACCCTCTTAACCACCGAGCCATCTCTCAAGGTAAATATAAATGGAAAAACAGGTGGCCTAGGAATTTTGTGGCAGAGATTCAAAGAAATAATATAGTTCCATTTCTATTCCTGTGATACAGCATCATTGCCATAAGCAACTTGAAGAGAAAGCGATTTGTTTTACATTACAGCTTGTAGTCCATTAACTAGGGAAGTTGGAGAGGACCTCAAGGTAGACACCTAGAAGCAACTGAAGCAGAAGCCATGGAGGAATGCTTCTTAAGACCATGCACCCCCAAGCCTTGCTCAGCCTGTTTTTTTATATAATCCAGAACCAGATTGGTGGCACCAACCCTTGTTGGATGGGCCTACCCACATTAATCATCAATCAAAGAGACGTACACCTCTTCACACCAACTTGGCCTGTGTAGGGTCAACATAAAAACTAGTCAACACAAGTTGTATCTACATGACTTGTTAAGTAATTTTCACAAAACATGCAAGCAACTGATGTGTTCTAGATGTTTTATCTAAGCAAAAATACAGAACAGAAATCAATTTTGCACAATTAGTTGATGAATTATGATAAAATGAACTCTTCTGGCTCCATTGCCACCAGCTCAACCAAAAGTGCTTGGCTAGCGCTGGCCGACTCTCTTCACCTCATGAGTGTTTCCTCACAGAGATTAGAGCCTTCAGTAAGGCATTGCCAAGTCACCACTATGCTCTCCCAGCATCTTGTCTTTCTGTTTTAGAATGCTAACTCCTCCATTTACCACCCAGTGGGTGGCTTTTTTATAGCTTCCTTAGTTCATTTTTGATTAACTAGAACAACTGGTTTCTGCTGTCTGTATTCTTATACATTGTAAATGGCCCTGTCCACCAAGGCACCAATGGAAAGGTATTAACAAAATCTAGAGTTAGTCTCTCATTTTTGTACATACACTCTCACTACAATGTTAGGTTTCAACCAATGGACAAATGGCTGAGGTGTCTATTTAATACATCAAAGTGGACTTGGCTGCCAAGTTCTCCCTGCAACTCTCAATCCCTACCTGTTACAGGGTCCTCTTGGCTGGCATATCCTGCTCCCGAGCCTGAATCTTCCAGCCCAGGAGGCTGGACTGCTCTTTCCTATATAATTCAACCAATTTGGTTGCCTGTTCTTCTTTGTACCTTTGGGTCTCCTGGCAAATGCACCCTTTTCCCTTCCTTCCCCTTCCCATTCTCTTCACGTGGCACAGCTGAGGCTGGTCCATGTCTACTCTGGCTACACTCCCCCTTTTATTGACCATAAAGCTTTCCCTACACCATATCTAGGAGCAGTTATGTTTCTTGGTTTTTTTCCCTTTTTTCCTGTTTTTCATTCATATATCACCTGCCACTTGTGACAGTAAAGGTAGTCATGAGACTGAAATCACATGAAACATGTCACTTGGCTACACCTTTACAAAAGTTGATTTTTAGCCACAGGTTTTCAGAATCAGCCATAACTTTCTGTTCCTTGACTGATTTCACCAATAATATATAAATGAAAGACAAACAAATCCATTAGAAACAAAAAGAGTTTCCTGTATTACCACTTGGAAGGAAGTTCACTGACAAGGAGGGATGGTACCTGGGCCTCATAATGAGGAAGAAACAAGCTTTTGCTGCATTACACCACTGAATGGTGTCAATTTGTTATAGCTTCTAGCATAATCCATAAACTAGCCAAGAGTTGACTTGACAAGCAGGAAGCATTCTTCCTTTCAGAAAGAATGCTCACTGTTGCCCTTTGTTTTCTGTTTCTGTGATAAGCACATTGTCCAAAGGCACCTTGGGGAGGAAAGTATTTACTTAACCTACAGGTTAATGAACATCATGGAGGGAAGCCAAGGTAGAAATTCAAGGCAGGAACTAAAGTAGAAAAGTAGGAAACATTGCTTATTTATATGCATCCTTGGATTACTCAGCTACATTTCTTCCATAGTCCAGGCTCACTTACCTAAGCGTGACACCACTCACAGCAGCCTAACCTCCCCATGTCAATTAGTGATCAAAAAATCCCCCACAAGCATGCCACAGGTGAATCTGATAGAGGCAATTTCTCATCTGAGATAGCCTCTTACCTGGTATGCTTAGGTGTACATCAAGTAAACAAACACTAACTAGCACTCCCTGTTTTGAGGAATCTTAAGTTGTATGACTGGAATGTACATGGTCTATAAGGGGTACGGTGGATGCATTAATGATATAAAGCCTGCAAAGTAGGAGATCAGGTTAAGCAATTTCAGAAATGTGGTGTCGTGTACTCCTGGTCAGGAGTGACAAGTATTGGTCATATACGAGGGAATAAACATAACATGATAGTATTTTGTTTTAAAAATACTAACACGATGTATTCTCCTTAAACTATAAGACAGGTACAATGAGACCAATCTCCACTCTCTTGAAAATCCACAGCAACTGCATTGCCAATGAGAGCAAAGGTAAGAATGAAAGAGGAGGGGATGAACAGGTAGTTCAGAGTAATTGTGGACAGAAACTTACAAGTAGCAGACACATTTAAGATGTAACTTCAAATATAAAGTGTGACTTATATTTTGAATTACAAAGACCAGCATTTGTCTGTACTTGTCACAGTAGGAGCCATAGATGTGAGGAATTGGTGGTATGTGACTTCAGTATCCCATTAAAACTTGCAGTTTTCTAACATTTAATCTATATGCCTTTAAGCACTACAGTTTGATGGTAAAAAAAAATCTTGCTACAAAATGAGTTTTTAAAAAGTTTTCATTTGTTAACAGAACTAAGACATCATGAAAGAATGCAGAGGGACATTACAGTGATCAACTTCCAAGTGTGAGGCGAGGCTGGCAGTGAAAGTCTTCAGAAGTTCCCTGGCCGTCCCTTTTATGGGCTCAAACTAAGGCCTCAGGATGTGCAGAATAACTCACTGCTTACAGTTTCTGTCTGTACCATTCTCCTCTCTGATATCACAAAGGCCAGGCAAAGGCAGACAGCCAATAATCCTACAAACATGAGCCACCTTTTAAAATTTTTTTACAGCTTCAGAAAGAGGGAACTTGGATTCTGAAGCCACACCTCTCAACTGTGCCACTGGAGTGAACCACACAAGACCACAAGCTAGATCTATTCACAGGCACATACTTCCCCTCTGTGATCACCTCTGACCCTCGGGCAAGACAGGGGAGATGGAAACCATAACCTGCCTCATGAATAGCAACCAAAGAGATCTGCTTCTTTTTGTAGTGAATTCCCCAAACATACCCAAACCTCACTTCTATATGAATCCATTAACTACTATTATAATGACCAGTACATAACACTGATGGGTCACAGGGAACTCACTCTTGAACTGGACAAGATGTAAATAGTTTTGTTTCCTAGGTGGGAGGTAGCATAAGGACATGGCCGTAAATCAAGTGGAAGGCAGGTTATGAGATGAGCTTGCTCATAGTGATGATACAAATAACTGAGCAATATAAATACCAGGGTTCCTTATTTTCAGTCCGATTGTTGTATTTGGCTCAGTAACTATGTTGCAAGCAATGTTTTAGTCATTGTAGTACACTTAGTAGCCTTTTCTAACTAACTGTTAGTAGGAAAGCCTTAGTCAAAATAAACAAAACTGTTCAAACAATGCTAAGTGTAGCCCCTGTTATGGGTTTCAGAAGGTTAAAAAAAATCACACCTTTTTGACAATGACTAGTACAAAAAATGTCTTTGTGCCAATGGTGATTTATTTCCAACAGGATATTTCTTACGTTCTCTTCCCTTTTTAGTTAGTGCATGGCAGGCTTATCCAAGGAAACAATGCAACAGATCTTTAATTCTGTGGAATTCCCCACATTTTGCTAAGTATGTGAAGATCGGTAGCATGTATATAATAAGGAGTACTCAGGGTATTTTAGCTTGTCTACTGAAGGGGCCTTTCAGTTTCCTAAGTTCAAATGAAGTATTGGCTCTAATGTAAGTTGAATCTATGGAGGAAAATTACATCAGAATAGTTCAAATAAAAAATACAGACTGAATGATTCACTTGGAAGAGCATCTCGGAAGTGAGCCCTATTTTATAAATTCACATTTTTTACTTTTGTCCAGAATTCTGATGGTTCCACTGGAGATAAATGATTCCTTCTCAGAAGGGAAATAAGAAGCAGTTTAATCTTGGCCTTCAATTGCCTGAAACTATTCCACCTCTGTGAACTCATTTCATATTTTAAGTTACTAAAAGAGGACTAAAGAATTTAGCAAATTCTCATGTGACCACATAGTGGTAATAGAACAACTTATCTTTTAGAAATTTTCTACCATTCTAAAAAGACATTCAGGATCATCTACCAGAAAATTGATGGTCCCAATTTTGATTTACCTGAAAAGCATGCATACATATTTATTTGACTTTTTAAAAAAATAATATTGTTTAAAATCTTTTCTTTCCCCAGACATTATCCTAAGGAATGGGAATAATTTTCTGAACACCAGGAGTGATGGAATTCCATAGGGTGTTGTAGAACTGCCCAAAATTAACTGTGATTGGAATAAACTACGAAGTTAAGAATGGAAAATACCCATGGTTCTATATGTAAAAAGGCTGGCCAAGGCTTAGAATGAGTCAAGACTGCCAATGCAAGCAGCATCCAGTCAGTGCAGTAGATGCTAGCAACATAAAATTGGGGTACTGTCTCCTAGGTACAACCACATACAGACCCCTAGAGTTTTCATTATGGAGACACTTATTGCCTGGCTTCACGTAGCCTGGCTTATGTAGCCCATAATTTATATCCCTGAGCTTCCGTTCCCAGTGGATTAGGCTGAAGATTTCAGTTCTGCCCTAGGATAACCTCAGAAGGATGAAGTATTCCTGAAGCATGGTGATGAGCTCATTTCTCTAGACTCAGGCACTGGGGAGAAGAGAGAATCTGGAAATTTTATGTACCATTCTTGGGAATGTAAATGGAGTAGATGATATGTAAATGATGTGAAAGTTAATAAAATTCTTTAAAAATTGAGATACCATAAGACTCAGTCATTCTACTTTTGAGTATGTATCTTAAAGAAACAAAAGCAGACTGTTGTAATATGTGTGTCTACCTCCATCTTTGGAGTACATTGTTTCTAATAACTCAAAAAGAAACCCATGTGTAAATTGTTTTATCAAGTACATCCAGATAACTGTCATTATTTTCCAGTTATTAAGTTAAAATTTAGTTGATGCTACATTGGTAATAATGACTGCTGTCTCTTTGTCTTTATTTCTTTGTCTATTTGGTGACAGGGTTTCACTCTGTAATACAGACTAAACTCATTACCATATCTGATGGTGATTCTACTGTGTTACCGTAATTCCCCTGCCTCATTCTCTCAAATGTTGAAATTGAAGGCCAGATCCACAAAGAATTTTTTTTTTGGTTTATTTATTACTTCAAGTTCCAGCTCCATCACAGTCCCCTCTCTTCACCCCTCCTGGTCTCACCCTCCCACTCTCTTTCCCCTCTCCCACCTATCCTTCGCCTCCAGAGTGGGTTGCCCCTACATATCAGCCCCTCACTTCAACAGTCATATGAGTGATAAGAGCTTCCTCTTGCACTGGAGGCCTATATGGAAACTCTACTAGGGCAAAGTGTCCCACTAACAGGTAACATAGATGAGGAGATGTCCTTGTGGATTGGTGAGGAATTGTTTGGATGTATACTCAGAAGTGGTATGGCTGGGTATTGAGGTAGAGCTATTCCAAGTTTTCTAAGATATTACCAGACTTATTTCCATAGTGTTTGTACAAGTTTGCACTCCCACCAGCAATGGAGGAGTGTTCCCCTTTCTCCACAACCTCACCAGCATGTGCTGTCATTTGAATTTTTGATCTTAGCCAAGAATGGCTTATTTTGATGTTGTAATTTGATTGTTTATTGTTAAATCAACTATGCTAATGTATATGAGATATAAGATATAAATACATACAGTGTATATATATTTGGATTTGAATATACTCGGGAGTTAGACAACAATTTCTATCACAAACTCATATCTTACTACAGCATAGAGATCTTTACATATTTGAAAATTTATTCATATTACTATAGCATAGAGATCTTTACATATTTTAAAATTTATTCATATTTTGTCAAGAGGCACACATGTGCCATAGGATATATGTGGATATCAGAACACAACCTTCTCTTCCCCAAGTATGGATCCAAGGAATCAAACTTGAGTCATCAGGCACATAGAAACATGTCCTTTGCCCACAAAGAAGATATTATAGGCCTATTATTAACCAAATGAAAGTAAGGGCAACAGATAATAGCTGCCTTGATGCAACAAAGCAGAGGAATTGAAATGATCTACCACATAATCCACCCAAAGAGACGGTAGGTATGCAGTAAAATAGGGATATTCCAATCTCAAAAGAACTGTATGGGTTATTGGTATCGATGATCAGAGATTTGGATGGCAAATGAAATTTGTTGCATGACTAGCAACAGAATGTAGAATAAGGGAGGTAACCTGAACTTATGTAGGCTTCAAAATAGAAGAAATCCAAGTTCCTGCATAAGGCTAAAAAGGAAACTGAGAAAGTCAGGCCATGAAAAAGTGTGGTAACTCGAGAAATCAGTCAACTTTGAATAAGAGCTGACCAGTGATAACAGGTGCTTTTTAAAAAAAAATTTATTTGTTGCTTCAGGTTACATCATCTCCATCATATTGGCCTCTTTTCCCCATTCCCAGCCCCTCCCTCCCACCCTGTACCCCCTAACCTTTCACTCCTCTGTCCCTACATAACAGTCCCCTGCCCCAGTTCAGAAGTCATATGAGGGCCAAAAGCCTCCTCAGGGGTCTCATTGCCAGGGAGAGAAAACTAAAACACACACACACACACACACACACACACACACACACACACACAAACAAACAAACAAAAAAGTCTATGTCCATGTTCCCTTTAGTGTGTTGGTTGTAGTATAGATATACTACATAGTACTATATAGCTAAAATCCGACTATAAGTGAATAGATGCCATGTGCATCCTTCTGAGTCTGGGTTAGCTCACTCAAGGGAACCCTTTTCCATTGCTGGTGGAAATGCAGGCTTGTGCAACCACTATGGAGGTCAGTCTGTTGATATCTTAGAAAACTTGGAATAGCTCTGCCTCGGGACCCAGCCATACCACTTCTGGGTATACATCCAAATGATTCCTCACCGAACTACAAGGAAGTTTCCTCATCTAAGTTCTTTGCAGCCTTATTTGTAATAGCTAGGAACTGGAAACAACTCAGATGTCCCTCAATTGATGAATGGATAAAAGAAAAAACTGTGGTACATCTACACAATGGAATACTACTCAGCTATCAGAAACAATGAAATTATGCAATTTTCAACCAAATGGATGGTACTAGAGAAGCTCATCCTGAGTGAGCTAACAGGTACTCTTAAGAGGGTGAGATGTGGACACTGCCATTGGAATTGCTGGCAGGGGAATTATAGATGGGCTTAGGTTAGGGTTGACTGGTAAAGTTAATTGTGTAGAAAATCATGGTAAAATGATCTTTACCATGTAGGAAGTAGGAGTAGGAAGATAGTAGGAAAATGGAAGTAAAACTATATGCAATCTAAGCCAAGTAGGTCTTGGTGCATCTATGACTTTTGTGCCTTGGAACAAATGAGTGGACAAGTAAGGTTCTAGTTTGTTCTCTATTGCTCTGATAAAACACTATTACCAAAAACTACTTAAGAGAGGGAAGGATTTTTTTTTTCACCTTATACATCTAGGTCACAATTCATCACTGAGAGAAGTCAGGCAGGAACTCGAAGCAGAAACCATGGAGGAATGCTTCTTGGTAGCTAATTTTCAAATCCATACTTGCCTAACTTTCTTAAACATCCCATGACCACCTACCCAGAGAAAGGTGCCACCCACAGTGGACTGAAATTCCCTGTATCAGCTTATAATCAGTTACTCATAGGCATGCCCATAATCCAATTTGATGTGGACAATCCACCAATTGAGGTGACCTACATAAGTTACTGTAGGTTGTGTCATGTTGGCAGTTAAAATAAATAGATTGTAGGTGGGGGCTATATATTGGTTTCACAAATATCATAGTAGAGACATATATTCCTATATATTCCAGACAAAACATGTTTTCCTGAATATATTCAATAATTACAGCCCTAGGAAAGAGTGAGAGCAGAAACCATGTAAGGAAGGAAGAAGAAAAGATATGACAGAGAAACTGGACAGAAAAAAATGGAAAGCTTGAAAAGTAACTATTTGAACAAAAAGATGAAGATAGAAGAAAGGAATTGGAGACAGCTTTCCTAATTGTCTTTGACAAATGGATGATTTGGAACACAAGGTTAAAAGGAAAAAGACTTTTACTTGTCTGTCTCTGAGAAGATTAACGGAGTGACTGCTCATTCTTTTTCATAGGAAATGTCATAATAGAGTGCATGCTAGTTGAGTCAACTATATTTTGGTAAAGTGAGAAGCCATGGGGCAATCTTTCCTGAGCTATTCTTGAGTGTTCTGTATTATGATAAGAAGGTCTTTGCCCAGTCAGGTAAAAAAGCAACAGAATATGGAGCTTTCCTAACATGCATAAAAACACTCAAGTCCATAAAGTGGAGTTGTCAGGCTGAGGTCGGATGAAGTCTGACCTAGATTCCAGGGTGGGACACTGGCAAGATTTCCAAAAAGTGACTAGCAGAGATCAGGTAAACCATCATGTTAAAGATGCACCAGATTCAAAACAAGTGAACAAACAAACAAAGAAACAACATAATCAAATATGACTAAGGAATCCAACAAGAAAAACAAATTTTCATGAACATACAAGGAGTCATAGAACAGTAGGAGGAACTGTGGCACCCTGTTCATTGTCTTCTTTGTTAGAGATTATAAAATAAATATAAGATGCTTATTTGATGAATAATACAATGGTCCCTAAATAAACATTAAAATTTGTCTTAAATGATATAAATTTAGTATTAAGAGTGTGTTAATTATATTTCCATTATTGCAAAAAGAAAACCCTAAGGAAACTAGACTCAAAGGAAGAAAGGCCTAAATTAGTACACAGTTTCCTAAGTTTTGCTCCATGATTTTGTACATCTATCACCACTGTGGACAGCACCATTCTCTGGGCAGGTTGCTGTGGGCTGTTTAAGAAATGTATGTACTTGTGGATCTGAAAATTAACTAGCACCTAAGTAGCTCATCTCAATTGGGGGATTGTCCAGATAAATTAGACTGTGGGGAATTGATTGTAAACTGGTGCAGAGGACCACAGCCCACTGTGGACCCCTCCCCTTCTCTGGGCAGGTGGTTGTGGGCTGGTTAAAAAGGTAGGCAAGGGTGGATCTGAAGCATGCTTGTAGATTTCCTCCCTACACCAAATTTCAGCAATTAGAAGTGAGTCAAATGCCACTGTGTTTGTGTACTATGAATAAGCAGTTGTGCAGTGTTCGCAGCACCACAGAATTGATGACTGATCTATGAGTTTTCAGGGGTCAGAACCTTTATTAGTTCATTCCCAAAGCAAGAAGAGCACAATATAAGGACATAACATGTGAGGATATTGTTGTCCATCTCTTTTCAAGGCTTCTTTTGTTGCTCTGGTCTTGGCTTCCTCATCCTCAATTTCTATCATCTGTCTTTCACAATCCCAAGCCCTCAAGGACTTGGCAAGAAAATACAAGATATAACCAGTCTGCTTATGGAATTTCTTTCCCTCTCTTAGGTTATCCTGTGTATAGGAAGAACCCATGAAATGAGGCCAGTAGACAGACAAGGATTCTCATGAGGTGTGAATGACAGTATCATTCAAAGTAGAGGACTGCTAAGGCACTGATCTATGAAACTCATAGCAGATTCATACCACATCATATATTTAAGCAACCTTAAAGATATGCTGTTGGCTATGATGATATATTAGAAACTGTCCTGAAAATCCTTTGTGGAAAAACAGCTAAGATTTAATAAAAGTATAGGATTTTAGAGAGTATTTCCAGATGGCTTAAAATATCCATTAAGAAGCATTGGTGAGGCAATTAGAAGCCCTTGGAGAAAGTCCTCAGACATTCAATCAACACTTGTCATATCTGGATTCTAAAAATAAATATGAAGAATAACAACAATTTCCTCTGCATTGAGGTAGGAAAATCCAACAAACACAGAGTTGGAAAGTTGTGAAAGACAATAGATAACATGGGGAGAATTGTGGTTGGTTTTCACGGTCTCAGCTGCATAGGGTTGAGTTACATTTCCAAGAATTCAAGACTCTTGCAGTGATAACCATAGACCATAGAAATGAAGAAAGGAATTTTATGTGAACATTACTTGACATTTACTTGCTGGTGTTGATGTACAATTCAGCAACTCCTTCAGTTTTTTTTTTTTTTCAATTCTTGGACCAGCTGAGTGTGAGAAGTGTGAGAATGATCTGAGCCCCAAACTAGAACACACCCAGAAGTTCAAATCTGGGCAACATAGTAAGACCCTATCTCCATTGGGTTAGGGCAAGCAGGGTAGAGAGGGTGGAGAAGTGTCTTGAAAGTTCCAAGTTCTTGTTGTTGTTCTTGTGCAGGACCTAAATTTAGTTCCCAGCACCCACATACAGACTCATAACCTCCTATAACTCCAGCTCCAGGAGAGAAGATGCACTATGCTGGTTTCTGAAAATATCATGCATATATATACAAACATAAAAATACATATTTTAAAGGGTAAAAATATATTTCCATATTTGCTATTAGTGTGTATTCGGGGTGCATTTTTGAGTTACAAAACATTTAGAGCTGAGCAAATGGTCAAATTTATGCAGAAAGGAGGATAACAATTAGGTTGTTTGGTTTCTCCCAGTTATGCTGAAGAATTTGAGAATGTGAACGATGAACACATGATGCTAAATTCTTAGGAAATGTTCTATAAAAGGAACTTTCAAAGTTTGCTTGGAAGGACATTCTTATCTTATAACCAGAGGGTAAATACTTCTGAAAATGAAACTTCATTTTAGGTTAGATCAATTATAGCCCAAACTGAATTGTAAAGCTTAATGGGTATTCTTCATTAAAATTGGAATTAGTGGGATCCAGGAGTTTAGAATGGAGATATATGACAAAATTCTGGTGAAGCTATGGACATAGAGTCCTTACTTATGATTGCCTTCTTTGTCGTCCAGGGGAGGCAGAGCCTGTTCTGCCATAGACTTCAATGCCCATTCTAACATGCATGTCCCACTGATGGTACTTGAATCAAGAGTCCTGCCACTCGAAAAGTCGGCCACAATTGCTTTATTTCCATTTAGTATGCATCCGACTCAGTTCCCCAAACTGGTGGCAGACTGTGATCCACATCCAAGCAGTTGCATGTCTGGTCAATTAACATCAGCAAAAATAGGGGTAAAAATGGTAATGTATCTTTAGGGCATTGGATTAAGATTAAAACGAACAAAAGTTGGACCATGTTTAATGTATTGATAGGATTACTTGACTCAGGGCTCTAGTTTCAGGCTGGAGAGGGCTTTAATCACCTGTTTGGTTGCTTGAATTTAGTCATGCACCCAGAGGCAACTTACCCAAATTGAAGTTGAAAAATATAATATCCGGATTGTATAGAGAAAGACACTCAAAAGCAAAAGTGGATTTATGAAAATAGGTACATGTCACCTACCTGGATATGTCCCTATTCAAGATTTCATACTTGATTTGAAGAATAAAGTTACAGTCCATCATGACTAAGTGTAATTTTACCTATCAAAGTATTTTTTACATTAAAAAAAACTCACTCTGTATTTTTTTCCTTTATTTTTTATTTCTTCAAGTTAATCTCAATCGCAATCCCCTCCCTATTCCCCCTCCAGTCCCACCCTCCCACCCTCAACCCCCCCATCCTCCTCCCTTTTTTTTTTCCTTTTAAGTTTAAGGTATATCTTATTTCCCCCTACAGCTTCCCCTTTCAGTCGAACAAATGGCTCTTCTCTTATAATAACAAATACAATACAGTGCAACAGAGGTAAATAGGCCACAGTTATGAGGGTTATATGGCTTAATGTACATTCCCAATGACCAGTACATATGTATTTGGTACTTGACTTTAACATTCTACTATCCAACCATCTCCATGAGTTCAAAGTTCTATATCTGACTCAACATTCATACTAACTTGCAACACAATTTTAAAAGTATCTTCTTAGATCTATAACACTCTCTTGACCCCTAAACAACTCAAAATTTTATTATGAGACTCTAGCTATCTGTTCTTCAACCACCTCAGAGACCTGAGAGGGATAAATATATGTGATTTTATAGGAAGTACAGGGCCTGCAGCTTCCAAAACTAAGAAATGACATACCTGTGGCTGCCTGGACAGTTCCCATTTTCTCTCCATACATTATAGCATCGCTCTTCAGTCGTTTGGCCCCACTTCTCTGAGAGACATTGATTGTAGAGCAGAGGTTATGAAGGACTTACCTACCCTGTCTTGGCAGAGCTAGGCTGTCGACTTACCTGCTTCCAGGTTTTGTCCTTTTTGGACAGCATTCTGTCTACAGTTGGGGCAAGGGGCTTTTCCCACCAAGAGATAGGCTTGCGACTAATTCAATCATCTCCCACTGGAGATTCTTCGATGCTGACCTTCTACTTGGGGTAGAATAGGGGGTGCTGTCAGGAGTTGATATGTCTCGATATAAAAAAATCTAAAGTTACAAAAACATCTTTGAATGCCATATTCTGCAGATCACTTGAGGTTTTTGAAGAGGCCCTATCTATCTCTTATATTAGGGTAAGCAGATGTTGCTTGTCTCTTGCCGGTTTATTTCTGATTAGCTTAGGAAGTAACTATAATAAGCTGTCATAGTACCTAACTGAATGACCGGCTTGCATAACCATTAGTTTGCATTTCTTTTTTTTATTTAAATACTTTATTTTTTTTCTTAATTATCCTAAACAGTTTATGACAATTAGTAGTAAAAGGCCGAAACATCACATTTTATATACTATTTTTTTTCAACATTTATTTCTTCAAGTCACGTCTCGATCACAGCCCCTTTGCTCCTCCCGTGGTCCCATCCTCCCACCCTCTTCTCTCCCTACTCTCCTTCTCCTCGGGTGAGGGGGACCTCCACATATCAATCCCCCTCAGTTCATCAGTAATATGAGGGCTAATAACTTCCTTTTGCACTGAAGACCAGCCTGGCAGCCCAGATATTCCTTGAGAATTTTGTACAAGAGAAATCATTTTCATCCCAGTTCCACCAAAATTCAGACCGACTCCTGGATCCCTCTCAACTTCATGTTCTTATTTTTGTTTTATAATAATCCAATAAATTTAATTTGTGCTTCCCTTATGCCCATGTGTGTGGGGACATGCACTGGAGTATGGTCAACCTATCACGAGTCAGACGTCTCAAGAACACTGCCACCTTTTCTAGCCCTGGCAACCCTTTGGCTATTAATATTTATTTTATTGTTTTAATTTTACTTTTTAATTTTTTCTAAGATTACATCTTTTCTAAGATGTAATTAAAAATTCAGGATACGAACAAGATGGGCACTGCTTCTAATTTTCGTAGCTAAGACAACTGAAGCTCTTTTGGATTTATGCATTTCTTTCTATTGTTAAAAATAATAGGAATATGTATTTAGCCATGCTTTCAGGTAGATGAGCCATCAAGATGATAGGAGATCGATAGTAAATGTATTTAGCTGTAAGCAATACCCTTAACGGCTTCTGAGGGTAAATATTAATGAAAGCTAGTTCACTTCACAGGCTTGACATAAGAAGTCATTAGGGATATATGTAGGCTAAAAATACACCACAGCCTCAGAACACAGTAAGGAGATGTGTGGGAAATGACTTCTACAAAAGGGCAAAGTTCTCTGAAAAAAAAGAAAAGATAGTTCAATTTCCTCTCTCCAAGCTGTCTTTTTAAAATAACATGACATACCACACATTTTGACACAACTCCACATGACTCAGGGGCCTTTCTTTAAATAAGACCAGATCGCATTCATGGAGGCTGAGTCACCTCTAACCTTGCGAACTTGGTGAGGATTACTGATCAGGAGGAGCTTTCATTCCGAAGACAGTATGAGAAAGTTCTGTATGGAGCCCTGAACCTAACATTCCATCTTGCACTGAGCAAGTTATGCTTCTCCCTTCTTTCCTTTTTGCCTCATCCAAAAATAAAAATACTCATACGATTTTTTTTTAATGTGTGTTTCTACAGTAAACAAAAACTGCCTATTTTTTCAAAAGAAGCAATGATCATGGAGATGACTTAGAAAAATAAAAAGTAACTCATCTACATAGGAAATCTGTCCATGCTAGGATCCCCTGTTGAGATGTTGGCACTGAAGAAAAGCATTTCCTCTGAGTTAATTAAACCAAGAACATATTTGCTCTTCCAAAGACAGGGATATCTTCCTGGTGAACAGCCAACGGTTGAGATTTTTCTTTTGATGGAAAGTTAAGAAATGAAGCTACGAATCTCTGCTACACACACTGCTTATCACACATTGTGCTTTTCTTTGATTTCACAATCCTGTGTTTAATGTTTAAAAATATAACTATAATATGATGGGATGTGGTAATGGAACAGTTGAACCGTTTGGAGGGCAGATAGGATGTTTCCTTTTCTTCCTAAGCTGTACTCTTAATTTCCTTTATTTAAAAAATAAGGACAATGTTTACCTCACTGTGAACAAAAATATCTCATGCATACGGATGTGTATTGTTTGGATGTTATGTACTTCACAAGAGTAAATAACAGCACGTAGAAAGCTGTTCTGCCTGGCCAAACTCGGAAAGCCCTGGGACTTACTAGATATTTCTCTAGTTATGGGGATCAGTTGACAAAGAGTTCTGATCATTTCCTGTGAACAATGTCTTTCCCTCAGTTGGAGGCACAGAACCATTTATTGTATTATGTGTCAATCATCTTGTATCTCCTTTGTGCACTCAAATCATCAATTTCAGAACATCGATGGCTTGGATGGCTGTGATGTTGCTCTCCAAGTCTCCCCTCCCATTTCCTCAATCATTACCAATTTAGACACACACACAGACAGAGAGAGAGAGAGAGAGAGAGAGAGAGAGAGAGAGAGACAGAGACAGAGACAGAGACAGAGAGACAGAGAGACAGAGAGAGAGAGAGATTCAAGTTTTTAATTTTAGACATAACTTCCTTTTTCCTCACAAACACCCACCTCTTACAGTCATATAATATAGAGAAAAATTCTTTAAAGAAATAATCATTTTCCAGGTGAACAAAAGTTATACACAGGTCCGGAAGAACACATCCTGGTGGGAAATGACTGTATTCTTTTCATATCAAAGACTTATTGACAAAAACAGATGGCGCAGGTGTCTGCCTTCAGTCATCACCACAGTGACCTTCCTGTGACTAAAACAAACACCCATGTTATGTGTCTCATCTCCTGGCCCCCATTAAAGTCTCACTTTTGTGCGTGTGTGTTTTAAAAGATACTATATATATATATATATATACATATATATGTATATAAATATTATCTGAACAGAAACCAGAGTATTTATGTGTTAGATTTTTATTTCATTAATGATTTTTAAAAATCAATATTGTTAAAAAACATTTAATGGTGACAATTCTCTTCCTGTTCTCCACCTTTCTAGCCCTATTTAATGATATTTTTTTCATAATAGGGCCCGATGTCTGATCATCCTGGTTGCAAACTGATTTGATAGCATTTGCTTTGTCATCTGCCCTCACCTAGTCCTTGCTAGCTATCCCCAATTAGTTAAATAAGTAAGAAATCGGTTGGCAATTTGTCTTGTCCTGGAAGCAAAAGTTTTCACAATTCTAATAGAGAAGGAAACAAGAACACATAGATGGACAGAGAGAGAGAGACAGAGAAAGAGAGAGAGAGAGAGAGAGAGAGAGGCAACACCAATCAGATAAATAAATAGCATAAGGGCTTCTTGTGGTTATCAGGTCCAGATGCTAAAAAACAGACTTCAGCAACACATGTCCAGCTGCTAAGACAGAGGGACTGGAATAAACCCAGCGGGGCCACATCTGGGAGTGCCAGTGTGTGAATACAGCTTAGCAGGCCTCCCATAAAACAGGAATCCCACCAGAAGTATGTGCCCTGGATGGAAGACTGAAAAAATGTGTTCGGAATATCACTAAGCAAACCTCGATACATTATCTCTGCTAGAGTTCAGAAGACAGTGCAGGCAGTGAGTGCCTCTGATAACTAAAGCTGACAGCGTGTTCTAATGGTGCTGATGAATCTGGGGATAGGACAGAGGGACTGGAAATACTTCAATACACTAAGAATGAGACACTTTAAAATCATCAAGACATATTTCTAGAGCTTTCATAAACAAACAAACAAACAAATCAGAAAAACATGAGCAGCATTTTGCAAGCAAAGAATGATCAAATTAAAAGCATCTTAGTCTTCCTGTTCCATGTTTTGACTGACATGAGCTCACCTTTAAAACATCAAGGCAGTTGTTTCTCCTGCATTTACTTCTCCGAAATAGTGTGTTTTTATACCCAGCATACAGGTTTCAGAATACATTGTGGTCCAAGAAATATATTTGATCTTTGATCTTACAATTATCAAAATGTGTTGTGGCCTCCAAACTCACCCTGTAAGGAGACACATCTGTGTGTTATATGAGTGTACCTGCAGAGTTCTGATGTTTTAAAATGTGACCCAGTTCTGCTTAAATGCTCCTAAATTTCAACATTTTAAAAAAATTTGCATGTATTTATAATTGATTTTTGTCATTTTAAAACTTCAGTAATGTCTTTTAAAAGATTACCCACTATGAGCAGGTGAAAGAGGTGACAACTTGCCATAAGAATTTTTTCATTATTCTCAAGTTGTGTGGGGCTAAGCGCTTTTTCTGTCAGGATCAGCCTGACTTGCATCTTTCCATATGTGTATCACAGAGTCTTTCCCACTGTGGTTGAACACACTGATCCTGCACTTGCTCTTTTTTTTGTTACAATGTTACAAATTGAACTCACAAGAAGGTAGTAGCATCAATAATTTTTACATTTACCCACTTAGAAGAGCAAATTGTTTAGCAACCTGGCAGCAAAGACCCCTGGAAGACTATAATGAAATCTTAGAAGTTGAGAAATGAAAAAAAATTCATATACTGCTACCTTGGATTACAGGGTTTATGAGTCTTTGAAGATGTACCTCTATCAGGATGCCAGGAAACTTAACATTAAGGTTATCAACATTAGCCAGGTGATGGTGGCGCACACCTTTAACCCCAGCACTCATGAGGCAGAGGCAGGCAGATTTCTATGAGTTCAAAGCCATCTTGGTCTACAACCTTTGTTCCAAAACAGCCAGGGCTAGGGAAACCCTGCTTTAACACACACACACACACACACACACACACACACAGAGAGAGAGAGAGAGAGAGAGAGAGAGAAGAGAGATGCACAAAAAGTTTATCAACGTACTAAATTAACTCTATGTGAATTGTGTTGAGATAGAGAGTGATGAATTTATAACCAGCAAGATAGCTTAATGGGTAAAAGCACTTGCCACACAAATCTGATGACTTGAGTTTAATCCATAGAATCCATGGTGGAAAGAAAGATTCTATTTCTGAAAGTTATCCTCCGACCTTCACACCAAGGCTATGATACACATGCTCCCACACTCAGCTACATATAATCCAAACCTCCACTCAGTCATAACAGGAACATTATTTTTTATTATGTAAAAATAAAGTGTTTAAAGAAAATTTAGGCAAGCCTTCAGGACACAGCTTTTCTTTAGGCTTACTTTGAACACTAATACTTCATCTCTCAGTTTCAACTTAAGTTCTTTCTGGTGCAATAGCACAGAATTAGGTTATGAAGACAATAACGTGACATGACACTAAAAGATCATTTGATAAACTCCTGAGGCAAAAAGAGAAAATTTACTGAACACCTACCCTAGCCAAACTTTTACACAACTATAATAATTGCAATGGGTGGTCAGAGAGAAACCCAGCAATTAAGACCTGTGCTGCTCTTACAGGGGCCCCACTTCAGTGCTCAGAAACATGTAGCTGTAACTCATCTGTAACTCCAGTCTCAGTGAATAGATCTCTGTGTGTGTGTGTGTGTGTGTGTGTGTGTGTGTGTGTGTGTGTAGTGCATGAACATACATGAACATACATATGTAATTTCATGTGTGTAGATTACATATTTTGTAGATATATATGAATATGTATATACATAACTGTGGAAGCCTGGGATTAATGTCTGGAGTCTCTCAGTTGATACCTCAGCTATCTGATAAAAGTCTAGCAACCCAGCTCATTGTGGCTATGTCTTCCTATAGCAGGAAATGCAAGCACATGGGCATACCCACTAGGCTTTTGGGAATCTGAATTTCAGTATGCATGCTTGCAAAGCAAACATTTCATCAACTGAGTCATCATCTCAGCCCTTTTAGAATATTTTTGTTGTTGCCTAAAGATACACATTTATACTTGAAGGACATTAATTTTGGATAATATAAATTTTATAATATCATATAATCATAAATCCTATCTACAATGCTTTAATTTTCAAATTTGTACAGCATGCCAACTGACTAAGAAGTCTGAGTACTTTAATTCAGGATTATAGCATAGTCTTTATTCAATGCACTTCTGAAGCCACTGAATCTGTTATTTTTCTTGTTTTTATTTTTTTCTGGCAATCTATTTCTAGGTAGATGATATACTGACATGGCTATAAATCAGGCAGTAAATGGTCATGGCTTTTGAATAACATAAAGGAGAACTAATTCTGATAAGTCCAGTTCAGTCTTGGCAATGAAGAACTGCATGTTGACTCTGTGCTTAAAGATTTTTCATAAAATGTTGCAAGATAAGCTTTGCTATAAGATGAACACACTGCATCAGATACTTGTGATGGTCATAGAAAATGAGATAACTATGTTTATTTCTCTTTTAATATTTTTACTATTCTTTGAGAATTTCATAGATTTATTTTAGTCATATCCACCCTCACTCTCCACCTCCAACTCCTCCTGAACCCCTCACCACCACTTCCATGACGTTTCCCAACTTAATGTCCTCTGTCTTATTTTTGGATAGCCTACTGAGTCATAGTGCTTTCTGACTGTGAATGAGTGTAGGGAAAGGATAACATACAGAAATTCAGGGCCAAGAAAATACAGCTCTCATTTCCTGCCTCTGAAAGATTGTTATAGAAATGAGAAACAAATGAGACTCAAGAAAATGGGATATGTTGGCTTCAATTAACATTAAAACTAAGGATATGTGCTGGAAAAAAATCAGTTCACAGTAAACAGGATATTGACTCTGTTACATCTTTCCAAAACTTAGCTGCATCATTTTCAAGTGGCATCTTTTAGTGATTTAAAATTATAGCTTCTCTATATTCATTTCTAATATTTTTTTCTGCAGTATATAAACTGTGATGAGTGTAACATTATATATGATAAACATCATTTGCTTCAATTTTTATAAATACTATAAATGAATAATACAAAATTACAATTATGTCATGTCATAGAAATATGTCATAATTATATGCCATAAATTTATAATTGCATGATAAATACAAATACTATAAACAGGGCAAAGGAATCCATTAAATATACACCATAGTGATGTTAGAATAAACAGAGAGAAAGGGAGAAAAGAATGAGAAAAATGGAGCAACAATACAAATAGGTAATGAGATATTGAGAGTTAGGAAATTAATGTTAAAGTATCATATTATATTTTATAAAATAATAATTAATAAAGGTTTATGAATGAAGATAGAGATAGGAGTTTGGGAGCAGAAGTCACAGGGAGCAATGTCCTATACTTCTGACTTAATCTTCTTTTTTGTTTTGTTTTGTTTTTTTTAAATACTTTATTTTTTTTTCTTCAAGTTACATCTCAGTCACAAACCCCTCCCTATTCCCCCTTCCTATCCCGCCCTTCCACCCTCTTCCCCCCAGAAGTTTCCCCTTTCAGTCCAACAGATGGTTCCTTCTCTTATAACAGTAAATACTCTACAAAACAACAGATATAAGTATGCCACATTTATGAGAGTTAAATGGCCCAGTATACCTTCCCAATGTCCAGTTTATACATATTTGGCCCCTGACTTTAACATTCTACTATCTAACCATCTCCATGAGTTTAAAGGTCTATATCTGACTCAACATTCATACTAACTTGCAACACACTTTTAAGAGTATCTTCTTAGATCTATAACACCCTCTTGATTCCTAAACAACTCAAAATTTAACTATGAGACTCTAGCTGTCTATTCTTCAACCACCTCAGAGACCTGAGAGGGATAAATATATCTGCTTATATAGGAAGTGCAGGGCCTGCAGCTTCCAAAACTAAGAAAGGACATACCAATGACTGCCTGGACAGAAAGTTCATAGCACTAAGTGCTTTCAAAAAGAAAATTGTGACAGCTCATACTAGTGAACTAACAGCTAAGCTGGGTGAATTGGAAAAAAAAAAAGAAACAAACACTCCCAAGAAGAGCAGAAGTCAGGAAATCATCAAACTTAGGGCTGAAATCAACAACTTAGAATCAAAAAGAACTATACAAAGAATCAATGAAACCAAGAGTTGGTTCTTTGAGAAAATCAACAAAATAGACAGACCCCTAGCCAAATTAACTAAAAGGCAAAGGGAAAGAACCCAAATCAACAAAATCAGAAATGAAAAGGGAGAAATAACAACAGACATTGAGGAGATCCAGAAAATATTCGGGCATTACTTTAAAAATCTATACTCCACTAAATTTGAAAACCTAAGCAAAATGGACAATTTCCTCGATAAATTCCACCTACCAAAACTAAATCAAAATCAGATTAACAGCTTAAACAGCCCAATAACACCCAAGGAAATAGAAACAGTCATTAATAATCTCCCAACCAAAAAAAGCCCAAGGCCAGATGGCTTTAGCACGGAATTCTACAGGACCTTCAAAGAGGAACTAACACTATTACTATTACTCTTCAAACTCTTCCACCACATAGAAACAGAAAGAACACTGCCAAACTCATTCTATGAGGCCACTGTCATTCTGATTCCTAAACCACACAAAGACTTATTCTTACAGACAAAAAAAAAAAAAAAAAAAATGTTGCTTGGAATTGACAAATCAATAATGAACATTTTAAAGATTCTGTCTTTGTATGTGTATATGTTATGCAACTGCCTTCTTGCATGTGTGCAAGTTCAGAGGATCAGGTCAGGTGTCTTCCGTCACTGCTGTCCATCTTATATATTGAGGCGGGATTTTGTGTTTGCTGAATCCAGAGCCTACAGATTAAGCTAGGATAGCTAGTCCCCTTGATTTGTGATTCCCCCGTTGGGTCCCAGAGTACTGGACTTACAGATGGCCACCTTGTCCACACATCGTTTGACATTTACCCAGGTTCTGGGTGTCTGACGTGTGACCCATTAGGTCATCTCTCCAACACATGCTCAGAATTTTATTAGCAGGATAAGGAGTTCCGGATAACTCTCTTCTAGTAACAAGTTATTTACATTATTTTAAGTTACGTGTGTGTATATGGGTCTGTGGGTGGTATGCCTATATGCACATAGGTGCCTGAAGAGGTCTGAGGCCTTGAATAATCTGGAACAGAAATTACAGGTAGTGGTTATCCATCCACTGTAGGTGCTGGAAACAGGACATACTCTTAACTTCTGAGTCATCTTTCCAGCCACTAATTTTTTTCTTCCTTTTGTTAATGTGTAGTTGAGATGATGCCAACCTATGGAACACTAATAAATATATCTCAGAATATTCTTCTAATAATTTATAGAACATTATAAAAGTAAACTCATATTTGTCATATCAGAGATAATTCTAACATTATATTCTTAATGTGATAATTGTAAACAAAATGCCACATTTTAAACTGATAATTTCTGCAGATTTAATGTAGTGTGGTAAACATACAGGCTATTGCTCCAAATCTATTGCTCTCAATGCTTTGAAGTAAGGTTCATAATAAGGCTATCAATCGTCTATTTAGATTTAGTGTAGAGGAAATTTAACCCAATACCATGGCTTCTCTGGCAAGGGATCACACCCAAAGACATAGGTTCTTGTGATCTGGTTGAAATATAGAAATACCTCTAGCACACACCTTTAATCCCTCTGGCTGGAATCCATACATGCCTTTAGTACTTAGTTTTAATCCCAAACGATGACATCTAGTTGAGGGACAGACAAAGTGATGTATTAGAGAAAAATTTTTCAGAATAAGTCAGTGATACAATATACCCACCTCTCATAGAGAACAGTACAGGAAAGAGAGGCTACGTAAGAGCAGTGCAGGGAGAAAGAGGTGGGAGTTCAGTTTGGTGCAGTTCAGCTGAATGCAGCTGAATTCATGCAATTCCATTCAATTCCTACAGTCTGTGAAGTTCAGTTTGTTGAGTTCAGAGACAGTTTTACCAAACAGAGCAATTCAATGAGAAACATAGAGAAGCCAGTTTGAATCAGTTAGCTTGGAGAGGAATTTTGAGCCAGAACAGCTGAAATGAATGAGTTATTGAGTTCAGAAAGAGCTAGAAAGTGTGAGCTTATTTAACAGTAATTCTCACGGTTGAAAACTTTCTAGACCTGGGTTAGCAGACAGAGGCTGGAAACCGAAGCCTCAAGGTCCAGAGTTGCAGAAGGTTAGGTTGTACAGAGGGAGGCTAGAAGCTTTCAGGCCAAGACCTAGGGATAGTTATACAGAAATACTCTGGGCTCAGCCCAAGTCATGTATTTGTAAAGCTTGGGTACGACTCTCATCTCATCCCCTCTTCTAAGAAAATAAAAACAACATTTATAATTTAGGCCTTGGTAAGCACCTGAACAAGTTTCTTTCTTTCTTTTTTCTTTAGCATAATAGTTTTTTTTAATTTGAGAATTTCTCACAATGTATTTTGAACATATTTCTTTCCCCTTCCGCACTACTCCCAGATGGATCTCCATCTTCTTACACTTTCATTGTACTTCATGTTCTTTCTCTATATTTTTTAAATCCAGCAAGTCATTTTGTGTTGACCAGCTCCTGCTGTGGAGTGTGGTCAATGTACTCTAGAGTTCATACCATAAAGGGAAATTCCTCCTCCTTTTTCAGCAGCTGTCAAAGGCCAATAGTTCCTAAGCTAAGGGTGGGATTACATTTTTACCCCATCTGCCCTGTGCTGTGATTTTTGTGTCTTGAGTTTGTGCAGGCCTTGTGCATGTCATTACAATTGGTCTACTTGCATCTGAGCTGATGTGTCAAGAACATACTGTTTCCTTGAAGCCATCGTCACCTCTGGTTCTTATATTTTCTAAGTTTCTTTCCTTTCAGTTATACAACCATAGACTTTAACTTAGAAGCATATAATTTAGAATAATGACTCATTTTTTTGGTTATGAATCTTCACTTTCCATTTTGTAGAGAGTGCTGTGACATGAAATATCACACAAACCCCTATTGTTAGCACCATGAAAGGTAAAACAACGTCCTCATTTGAAGGTTCAAAGCTTATTTTGAGGCCTACATTTCACTTCTCCTTTAGGGAGCATTTTATGCAGCTGACACACCCTACTAAATTCCTCTTTTTCTGTTTCATAGCCTCTTGACTCAGCTCCCATTACTGGTCTTTAAACATCATTAGACACCAATGTTCTTCAGGAGATAGGACTACATGTCTTTTTATATTTTTAAGTATGTCCATTATTTTCTGTCATCTAGCATGAAAAGGCCCACTGAGCTTCCATCCACTCCATAGCAGACTAGAAGTGTGAAAATCATTTGAGTCTTGTCACTGGAGATTTTCCTTGGTAACTCTCCACTCTGATCTCTTTCTGTTCACAAGTTGACAATACAGGTAGACTTGATTGGGGAGCCATATGTACAAGTGGAGATATTCCTGGAACCAGGAACCATGTACAAAGTGCAAGCTCCTTGAGTCTACCTCCATTTCAGAAGTTGTTGGTCACAGACAATATATGCTTATGTATTCATCATGAAGGCTAAGACAATATGATGCACAGTATTCAACAATACCTTCATGAATGATAATTACAAAATGCCCCTCCTCACAACAGTGTACTCTCCGAATGCTTCAAAATCTCCTCCATATGTACTGATGTTTTAAAAAATTTGGAACAAGCAAATTGAAGATATCTAAAATTACTAAAATTATAGAGACAATGTTGGTCTTTTATACTTCTAAAATAATTGAAGAATTTGTTCGTTTTCTTTAATGAGTAGAAAAATACTTCTTAATATTACATGCTTTCTTAAAATGCTTCATTTAACATCATTTTTTCTTTTGAGGTTATAATTTTGCAATTCTATTTTTACTCTTATCAACAATTTTACATACAGCAAAATATAGTATGCAATGCATCTAGATTGATTGTGACATATATTTCTTCTATTGAATGAAAATGACATATTGGAACACATGAAGATGCAAGCTTAAATTCAATATAATTGTCCATACAGTGTTCACAGTATTGGTGTACTCTCTATATACTTAATTAATTGGCCTCTTTCCTTCCTTCCTCCCTCCCTCCTCCTCCTCCTTCTCTCTTTTTTCTTTCTTTCTTTCTTTCTTTCTTTCTTTCTTTCTTTCTTTCTTTTTCCCTAGAAACTGCACCACTGCCACAGAGCATGTTGGGAAAGCCCTCTAAAGACTTAGCTACACCCCAGCCATACAGTATTATATGCTTTAGAAATGTTAGTAAAGATAAACTATCAAAGGTTTTTTTGTCTCTTAGATTAAAAAAAATGAAGTATTTAATTTCATGCAAATAGTTACATCTAGAAATAACTATAACTCATGAATTATAAATAGAAAATGTATTGTCTATGTATATTTTATAGTGAAATTTATATTTTATGGTGAAGCATATGAGTGGCTGTACTTTTACTAGAACGTGTGAAATGTGATTTTATTCCTTGAAGGAATTATTTTAAAAATTGTTTTTAAATGCTATACCTTTGAAAAAATATTATGTTATATCACATTGTAGTTTGATGAAAGTCTAGTGTCACACTAGTTACTGGGCTGTATTTATACACATAGGCATGTGGGCTGCCCTGTGAATTACTAGAATCAGTACAAAGGTTAGAAAGCAAGTAGGGCAAAAACACTTTCAAGGAAGTCCATAAATTTTTTCCTCTTGATTCAAACAAATGGACATCATTGTTGCCACAATCCAAGCATTCAAGTGCATCTGACCAGGCAGTAACTCATGGACTGGTGCTATCTACTCTTAAAATCCACGGTTGTTTTGCAAGTTGACAAGCTCTTAAACTTTATGGTGTATTTGCATCAGTCTGAAAGACTATATTAAGATACTGATTGCTTAACAATCAGCTTATCATGTAGGAATATTGCATTCCAAGAAATAAAATAACTGTGTCCAAGGGAAAAGCTTGTCATACAGAAACTCAGGGAGCATCAAAATCATTCCTACAACCTTGTGTTCCCTTAGGCCTTGGAGGTTCTCCCATAAACTGTGGAGCCTGCAAGGCTCTTGGTTTTACACAAACCATTGCCACTTCGTTAGACTGTTTAAGTTTTGGACTGTTGTTAACTGTGCAAAAAGTTCAAATTCACTTTGTGACCAGGATTGTTAGTATCTGTGACAGCTGGGTTTCCCTATTGTCACCTGCAAGAACTGTGTCACAGAAACTATCCACTTCCAATCTGCCAAAATGTCTTTGCTAGCAGCTAATAGAAACATAGGTGTTAGGATGATTGCTTTTGACAGGCCTTATTCCTCTAGATTTCCTCAGAGAACCTGCAACACCACTCTGCACCATCTGCCTTCCCTCTCCTGACAGTGCATCACATCAAAAACACTATCCGGAACCATCATGAATCAGGCATAAGAACTCTGGACAAAATAGGAACAAGCAGAATGCATTTAATACTTCATTCTGAGTCATCTGCTGAGAAACTAAGGATGTTTGTTTGGAAGTTTGGAAGATTTCTATCAAATGGGAAACAGGGCTAGTAATTCAAATTTGTGTCCATCTTCAAGTGCAGGGTGTAGCTCAAAATATACTTTATGAACAGACCACCTTCATTGTTGTAAACACATGCACACTCAAAAAAGTTTATCTAAAACAACAATAGATAACATGTTGGGGAAGTGAGGAGAAATGAAAGGTCTTACCAAAACTCTTAGATATAAAAAGAAACAATTGATAGTATATTGAAAATTTTTATAGTACAAAAGAGAATTTTAAAAGTTCAGCTTCTGTCTAGAAACTTCTTAGGACACTTAAATAGCTGAACACAAAAAGGACTGAGCATCAAATGATTCTATTAACATGCTTAACCATTTTTCCATTCTTATTTGGACCCCAAACAAGTTTACTACGTCCCAAATCAGCCGGAAGTCATTTTAAGAGAGCAACATCCGATCTCCAGAAGGTGGGGTGGGTGTTCCCCCTTTGGTCATTTGATGGGTTATAGATACTTGTTGTTATTTAGGGAGAGAGACTACAAGCTGTTAAATGGTCTTGTTAAATAGGTTTTGGAGGTTAGACTCAGGGATTTCTCTCTTTTTCTTTTCTGTATCCTTCTTTCTCTCTTATGTAGGGATGAAAAAACAAGAAAAATTGGATTATAGACATAATATAAGAATGATAAAGAAAAATGACAGATTATTGAATACGCTCTTATATCTTTGTATACTGATACAAAATTAAGATTATATTTGGCTAAATCGGTATTGATCTTGGTATATTGATACAAAATTAAGATTATGTTTGACCACATTGGTATTGATCTTTTATACTGATACAAAATTAAGGCTAACTCTTTTTAAGGTATTATACCTAGATAAAGCTTAAAAATGAAATGTGAAGTTTTGGATTTTGTTGGCAACAGTCAGAAACTGTTTAGGATAATTAAGAGATGCAAACTAATAGTCATTCAAGCATGTCATTTTTTTTTAGATACTAGGACAGTCTATCACAGTTATTTTCTAAGTTAATTAGAAATCAAGTTGCTAAGAGACAAACAACATTTGCTTATCCAAATATAAGGAGATAGATAGGTGGTCTTCAAAAACCTCAAGAGATCTGCAGAATAAGGCATTCAAAGATGTTTTCTTAACTTAAGATTATTTTTTATATCAAGAAATGTCAGCTCCTGACAGCACCCCCTATTCTACTCCAAGTAGAAGATGAGCATTGAAGAATCTCCAATTGGAGATGGTTGAATTAGTGGCAAGTCTGTCACTTGGTAAGAAAAATCCCTTGCTTCAACTGTAGACAGAATGCTGTCCGAACAGGACAAAATTTGGAAGCAGGTAAATTGACAGCTTAGCTCTGCCAAGGCAGGGTAGGCAAGTCTGATGAGGTAGTTTTAAGCATTCTAAATGTTAATTAATTGGTCCTGCTTGCTGTCTGTTACTTACATTTACTCTGATTGGTTAAATAAAATGCCGAGGCCTGAGATTGGGCAAAGACAGAAAAAGGTGGAACTTCCTGAGATTAGAACAGGAAGCCTGTGCTTTAGACAGAGGAAGAAGGCATTCCAGCCAGGAGCAGCAAGAAAGGAAGACACACGCCATAAGTTAGAAAAAAGAACCTCATTCCACATGGCCAGGAACATCGGCATGGCATGGAAAATGGCAGTCCAAGGGGACATATGTATATATGGGGTCATATTTGGGTAGTAGAATTAAGAGCTAGCTTAGATGGGCCAAGATTGCTCAATTCAGGCCAAGGCTTGTTAAAATCCATGTGGTATCCTGTGTGCTTATTTATAATGTCTGCTTAAAGATTAACAGCTGCCGAACCAATTTATAATAATATACTCTTAAGCAATTTAATTATTTCTACAAATGGCACCCAACCCAATGTAATTTAATTAATTTTTCTTTTACACAAGTCCCTCATAATTCCTGCTTTACAATCAATGTCTGTCAGAGAAACAGGGCCAAATGGTTGAAGATTGATGCTGTAATGTATGGAGAGAAATTGGGAACTGTCCAGGCAGCTACTGGTATGTCATTTCTTAGTTTTGGAAGCTGCTAGCCCTGCACTTCCTGTATAATCAGATATATTTATATCTCTCAGGACTCTGATGTGTTTGAAGGCTAGATAGCTAGAGTCTCATAGTTAAATTTTGAGTTGTTTAGGAATTAAGAGGTTGTTATGGATCAAAGAAGATATTTCTAAAATTGTGATTCAAATTAGTATGGAAGCTCAGTTGGATATAGAACTTTAAACTCATAGAGATGGTTAGATAGTAGAATGTTAAAGTAAGTTGCCAAACATGTATGGACTGGACATTGGTAATGTATGCTAAGCTTTACAATTCTCATAATTGTGGTCTAATTATTTCTGTTGCTTTGCATTGTATTTGTTGTTATAAGAGAAAGAGTCATTTGTTTAAGAGAAAGAGCCATTTGTTGGACTGAAAGGGGGAGCTGTTGAGGGGAAAAGATATACCTTAAACTTAAAAAAAAAGGAAGTGGATGGGGGTTAAGGGGGCAGGGTGGGATGATAAGACCAGAGGAGGGAGTAGGAAGGGGATTGCAATTGAGATGTAACTTGAAGGAAAAAAAAAAGTTTCAGTAACTTTTTCCAATTTTGACAGATTATAATGCCTTCTAGAGAAGGCAGTTAGGTTAGTGTGCAGCAGCAGCACTCAAACAGTTCCAAATGACTATGAATCAAGTGTGTATAAAGATCCAATGAAGATTTCTCAAAAATACCTTCAAAAAGTAAGTTTTCATTGTAGCTAGATTTATCATATAGATTGTAGAGAGACTAAAGAAGAGGATTTAATATGGTATTTATTTATGTTGTTCCATCAGTCCTTCCATCCATCCATCCATCATCTATCTTTTGTCTACTATGAATCATCTAGTTCCCTATTTATAAATAATCTATCACCTATCTCTATCTCTTTCATATATTATCTACCCATATGTTTATATATATATATATATATACACACACATATATGTGTACTCTATTACTTATCTAGCACAATCTATTTAAATTTATTTTCCATACACCTCTTGCCTACAATCTATTTATGCACCCATCTACCTATTTATATAGCAAATTAGATATATTCGATGAAAATTCAAAATATAAAATCAGAAAAATACATACATTTTTATTTTAAAAGTTCTAAAATGTTTCTCCAAAATTGCACCATAGCTAAGTGAAAACCCACAATAATTAGTGAGGCCTATAATCAGAGCTACTCAAAGAGATTACTATGTCAGATCAGCAGATGAAGGCCAATGTGTACTGAAGAGTCCATGTAACAACTTCTGGTGAAACATAGTGACTTCAAGACCTTAATGAAACTTGCCTCAAGGTTTTAAAAAATGAAGAAAAAGTGGTGAGATATAATTAGAGGTAGGGCCCCTGACTAGTATACACAAGGTCCTAGGTTCAATATTTAGCACTAGAAGAAAAGTCACCAAAACTCTAAGTTCATTGGGATTATACTGGATCCTACTTTTTATTTTTTATGTATTCCCATGTATGCTTACACAGGTTATGAGTATGGATATAGGAGATAGCTGACGGAGTCAGTTTTCACCTTCTATCATATACATTCCAGGAACTGAACTCAAGGCAACCAGCTTGGAGGCAAAGGCCCTTACTAACTAAGCCATTTCACTTATCTGTGTTTAAAATTTTGACATTTGGAGAAATAGAGACAGTTAAGTGGCTAGGACACCTTTATATCTGAAATTTTCCCCAATAAACATATATCTTATAATATAAAAAGTGATGGCATCTTACATGAGGATATGGTGTAGTCTCAGGCTTAAATTAGCAAGAGCAAAACTATCCTTTTTTATAGTACACATGCAATTAAGACAAAACTTATCTGTAATGAGAAAAAAATTCATTGAAAAATAGAAAAAACTTGTTATCCACTGAGAAAGAATGTCACCCTCTGGACCTGAAGCCTGTCAGTTTGAGTCTAAAGAAAGCTTTCTAGACCAATATATTATGGGCAGTTTCTCCAATGCAACAGGGCAGCAGCTAATTGTATAATTAGCCTTTGTACATTATACAACTATGATTTAATCAGATTTAGGGGTATTATTAAACTATGGAATAGCAGGTTTTTTCACACTAAATAGATGAGAAATTGTCTTTTAAAGACACTCTATGACATATTAATAAATGGGCAGAGTTTGTAAGGAATATTAACAAAATCTGTCTAAACTGGACTATAAATCTCCAAAGAGTTTTTAAATTACTTATGCCTTCACGACACAGAAACACAAATGGCTAGATGATAGACATGTCACATTTAAAACTACATGGAGTGAAAATAAAGCAGCAAGATCAAAGGCAGTGCTTAATTAATTGTATACTCAGATAAATTCCAGGTTAGGTGCATTTAAATTGTGTCTACATAAAGAGTGTGCACCTGTTCATACTGCTAAGCAGCATTGGTTCAACTTCAAAACCTAAAGTAATCCCAGCATGCCCAAGAACTGTTCTCTGAGAGCAAATCCATCTAGTATTTAATACCTTGCTGACTTGTTTTTGCAAAAAACAAAATAGATTTACGTGGATTTTTTTATTGTTTAAGTTAGAAATAGTTTTTGTTAGCACTTTGTAAGTTTTCTAAATACCAGTCATGGCAAGCAAAAATCGGAAGCCCTTCTTAATACAAAAGATAAAGAAAGGAGTTGAGAAAGAAATTAGGGAAACAACACCCTCACAATAACCACAAACAATATAAAATACCTGGGGGTAACTCTAACCAAACAAGTGAAAGACCTGTATGACCAGAACTTCAAGTTCTTGAAGAAAGAAATTGAAGACATCAGAAGATGGAAAGATCTCCCATGCTCATGGATAAGTAGGATCAACATAATAAAAATGGCCATCTGGCCAAAAGCAATATACAGATTCAATACAATTCCTATCAAAATACCAACATAATTCTTTATAGACCTGGATAAAACAATGCTCAACTTCATATGGAATAACAAAAAAAACCAGACTAGCCAAATTAATAATATACAACAACAACAACAACAAAAAATATCTGGAGGTATCACAATCCAAGATTTCAAGCTATACTACAGAACAAATAGTAATAAAACCAGCCTGGTACTGGTATAGAAACAGACCAGGGGATCAACAGAATCGAATTGAAGACCCAGAAATAAACCCACACACCTATGGTCACTTAATTTTTGACAAAGAAGCCAAAACCATACAATGGACAAAGGACAGCATCTTCAACAAATGGTGTCAGCTTAACTGGATGTCAACATGTAAAAGAATGAAACTAGACCCATACCTTGTACAAAACTTAAGTGCAAGTGGATCAAAGACCTTAACATAAGGCTGATCACACTAAATCGATTAGAAGAGAAAGTGGAGAAAGGCCTTGAACTCATTGGCACAGGTGACAACTTCCTGAACAGAACACCAACAGCTCAGGCTCTAAGACCAACAATCAATAAATGGAACCTCATGAAACTGAAAAGCTTCTGTAAGGCAAAGGACACTGTCATTTGAACAAAATGGCAACCTACAGATTGGGAAAAGATCTTTACCAACCCCACTTCTGACAGAGGGCTAATAACTGTAATTTATAAAGAACTCAAGAAATTAAACACAAATAAACCAAATAATCCAATCAAAAAATGGGAAACAGAGCTAAACCAAGAATCCACAAAGGAGGAATCTATAATGGCAGTGAGACATTTGAAGAAATGCTCCACATCCTTAATCATCAGAGAAATGCCTCTCAAAAAGACTCTGAGATTCCATCTCACACCTGTCAGAATGGCTAAGATCAAAAGCTCAAATGACAGCACATGTTGGCGAGGTTGTGGAGAAAGAGGAACACTCCTCCACTGCTGTTGGGAGTGAAAACTTGTACAACCACTATTGAAATCGGTCTGGCAATATCTTAGCAAACTTGGAATAGCTGTACCTCAAGAACCAGCCATACCACTTCTGGGTATCCACCCAAACGACCCCTCACCAAACCACAAGGACATATCCTCATCTATGTTCATAGCAGCCTTATTTTTAATAGTTAGAAACTGTTAACAACCCAGATGTCCTTCAACTGACAAATTGATTTAAAAAAAATGGTACATTTACACAATGGAATATTACACAGCTATCAGAAACACAGAAATCATGAAATTCACAGCCAAATGGATGGAACTAGAAAAGTTCATCTTGAGTGAGCTAACCCAGACTCAGATCCACATGGCATCTACTCACTTATAATTGGATTCTAGCCATATAGTACAGGATAACTATCTTACAAGCAACACACCAAAATAATCAGGAACATAGAATTTTTTACCTATTAATGGGACAATTTTCCCTAGGGGTGCTACCATGTAAGCCCCCGGTGCAAGAGGAAGCTCTTATCTCTCATATGACTATTGAACTGAGAGGGGCTGATATGTAGGGACACTCCATTCCCGAGGAGTGGGATGGAAGAGATAGGGGGTAGAGGGTGGGAGAGCAGGACTGGGAGGGGTGGAAAGAGGGCACTGTGATGGAGATGTAACCTGAAGTAATAAATAAACATTTAAAAAAGAGGTATGCTGCCTGTCAGCTACCATTCCACATTCTTGAGATTCACTGTTCATCTTCCCAAAACAGGAAGGCTAAATCCAAAGCATCAAATACCAGGGTCAGCAATTTACATGTTCAGTTAATATTTGTTGGACCACAGGTTTGAATGAAGGGAGAAACTAGCCTGGTTTCTCAAAGAAAACCATATTGGAAAGTACAGACTCTCCTAGTTTGTGAGAAAATCATTCATTGATCAAGAATCAATTTGCATAATCTAACATTATTAATAGCAAATTTGGCGAGTCATCTGAGATCATGGGAGGTAATTTGGGATACATTTTAAATATTCATCTATGTTCATTTCTTTGGTCTACTGAGAAATATGTCAGCATTTTTGTTGGTGAATGATACTTGTGAGAAAATACGTTGTTCTTACTCCTTTCTTTTCCTTGGGGGTAATTGTAGAAAGATAGGTAACTGAAAATACGTAGAACAGAGTTGACAGCAGTTTAAAGTGCTATTTTGAAGTTCCCCTGATCTCTGTGAATACATTCTCACCATGGAGGGGCAATATTATCTGACCTTTCACCTGTGTTCTGGCTTGAGTAATAGCCAAATATTTTAAGTGACCTCAAGCAATGTTTCATAAGTGTGTTCTTTGACAAAGAGTGTCTGTAATCTAGCTCTTGACTCTTAGAACAAAGCCTTGCATTTCTCCAGGGAAAACTCTGTGCTTATATGATTTCTGTAGTGGAGAGAAAAGTTCAGGAATTCAACGCAAGCTGCAAACTAGACAGTCGACCCCTGACTTAAAAAGCATTTTTGAAAGCCTCATGAAATCAAGTTCAAAGACACCACTGACATTTCATATGGATTTGTTTAATGTATCAGAAAAGATACCAACAAGATCATGTGGTTGGTTCATTCATTTTAGGTTACACTACTTGGGGAAAGCTTTTATATACTTTTTTGAAAATGTAAGCCACATTTAAGGCCCTTTAGTATAAATATATTTTATTAGGATATGTGAGAAGGGCTTTGAATTTCCCATTTCTATCTTCACTAATACTTCAAATAATGACACTGCTTGAAGAAGAACCAGGATTACTTTAACAAAAGTGTTTGAGCAAGGCATAGTGGTACATGTATTTAATCTCAGAACTTGGGGAATAGAAACATGAATATAGGGGTGTGCTCGTCCTCCACTGTGCTGTGTGTTCTAGGACAGCCCTAGCTAGCTATGAGATACTTGCCAACACACACACACACACACACACACACACACACACACACACACACACAC
>CAJQZJ010034182.1:1049164-1066432 GCA_907164525.1 Lophiomys imhausi
CTAAACAGCTGAGAACAGAAGGACTGAACATAAAAGGAGTGTACTAAGATTTTTAATCATTTTTCCCATTTGGGTTGGGGCCCCAAACAGGTCTACTACGACCCAAATCAGCAGGAAGTCACTTTAAGAGAGCGACGTCCCATGCCCAGAGGATGGGGAGGGTGTTTCTCCGCCCTTCTTTTTGGTTATTTGAAGGATAACTGAAAACTCTCTTATGTAGGGGAAGAGACTACAAGCTGATAAATGGTCCTGCCTTAATGGGTTTTGGAGGTTAGCCCCAGGGAATTCCTACTTTTCCTTTTCTGTATCCTTCTTCCTCTCCTATGTAGGAGTGCATGGGCTTGAGAAAAATGAGATATAGACATAGCACAGGAAGGTCCAAGAAGAAGGGGCAGATTATTGAATATGCCCTTATACCTTTGTATATTGATACAAAATTAGTAGTTTATTTGGCTAAAGTGGTATTGACCATTGTTTATTGTGCAAAAATAAGATTGTATTGGAATACATCGGTATTGATCTTTGTATATTGATACAAAATTAAGATTATAGTTGGCCACAATGGTATTGACCCTTGCATATGGACGTAATATTAAGATTATATTGGGCTACATAGGCATTGATCTTGGTATATTGATACATAATTAAGAGTATATTTAAACACAATTGAATAGATTTTTGTATATTGATACAAATTTAAAGGTAATGCTTCCCAATGGTATCATACCTAGAGATACTTAAAAATAAAATGTGAAGCTCTGACCTCTTGATACCAACCGTCTAAAATGGTCTAGGATAGTTAAAACAAACTCCTAGTCATGCAAACATGTCACTTTGTTAGCTACTATGACAGTCTATCACAGATATTCTCTAAACTACCCAGTAATCAAGTTGCTAAGAGACAAGCAACATTTGCTTATCTAAATACAAGAGATGGATAGGGAATCTTCAAAAACCCCTAGAGATCTGCAGAATATGGCATTCAAAGATGTTATCTTAAATCAAGATTTTTTTTATATCGAGACATAGCTCTTCTTTTATTATATGTTCATATATAGATATTGATATGTCCACATATAGTTTAGAAATCAATATTGTGTACACAAACATATAATATTTGCTTTGTTCACAGGTCTTCTTGGGATGATTTATAAATGATTGGTTAGCCACTAAAAGGGCAGTCATCTTTAAGGTAGAATTCTATATTAATGCATCTTCAAGTATCATGTTTTTCATCTTAACTTTATGATGCAAGTTGGGAATGCTTACAGATATTCTTGTCCTCTATCTTGTTTTCACAAGTTGAACGTTCTCCAAAGTGTTCCATGTGCTTTTTAACTTATCAAGCCAGTGTCCTGTATCTTTAACCTCCTCTGCCTCCAAATCTGACCATCATATTTTCTTAACAATGATCCCTGTATGAACATACTCAGAAATGTGGTCATTAAATGTGCATGCTCAAATATGTGACCACTAATAAAGTCCTTTTCTACACCAGTATGTATAAGCTCTCTAAATAAAATGTTCAACATTTGTTTTTGTTCAAGAGAACATTCTTGTAGAAAGAACTCTTATATTTCTTTACTTGCTGCATATAGATTTTAAACCTTTCTTCACTCTCATCTCCTGGCTGTGGTTGTCTAGCCTTTCCTATCACTAGGATGCTAACCCACTACATTGAGTTACATGTTACTGGAGTCTTTTCTGAAATTTCCCATCTATTTAATTTCTAATTTCCTTTAGTTAAAATGATACCCACCAGTACTGAGCTATCTCAGAGCAATGAATGATCAACAGTTCTTTGCTTTTTTGCAACTTAAGTCTATAAATTATTCCATATTCTATATAATATTAATTCTATATATTAAGCTGCAATATTACATATTAAGTGCAGGGGTGGGGTGTGTATGAGAAGAACCAGTTTTTCTTATTAAGAAGGAACTTTTATTTCAGAATTCTTCCAGAAATCACATAGCTTTAGAAAAGACAGAGTTTTTCTTCTAAGGTAGCCTAGACAATAATTTTCTGAAACACAGAGATACAAAATATGGTTTTTAATGAATTCAACAAAATAATATGCAAAATTATCAATTCCATAAAAATTAAAAACAAACCGTATGAAAATTGCCTTAGAATCTAGACTTCTGTAGCTCCAGTAAACCTCTATGAGATATAAATATGCAAAAATATATTATAGATACTAATGGATAATTGAGGTGTGCATTTCACTTAAATTGATTAATTTGCCTTTAATGATCTTTATAAATATTAACTAATTATTTCTTATAGTACTAGCCACATGACTAAGCATCCTTCATCTCTTTACTGTTTCAGGAAAGAGCCAATAGGAGAAACATAAAATTACATCAAAGGTAGATTTGAAGGCTTAAACATATTAACTCATTGGAGAGAAAGCTTTGGGGTTTATCAAGATGAAAACAAACAAAACTGGTCTCTTTGTATCTGATACAATTCAGCCTCAATCTCTGCAGAAAACACAAAGTAATAAAGCTCCTTGCATAAGCAACTTATCAGACAATACTTCAGACTGATGTTATAACTTGGGTGAAAGTAAAATTTCTGCAGAGGCCCCTCACTGCCAAAGGGCAGGTACAAGATCTCATTTAAAGTCCCTAGTTGCTCCCACAAATCATGGTAAATACAAACTATTTTTTTTTTTTTTTGGTGGCCAAATATTCTGCCTACAGTTTGTATCACGCCAGGCTGGAAAGGAGGAGTGTAGGACTTCTGCTCAGTTAAAAAGATTCTGTGATCAGAAATGAGAAAGGGAAGGCTGGTCAGGTTGCAATTCTTGGTGGGATTTTATATTACCTCCCTTATGCATGCCCACATGAGGATCGCAAGTATATTAAAATAATCATGGATAATTGAGACATACTTCACACTTAAATGCATTAACTTATGTTTAGTAGTGTTTCCAAATATTAACTTCCCAGTTTCCAATCTTCTAAATATAACTTTTTATATGCATTACCCAAATCAATGAAACTTATGAGTATATAGAGACAGACAGACAGATACGTATCATATTGCTTTTATTTATCTGAAGATTATGATCTCCCTGCCTTCTTCCTAAAAGAAGAAAGCTCAGTCCCACTATTTGTAATTATAGTGCTGGGGGGGGGGCAGAGATAAATATCTGGGCTCTCTAGCCAGCCAGTCAAGATAAATAAAAGAGTTCCAATGACAGACCCGTATTGCAAAAATCAAGGTGGAAAGAGATAGATGAAGATACCAGATGTCAAATTCTGATTTCTTTTTACATGTTCAGACATGTTCACGTGTACCAGCAAACATGAGTACTCATGAGCACATATACAAGGAAGCTTGATTCTCTTCATCAGCTGATATTAGCACTTTATCTTTGTAAGGTTGGCAGGTCCTGCTATTTACCCTCGACTTGAGGACATTGTTCAGAGACCAGCCAGCATGGACCTCCAGTAGTCTGATCCTGTGAATCTGAGCATCAGACTCTGAGAGAAAAAGGATGTAACTCAGGGACTCAAGTCACAAATAATAACCATCAGGCAAATTAGATTCTTAAAAATCCAAAGGTTAACAAGGCAACAATCATTTCTCTTTTGACCCAGAAGACAATGCAAATTCATCACTTGATGTTGGTAACAGAGTTCCTATCAATCACAATCATACAGAATCATGGGTCAAGGGGTAGAAAATAATGACAGAGAGAAGCTAGATATAATAGGATGCAGTTGAAAAGGGCAAATCTCCATTGACCAGAGTGCACCAAAGTCAATGAGATGTGTCCGACACACACAGAGATAATGGCTTTGAGGATGTCATACAGTAACATTTAAGATTTTAATTGCTCGTAAGATAAAACCTAGTTTTGTACATGAAAACCCTTTGTGATAATATGATATTATATGTGATGAAAATATCTCAGTTTTCTGTATATCAGAAACACATACATTTTGGATAGTGAAGTGTAGGTGCTTGTTTATGAGCGTAACCATCTGGATTCTATCACTGCAATCTTTGTGGTGGATGGAGAGAACCAAACTCCTGAAAGATGGCCTGTATGATCACATGTACAAGTGTTCCTCAAAATTAAATATAACAACCTAAATCTAAACAAGGAAGGCATGTGTGTATTCAAGCATAAATATCCTTAAAACTATTGCTCAAACACACTTAAGTAAATAAGTAAATTATCAATTTAGTCTTGGTTTGCTAAGTAGCATTGTCAAATTGCCTGTCCTTCTGGATGTTGACCACAGAATTAACACGAGTCACCTCTGCTGAGCTCAGACTTTCTCACAGAACAAGCACTAGGAAAATAGAAGGGAACTTGGTGCAGATTCTATTCGTGACATTTGACAAAGTTTTCCATTATTTTAATTTATTTTTTATTTCTTCAAGTTACATCTCAATGACAATCCCCTCCCTACTTCCCCCTACAGTCCCACCCTCCCACTCTCTTTCCCCCTCAACCCTCCATCCTCTTCCCCTTTTTTTTTTAAGTTCAAGGTATATCTTTTCCCCCCCAACAGCTCACCCTTTCAGTCCAACAAATGGTTCTTTCTCTTATAACAATAAATACAATACAAAACAACAGAAATAAATAGGCCACAATTATGAGAGTTATATGGCTTAGCATACATTCCCAAGGTCCATTCCATATGTATTTGGCACCTGACTTTAACATTCTACTATCTAACCATCTCCATGAGTTTAAAGTTCTATATCTAACTCAACAGTCATACTAATTTGCATCACAATTTTAAAAACATCTTCTTAGATCCAGAACACCCTCTTGATTCCTAAACAACTCAAAATTTAACTATGAGCTATCTATTCTTCAACCACCTCAGAGAACTGAGAGGGATTAATATATCTGATTATATAGGAAGTGCAGGGCCCGCAGCTTCCAAAACTAAGAAATGACATACCAGTGGCTGACTGGACAGTTCCCATTTTCTCTCCATACATTACAGCATCAATCAAGAAAAACTTAGATCCAGGGGTGGTAGAGCACATCTTTAATCCCATCAGCTGGGAACCACATGTCTTTGATCCCAATATTTAGAATGCAGAGATAGGCACATAGGATTTGGAAGGATTTAAGTTCAAAAGCTACTTACAAAAGGCATGCTGAAATTCAAACAAATTGTCCTTTGAGATCTCAAAATATATACACTAAAGGTTTTAGCTCCAAAATATCAAAATAATTTCTTCTTTAATCTGAATTGAAAGATAATACTTTTTATATTGTCAAAAAAAAAAACAAATTTGCTCCAGGAAAAATATTGCCTGACTCCCACCCTCCCAAAAAAAGGTAAGTGTCCCAGAGTTAGGATTAGGACAGGGCTCTGTTCTTATCTTTCCAGGAGATTTAAAGCACCCATCTAAGGAATCCAGGCACAACTGGACAATGGAAACCTCAGAAGAAAACAGTTCAGACAACAAAGAAGACAAATAGCCCAGACGATCCAGCCTTGGACTCCATGTATTTTTTTTTAACTTTGATGTTACTTATGTCCTAAAGATGTTTTAAAATTAAACTTAGAAATCAAAACATAATTATATCATTCTTCCCTTCCCATTCTTCCCCCATTCCTTCCATGTATCTGATCCCATTGTTTCTATCTCAAAATCATAGTCTCTTGATCTTTTATTGTTCTCATCACATAGGATGCATATGCATGCATAAAAATGATACACAGATATAAAAATACAACCTAATCAGTCCATTTAGTGTTCTTTGTAAGTATATTATTTGAGGCCTGATGCCTTCGTCGTGGATAACCAATAGGGCTTCAATCCTGGGGAAGACTATTTCTACCTTTCTCAGTCTTCCTTAGTCGGCTGTAGTTCTTTGTTTGTGGATGAGGCCCCATGAAACTTTCACCCCCCCACATGAGCATATCTATTGAAGTTGTATTTGAAGATAATATTTTTGACTTTAGAAAATATAAAATGCAAATACAATGAAAATACTTTATAAATGTCTTATGCCTGCTGCATCACTATTATTAGTATTATTTATTATTAATTTAGTTAAAATAAAAAGATACTGAAAATTAATGTAGTAAGAAGATATGGGTACTACTATACATGTCTATTTGTGGCTAGTAAGTAAAGTAAAATACATATTTAAAGGTCAGACCATTAGCTACATTAACTGATGGTGTCTGTTTTCTTTTTATCTTATGCTCCTTTCAATTAGTATCAGGTAGGTATATCCTCAACTATCCAGAAAGGAGCTGTTGACGGTTCAAATATCCTCCCCATCTTCTCGCCATGTCTGTCTTTTGTGTGTGCCTCACTTGTAGATATAGATAGAAGATAAAGAGTAATTTCTTTAAATTCTTAGTGTAGACTGTCTTAGCAAAAGGGACTTTTAAAAAACATCTTTCTGGTGAAATGATTCTCTAGTGTTCATGGTTATCAAAATGTGTTTCTTTTTTACTCTTTTTATTGGATTTATCTATGGTTATCTATATTTTGTGGGAAAGCATGCACCCATTCCAATTCATGTGTGTGAAAATCAGAGAACAATTTTTGGAACTAGTTTCTTCCCTTCTGCCATTTACATCTCAAAGAATGGAACTCAAACCCTCTGGGTTGTGGGAAGTGCTGTTATCCCCTGAGCCATCTCCCTGGCCAAAGAACTGGGGTTTTGACTGTCTGGGTGCCAGCTAAGCCATCATATTTTTGCATATCTAAATTAGGATTCATTAAAGAATGCATGCTAATGAATAATATCATTAACACTCAATTTGGCATTCTAAGTAATGCTATTAGCGGACTTATAATCCAGCAAAGGACAGATATGGTTTATATCCTATTTGGAGCAAAGAATATTAGATTATGTAGATCCAATCATCTTCAATGATCTTCTATGTTAAGGGCAGCATTAAAACAATCTTGTTTAATAAATTACTGCTTAAGGACATAAAATCAGATATTTTTGACATCCAGTAAACTCATATTAAAATTTTTCATAATTTTATTACTAAGCACACAATTATGCTGATGTCTTAATACTAATTTACATGCATGTAGAGTTCTCATTTTGTTGAGTCATTGCAATTAAATCAATAATCAAAATGAGACAGTTACTTCCTTGCAAAACTATTGTACATTAGAATGAATCACTCTCTTCGTGTTCCTGGAGAAGTTTATGACAGACTTTGCTCTCTGAGCTTTACTGTATATAATCAATGAATACATTTATGGACATGATGAATTTTACTGAGTAATTCAACTATATGTGATTATGAGAAATGATTAAGAAAAGAAGAGAGAGGGATAAGAAAGAAATAGTCAGTGCAAATATATGATACAAATGCTTGGGGTTGGCGGAAAGAAAGTCAAGAGTAGTAAGTGAAATGTATGTGAGACCCTGACCTACCTTTCTAGTGCAGAATCATGCCTATAGGACCTGCTAATGTATTTTCAAAGCTCTAAGTCTGATTTGAAAAACCAGATTCACATCCCAAAGAGCACATTCACTTCAGCCATTACATTGACTGCCTCTGAATTTGAGAATTACAAATGAGAGAAATTGTTTAGACTGGAAAGATTCTATTTCTCCTCATAGAGTGAAAAGAAATTGAAGGAGCAATAAGCAGCTGAACAAATGCTCAGTCTGAGATTTGACTCCAAACTGTCCCTTTTGCACATAGGTCAGGAGTCTTTTTGTGCAGACCTCTGAGACTGTCTTACATCCCCTAAAGCAACTCTGCCATTTGTGTCTGCCATCTAATCTAGACCCAATGTGTGACTCTTAAGGCATGGTCTAAAAATAGAACCTTCCAGGTGAGGGAAGGCAAGAGAGAGAGAGAGAGAGAGAGAGAGAGAGAGAGAGGGAGGGAGAGGGAAGGGGGGTGTACTTAGCAGGTATATCATGGTTTATTTGCAAAGCAAAAAGTCTGCTTGCTTCTTTAGACTAGGCTCCTTCCTTTCACATGTCTAGATCAAAGTGAGTGTTTGTATTTAAAATGCAGTTGTAGATATCAAGGGCACAAAAGGTGTTAGTGATGCTGTCTTTTTGACACTGCAGATGAACTATGGGATCTGAATTATACTTCGAACAGATTGAAGATAAAACAAACTGAAGGGAATAGTACTGTCCTTTAGAATTAAGGACAGGAAAGCAGAATTTTGCTAATCATTACTATCATTGTTTAAGACAAATGAAGAACTCAAGCCTGTCCTGCACAATGACTTTTTTAAAGCCCCAGGTTCCCTTTTGTTTCTTTTTTAAAAGATTTATTTATTCTTATGTATATGGATATTCTGTCTGCATGTATAACTGCATTCCAGAAGAGAGTATCTAATCACATTATAGATGGTTGTGTGGTTGCTGGGAATTGAACTCAAGACCTCTGGAAGAGCAACAATTGCTTTGCTCTTACCCACTGAGCCACCTCTCCAGCCCCTCTTTTGTTTCTTTTTCTGTGTTTACTCTAAGTTGGCACAGATGAATTAGTGAAGTATTTTTGCAGATTTGTGCCTTTAATTATGTCTAAGCCATACCCCTAGAATACATGAAATCAGCCTTTACTTTTTCATGTTTAGATACTATATAATGCAACAAAGAAGGAAATGTAAAAGAGAGGGAGGCAGTATGCCATAAAATTATTATTCATACCATAATTGATGATATAAAGACCCAAATCCTAGTCAAAGCTAAAAATGATATAATTATAGTTAAATGATCTTAAAGTAGTTACTCTGGAATAGTGTGGAAGGAATTAATATTTTATCAAATGAGACCAATGTTACATTAAACTAAAAATTCCTGAAGCAATCTCTATTTTCTCTAACTTTGATCTCAGAAGATTAGAGAGTGAGGTGGAGAGGATAGCATGGTGAGTAAAGAACTCGCCCCACATGCATAAAGACGTGAATTCAATCTCCAGAAGCCCATGAAAGAGGAGCAGAAGGAGAAGGAGGAGGAGAAAAAGAGGAGGACAAAGACAAGGATAAGGATGAGGAGAAACTGGGCTTGAGGACATGTGCTTGGAATCCCAGTGTTAGAGAAATGGAGACAGATAGGTGCCTGGGGGCTCTCTGGCACATTTAATGAACCTTATCAAGCTAGGTACTCATATACTCATACACTGGTTATGTTATTCCTTGGTGAACTTGTACAAATTGTAATACTTCTTTGTGCACTTGGAACCACACCTGCAAACAGACAGAAAATTACTATGTTTATTTTAATGTGTTGGATTCTGCAGGGCATGATTGTTTTTGAAAAAAGGTTCTCACCAAGGTAGACAAAGGAAACAGAAGTCAGTTGTGGGAGCACTAATCCACTATTACTGGTGTCTGTGCCGCAAGAGGAAGTTTGGACAGATGAAGAAATCATCAAGATGGAGGCAGACATCTGAGTGAAACTTCTGCAACACAGAAACACAATGGATTGCCAGCAGCCCACAAGAAGCTGGGGAGAGGATTGCAAGAGCACCCAAGGAAATATCTCTACTGACACCCCAACTTTGAACTTCAACCTCTATAGCTATGAGGTGATAAATCTCTATTGTTTGTGTTTTGGGTACAACAGCTCTAGTTACCTAATACAAGGTTACTGTAGGGGTTTTTGTCTGTGACAAATGGAACAGTTTTAGACACATTCCAGAAGAATAAGAACTCAGTAGCAGTGGACCAGCATCATGTTTACTATCAGGGCTATGTCTACGGTCATTTTATGTTTTAGTGATATATCCTCTATTTTCTCAAAATTATGGAACTTAGCTCAAATCAATTGACTTCTCAGAGACTCTTTGCCTGTGTGTTTGGTATTCAACATGATACGATTAGACAGAGGATTCTGTGGGGCAAAGATAGGGACTTGTGTCCAAGTACACATTCTTTTTTTTTATTTATTTTTTATTTCTTCAAGTTATATCTCAATCACAATCCTCTCCCTACTCACCCCTCCAGTCCCACCCTTCCACCCTCTTCCCCCTCAAACCCCCATCCTCTACCCTTTTTTTTTTAGTTTAAGGTATAACTTTTCCCCCCAACAGCTCCCCCTTTCAGTCCAACAAATGGTTCTTTCTCTTATAACAATAAATACAATACAAAACAACAGAAATAAATAGGCCACAATTATGAGAGTTATACGGCTTAGCATACATTCCCAGTGTCCAGTCCATATGTATTTGGCACCTGACTTTAACATTCTTAGTTTGCCTAAACCTAAATGTTATTGGTGATCTGTTCTCTTAGACTTTCCTTGATTATTTACATCATTCATGGACACACAAAATGTAAACACTTAACATTACTATAGATAAAAAATTGGCAATGCACTCTCTTTGTTGCCCGGAGATAGATCAACGTGTGGGAGTGGGGGTTGTTTCTCCAGCCTTGCTATACAAGGGCCTTACAATTTCCATGCTAAAACATGTGACCTGGCTCCATGTTTTTCAATATGAACTATACGTCATGAATGTCAAAGCTTTTTGCTAAACATGCCAAGAGTAGAGAGTGTTTAGAAAGGCTGTTTCATATTGGAGAGTTCCAGTGGCACAGTCTAGTTTAGTTATTGAATATTCTGTGATTTCCTGTCTCCATTTGCTACACAGTACTCATATTAATGGCTGCAGGTCATCATCTTAGAGTGCTTCCTAATGCTCAGCTGTGCTTGCCTCATGTGCCAAAACACTTCCCATAGTCTTGAATCTCCTTGTTGTGCATTTGAGAGTTTTCATCTCTCTCCCATTTTAACGTGTAAAACTGCTGTCTGTCTGCCACAGGCAGCTGACACATAACAGATATCTTCCTTGTGAGTGAATAGAAGCTAAATGTTAGCCAGTTCTGCACAGCAAGGAATTTTTGTTTTCCCTACCCTTTTATCTGCCCACCCAAACAAGTATGACAATGACATTCCTAATGAGAGAAGGAGAAGAAGTTTGGTGGGATAATGAACTTTTTGTAGGAATGTGTATGGAGCTTGGGGGAAAGGGCTAACTAGTAAGCTCTTGAATTCTTGTTTAAAATTTCCTAAAACAGTTTTCACTTGTAAACCCATGTTTTGGCAAAAGTTCACTCACATCATCCTTATATAGCTTCATTTAGATTCAGACAACCTGATGGCTGGTCTTCAAGGCACTTCACCTGAGACTTCCTCATGTTCATGAGTCAATATAAGGTTTCTTATGTCTGTTACTAGAAACTGAACATCTGAAGTTATTGTGACAAATAATTGGAATCTCCTCATTTATAGAATGTTCTTGAACATTTACCAGAAAAACTCATTGTCGCATAGATGTATCACATCTATGTGGTTTAAGAAGAAAGATAGCATGTAGCTTTTCACTATTGATATCACTACTAAATAAGTGACAAATCCACATGTAGAGATGCTGTGTGTATCTCTTCTTCTTCTTCTTCTCCTCCTCCTCCTCCTCCTCCTCCTCCTCCTCCTCTCTGTCCACATATTACTTTGGGATGCTAAAACAGCTATTTTAAGGGACTAGAGAGATGGCTCAGCAGTTAAGATTACTGATTGCTCTTCCATGGGACCAGAATTCAAGTTTCAGCATCCACATGGTATCTCACAACTGTCTTTAATCCCAGTATGTACACCCAACATCCTCTTCTGGCCTCTGTGGGCACCAGGGGCACAAATGATGTACATACATACATACATACATACATACATACATACATACATGTAGGCAAAACACTAATTTAGATAAAATAAAACCAAACAACACATAAATCTTTAAAAAAAAAGCTGTTCCAAGATTTGTGTTTACTTGTGTTTCCTAATTTAAACCTGGAATGGTTCAACAGCAGCCCATATGTTTTAAAAGGATGTGAATAAATAGCCCTTGATTTTCTAGAATTTAGAAAATGTAGAACATGCGGCAAAATGCCTATAATTAATGAAGGGTCATCAAATTAAAGCACAGTTTATTTGAGTTTTTAGCACCACTCATATTTAATGTAAAAGGAAATTGTATACAAAATGAAAAACATGCCACGAGGCAGCCAATGGCTACATAAATTTTATCTCTGAAGATTGTTAAGAAGTTATACACTCCAGGGTAGGTATCCTAAAGATATAAAATTTAACTATAGATACAAGTTAGTTATATGTAAATACTTCATATCTTATCAAAATATCAAAGAGGCAAAGAAAGATGAATCATTTTGCTTTCAGGTCAAAGTGAAAGACTTTTCAGAGAATGTAGCTTCAACGCTGGGTCTTGAAGGGGGAACTGTAAAGTGCCAACGTGGGGCAGCAGGGGAACATTTCTGGGAAAGGAGGATGGTGCAGATATACAGGACACTTTCTAAAAAAAAAAAAAAAGGCCAGGTTGTTCCTACAGTTGGTCTAGTCCTGGTGAGTTTCTCATCTTCATTTGTTACCTCTGGCACGTGAATGTTCTGCTCTGTGCTTTATTTATCACTCAATATGAAGGATGTAATTGCATGAAGATTATAGTGGTGCCATTTATGGCAATGACATGCTCAGTCGGACTCACTAAATATTTGTTCAGCACAACTCTGTGCTGAGCTGTGTAGACAGAGGGGTGAAAAAGATCATGCTCCTGCCTTTCAGCCCTGATGATTATTGATATTTGGGGGAAGGAATACAAGAATACTGCCTGACTGACACATGAGGAGTTTATTCATAGAAAACAAATACAAAGAGGGTTTAGAGGTAGTTCCATGCTTTTTAAATTTGGATCCCCAACATTTACATAAAATATGGGTGAAGAAATCTGCTTTTTTATAACCTTGATTCTGGAAAGTTGAGAACAGAGAGCAGCAGATCCTAGGAGTCACCTCTGAAAGCCTAGCCAAGTGAATGAGCCTCAGGTTCATGGACAGACCCTGTCTTACAAAATCAAGGTGAGGTGTGACTGAGGAAGATACAAAATTTGGGCATAGTATGTGATCATATTCATACACACATGAGAAACACATACACACTCACACACACACATCAAAGAAAAATAAAGTAAACGAGAAGGAACAACATGGGCTGAGTTGATCCCTACCTGTTAATTTCCAATGCCTTTGTGATTAGCCTGAGATTAAGTTGACTAATGTCTTGGAAATAAAATGATTTTTTAATATTTGAGGAGATAGTACTAGGCATCTGGAGAGGTGTGCTAGACCCTGTGTCATACACAGCTCCCTTTTTACACTGTAGCCCAACTCCTCATGCAGCCACAACTTTAAAGTTCTAGGGAGTCATCTTGTTCCATGGAAATGGTGTTCTCCAGATTTCACAGGACACCAGGAGGCAATGGAAGAACTCTTTTTTTTTTTCCTTTATTTTTTATTTCTTCAAGTTACATCTCAATCGCAGTCCCTTCCCTATTCCCCCTCCAGTCCCACCTCCCCACCCTCAACCCCCCATCCTCTTCCCTTTTTTTTTCTTTTAAGTTTAAGGTATGTCTTATTTCCCCTTTCAGTCCAACAAATGGCTCTTTCTCTTATAATAATAAATACAATACAGCACAACAGAGGTAATTGGCCACAGTTATGAGGGTTATATGGCTTAATGTACATTCCCAATGACCAGTCCATATGTATTTGGTACCCGACTTTAACATTCTACTATCTAAACATCTCCATGAGTTTAAAGTTCTATATCTGACTCAACATTCATACTAAAGAACTCTTACAGTCTACAGAACCTGGAGTCTTATTTTTACTTTAGACACATCAGAATCTTTCTGGTTCTACTTCTGGTGTTACTTTCTCTGTTTTTTTTTTTAATATTTGTAGTCATCTTTTACTGAGGAATGTTCATTTTGTTATATATGAATGGATATAGAGATACATGTGTATATATGTATATATACATCATGCAGGGCATCATGTATGTTAAGAAAACAATCATCTTTTTATTATGTACTATAGCCACTGTTAGGCCTTACATCTAAACCCAATAACATACTTCTCTGATGCAAAGCTATAATCAGATCTTATAACATAACCCCATCCTTTTCTACCCCCAACATGATCAAGGCTACTCTAGTTTCATGTACCTAAACTCCTAAGCTTGCACCCCAAGTACCATAAGAAAATAGAAATAACTGTTTAATATTTCAGTTGTTGTCTTTGAAGATTCTTAGCATTCAGTCTGAACAAACCTTGGCAAAAATCTTTGCTTTTGTTTGCCTATTTTGTTTGAGCTGTTTTTTCAGCTTCTGAGTTGCTTAAGATTTTGGAAATATCTTCAAGGATAAAAAAAAAAAAAAACTTACAGTTTCTACTATCTAGTTTTGTTTTTGTGTTAATTTTGGTCCTTTTATTTTTATTTTAATTTCTTTAATTGTTTTTATTTGAGATTATAGTTTCATTACATTTCTCCCTCTTCTTTCCTTTCCCCAACCCTTCATGTGTATCTGTCCCTGCTGTATTCAAACACAAGGCCTCTTTTTCATTAATTGTTCACATATGAATTCTGACCTATTCAGTCCATATACTGCTACTTGTATATATGTTTTCAAAATTGACTGTTTCGCACTAGAAAATCAGTTGGTGTGATCTTTCTTGTAGAAGACTATTTCTCCCACACCCAGTTTTCCTTAGTTGCCTATAGTTTTGTTTTGCTTTTTATATAGGGTGAAGCCTCATGGACTTTTTTCCATCCTGTTCAGTTTATATATTGTTGTTATCCTGGTTTGCTTCACATTTGGGAAGCCATGTTGGTGAGCCTTTGTGGGTGGAGCTTCTGATATTACTAGGAAACACAGCCTCAGAGCAAAGTTCCTGATTCTCTGGCTCTTACAATCTTTCTATGCCCTCTTCCACAACGCTCCCCGAGCATTGGTGCAAGAGTGTTTTGCACACTTGTGTCCATTCGGATTGGATTCAACAACTTTGTATTTAGATTTTTATGTGAACTTGATACAAGCTCTAATCTTTTGGGGTGACGAAAATTGAGAAAATGGTTTCACCAGCCCGGCCTCATGTGGAGTGCCCAGTCCACTGTGGGTGGTGCTACCCCTGGGTAAGTGGTCCTATGGGTGTATAAGAAAACAATGGAGCAAGCTATGAGGGACAAGCCAGTAAGCAGCACTCCCCCACGGCCTATCCATCAGTTCCTGCCTCCACATTACTGCTTTAGAGAAGGTCTAATCTTGCTGTTATGCCATTTTTGTTTAATCCATGGGTATGGCTACGCATGGAAATTTGTTGCCAGGTCAAGTGTAATGGAAATTTTAGGGATTAGATCAATTTTCAGATTCAATCTTCTCCTTCTGGGGTGTAGTATTTCTCTTATAGGTTACTACAATGTTTCTCCACAAATGTACAGTTATATTTATACAAGCTTGAGTTAGGCCAATATTCATTTAGATAATGATGTGTCCCAAGTTATATAAAGTCAGATTAGTAGAGGTTAGGAGGAAAGGGTACATTTTTTGGTACCAAAATTTATTTGTGTTGAGACGCAACACATGTATAAGCTGTGTGGTCTTCAGGGCTAGTAACGTTTATTCATTTTAACTGTGCCAATGTCTCTGCAACAGGGTGTCAAAACCATTTAGTGTTTTGCTATGGACAATCCATGATCACAGTAGTATTCCTCTCTCCCTTGAGAATAACTAATCTTCTGTTGTTACTTCTAGAAATCAATGCCATTCCTTTGTGAAAAGTTAGGCAGTTTTGACCATATCAGTAATCCTCATGTATTAAGCAAAGTGACACTGCAGCCTACAAATGTGCCTATGAACTGAGTGAATCTATAATTGGTTTTGTCCTTTCCTTATGGGCAGGCTTGCAGTGTGTTTAGTCACGGATGGGAAATGAATACAACTGAATCTCAACAGTGTTGTTGCAGAAACTTTCTGAGATTTATCTACAACATACATTTTGTAGCTGAAATTTACTTTTAAAATGTGTGGAAATAATTTTTATTTTAGTTGAAAATTTATTATGTAAAGTGTATATTTTTACACTAAAATGTAAATTTTAATGTAAAATTATATGGCGTTTATACTCCCTTTCAGAGATTCTCTCTCTCTCCTGTGTGTGTGTGTGTGTGTGTGTGTGTGTGTGTGTACACTTACACCTCATGTGTATGTACCAGATATTAACCTCTACTGTTTTCCTCATCTCCTGTTTACCTTATTTTTGACAAAGAGTTTCTCCCTGAAGCTGGATCACACAAATTTGGCCAGGTTGTCAGGCCAGCAAGACATAGGGTCCTAGCTCTCTCTGCCACTATAGAGCTGGAATTAAAAATGGATGCTGTTACCAGGTTTTTTTTCTTTTTCTGTGGCTGCTGAGATCTAAACTCAGATCTTCATGGTCCTACACAAACACTTCAAATGCTGAGCTTTGTTTCCTTCCTAAGTTTCATAATATTTTCAATTTAGAATATTTAAGAGCTTCATGGGTTAATTATCATGCTGAATTATTTATTATTCCATAATCAGCCATTGTATTCTAATAGTATCTTAGTTTAATAATGAATGAACTTTGTTAATCTAATCCTGGGTAATTCAGGAAACAGCTTGTCTCCCCCTTAATGTCTTTTCTGATAGTGATGGAGATTTATATGGTAAAATTGCTTTCACGATAGATGAAGTGCTCCTGATGGCTCTTTCAATCATTGGAAGGACCATGGAGGCATGCAAAGTTCCTCCTGGTGAATGAGGCAGGCAATCTGATGTCAAGGGTGAAGATTCAGACTGTACTGTCTTGGAGGCTTATTGGCAAAGATTCCAAGGCCACAGGAATGTATGCACTATACACAAGAAATGTGCAGAGTTGGGGGTTTCATGAAATTTCTGTCAACCAGTTGATTAATGCCTGTGGAATCCCTGTTAAATATTCTATCCTCTGTAGCAATAGTCAGGATCCTCAAGGTACAGAATCAGCACTGTGAATCTATATTATGAAAGGAGATATAATACACTGACTTACTAGGTGTGGACTGGGTAGGCCAACAGTGACCTTCTGCATACTGAAGAGGCTGAGAACCTGAAAGCCTCTCAGGCCATGAGTCAGGGCACCTCGGCAGCCCCAATCTGGTTCTGAAGCCCTGAAGGACTTATTTCTGGAGTGTTGCTGGTCTTCAGCACATTCTGGAAGCCAGAAGGGCAAGAGTCTCATGTTAGTGAAGGATTGCATCTGTAGCAGAAGTAGCAAAGATAGACAGACAAGTGGTACTCTTTTTACCTTCAACATCTTAATACCTGGGCCTACCCTGGAAATTGCTGCCAGATGTGTGTGTGTGTGTGTGTGTGTGTGTGTGTGTGTGTGTGTGTGTGTGTGGTGTGTGTGTGTGTGTGT
>CAJQZJ010034182.1:1066832-1096048 GCA_907164525.1 Lophiomys imhausi
AAGAATAGACAGCTTGAGTCTCATAGCTAAATTTTGAGTTGTTTAGGAATCAAGAGGGCGTTCTAGATCTAAGAAGATGGTTATAATAGTGATGCAAGTTAGTATGAAAACTAAGTCAGTTATAGAACTTTAAACTCATGGAGATGGTTAGAAGGTAGAAGGTTAAAGTCAGGGGCCAAATATGTATGAACTGGACATTGGGAAGGTATACTGGGCCATTTAACTCTCATAAATGTGGCATATTTAATTCTGCTGTTTTGTATAGAATTTACTGTTATAAGAGAAAGAACCATTTGTTGGAATGGAAAGAGAAGCTGTTGCGGGGGGGGGGAGAGAGTGGAAGGGTGGGACAGGAAGGGGGAATAGGGAAGGGTTTGCGACTGAGATGTAACTTGAAAAAAAAATAAAGTACTTATAAAAAAAAGACAACATCTTTGAATGCCATATTCTGCAGATCTCTTGGGGTTTTTGAAGATGCCCTATCTATCTCTTGTATTTAGATAAGCAAATGTTGCTTGTCTCTTAACAACTTGATTTCTGAGTAGCTTAGAGAATATCTGTGATAGACTGTCATAGTAGCTAACAAAGTGACATGCTTGCATGACTAGGAGTTTGTATTTCTTAACTATCCTAAACAGTTTAAGATGGAATAGCTTTGTTTCAGTAGGAAATTTAGTTGGTTTAGTAAGAGTCCCTTGACCCTTGGTATCTGATCCCCTAATTCTCTCTCAAAAATCACTAATTTCTACCCTTTATATCTAAGTGCCTTAACTTGCCTTTTATCAGTTTTCTTTCATTTTCTTTCCTCTTGTGTTCTGTTGCTGTTTTTCTATGTTTCCATTGCTTACTGGGTAAACTATAAGGATTATTACACGGATATTCTATCTGTCCCCAGATGAACTCATCTGACTGGCTGCATTCTGCAAATATCTGTGGCTCTTTAAAGCCATTGTTACATCAAATCTTTATCAAAAATATAAAATAAATTTGGCTTTGGGGAATGCTTTAAGACTTTCTCTCTACCTGGTATGACAGTCTTCCTTAAATCATTCTCTTCTTGTAACTCACAACAAATGGATTCCATGTTCATTTAAAACTTGTCTAACACATTGCAGTCTATAAAACACAGCCAAATTTTTACTCTATTAGATCATTGGGTAATGTTTAGACTCATGTCCCTGCTCCCTAAACTCTTCTAGGAATCATCACATTTGTTCTAGGGGCAGCAACACCAACAAACAGGCTTTCTCAACCTATTCCTAGACATGCAATGCTCCCCATCAACCAAATCCTGACTCTGCTTTCACTACCTGGTGCTTGCGGCATCTGTGAGGTGATGATGGGCATCCATAACTAATGCCACCTGAGACTGTGCCCTGTCCTATCATGTTTTGACTCAAGAGGAAAATTACTTATCATGCCCTCCAAGAGAATTGTTAACTTTATCATTTTAAGAAACAGTATTAACTTAGTATAAGAGAGATATTCCTGTGTGAAATGCTGATTATTTGTGTAATGACAAGATAGTTTCTTTGTAAGACCATGGTACAACCCTGTGTTCTCTACACTGGAGAGGCAGGGACAGAGGGATCTGGATTTCAAGTCCAGCTCTGACTACATTGACATTTTAAGGCCAATTTGAGCTACAGGAGTTCTTGTCTCAACAGACCCTCCTCAAAAATTAATGAATAAATGAAATAAGAGCTAATATCTGAGACCATGTGAGGAGTAAAAGAGCTAGCAGTTGGTGGCAGTTCACATGGGTCTAAATGTCCTGAATGCCTTATGCAACCCTGTATTTAGTTTTCACAGCACTACAATTATTTTCCTGTCTCAGAGAGGAAGCCTGGGTTATTATAAGTTAAAGATTCAAAACCGCACTTGAGTGGAAATCCAGGTGTCGGATCACTTAGACTTGGATACTAATTTTAGCTCCTTTCTTCCTTCAAATAAGAGGTGTGGGTGAAGCCATCTTTAAATTTTTTTTTAAGTTTAAAAGATGAGCAGTGCCATGATATGCGTTTTAAAGCATTGATTTCCAACATTTACCATAATGATTGTATCTAAGAGATACTATTATCATTTGATGTTTGCTTGGAAATGTAACTTAAAGAAACAGGGAGCTCTTTTGATTCCCTTTTAAGGACTCATGGTGCAAGATTGAGTGCATACATTGAGTATGAAGAATAGTGAATTCTTACAACAAGAAGGATGGTTTAACTTATTTTGCTCAAAAATTATCAAGCAAAAGATTGAATGAAAGTTTAGTAATCCCTTTGGATAGATAGTCCATGGAATATAGCTTTTAAAACTGGGATCAAACATGAAATAAGTAATTTGGACACATTCTGTAAAGAGATGCAAAGTCTGTACTTAGTCAATGACCACACTTCTTCTATCAGCTCTGAGGTCTACCCTGGCAGATTTCGTCTATTGGTCCAGACCCGTGGCTAATTTCAGTCTTAGTGCTGCTAACAGAGGTAGAACAACACTTACCGTTGTTCATGGTACCAATGTTAGCTTTAGCTTGTACTAGAAAACAGACTTCCTATGTTTTGCACTTTGTCCTTTGTCATTAAATAATTGTTTTAAATTGGCTTTAAAAAGTCAGTTTGACAATTCATATGGACAATAGATTTACAGAAATGACACTAAAGTGTTTCTGAGATGCCACTTAATTACTATACTCAAGGAACTTTAAAATCCAGGTTAGATACAAAAATGTAATGTCCAATGTCCATGAGTTAAATAAAATCTTGGGAATTTCTTCCCAAGTTCTAACCTCCATTCTATTATTCTAGTGAATTTCTACTTGGCAATTGTAATGTAAAATACTTCATTACGTGGCAGTATCCATGTGAGAAAGTAGACAAGATGCCATATTGAAGAAACACACAGGTCAGCATCTCTTAGTCCCTGAGGACATAATCTCCCTATACCTCAAAAGAACATAATAGAGTCTTTTAAATGAGTCACTACAAGTGGCAAGAGTGAGGAAAGGCCTCTACAATTACTGAGCATAAAAAGAATAATTCTCCTTTCCAAAAGAGTTCTTATCTTGATCAACATATTTAATGCAACCTTCTTTTTATGATGACAAAATCATCAAGATGACATAAAATCTGGAACCTCAAAACATTTCATTCTAATACTCTCTGAGTATCTGAGTTTTAAAATAGAAGTATTTCCTATGTATTCTGATTTACAGGATATCTAAAACTGCTTCAGTTACTTTTCTCATTGTTGTGAATTAGTCGTCAACTATTTATTTTTTAATTTTAGTTTCCCTAAACAGTGAATGTGAACACATGTGTGACTAAGTATATGAGACCTTAACATTGTGGAATATTTATTCTGACATAAAGAATAAAAAGGATAAAAGTATATAAAATATAGTAAATATGTTTGATCATCTATCATTTATTTATATACATATATGTGTATGTGTATATATATATATATATATATATATATACACATCACATTGTAACTGTCTCTCTACTTATCATCTTTCTGTGAGTTCTTAAAGTAGAGTTGAGGCCTGTTTACCACTAAATCATGTTCTTTGCATCTTTGGACCATAGAGCAAAAATACAAATCTCAAGGACCTTCTCTTCAACAATGGTTCAGGGGAATAGAATATGGAGATGGAGGATGGTGATAATGAAATTATTTCCCCCAAATTGTGATCCCACTCTTGACACTTGACTATATGCTATTAAATCTCATAACTTATTAGGAAAAAAAAGAAATAACAAAGAAAGGTAGAAATCTGAAGGACACTGTGGAAACCCTGACAAGGAAGACAACAAGTAGGAGGTGTTCGTGATAGAATTGATTCTGGGTGATGGAGACAACAGTTTGACCCCCAGATTTACTGGAACAGCCTTGACCATTCATATATCTTGAAACATGAACTTACCATTTTTGCTTTTGTATTCCTGTGCCTTTAACCACACAGAGAAAGGAAGCATGTGTGAGACACATCTGAAGGGACATATTTGATTCAGTAAATGAGAAATAGAAAGAATATGTTGCTGTACCCTGCTTCCCATGGGGAGAATCTCACTAGAACAATGGGATTGATGGCTGGGATCTGAATAGAAATTTCCAAGCTTTTAATTCACAGACATTAATTGAGAGCAGGTGTGGAGGTTATAAAGAGTGAAAGAGCCAGAGTCAGAGCAGATGGGGGGGCATCAAGTAAACAAGGCCTTCTAAATCAGCATGAACAAAACTCATATGAACTCAGAGGTCTGAAGCAGCAGACACAGGGCCTGCACAGGTCTGCTTATATCATGGCGTCTAGTCTAGTGTTTTATGGGATTCCAGAGTGTGAGAACGAGTTGTTCTCTAATTCTTATGTCTTTTCTTGGACTCTTTTCCTTCTGTTGGTGTGTTTTGCTCAACTTCAATGCTATAGTTTTGTTTTATATTATTATAATTTGTTTTGTTATTTTTTTCATTGTTGGGATTGGTTGTTTATTTTCATGTTACTAATTTTGCTGAAAGCCTGAATAAGATGATATGGTAATTTTTTGTTTTGACTAAACCAGGAGGATATCTAACAAGTCACTGATATCCACTTAGGCTTGATAAACAGTTTTGTTGTTGTTGTTTTATTTTGTTTTGTTTTGTTTTTAACATTTATTTGTTTGTTCAAGATACATCTCAATCATAGTCCTTCTTCCTGGTACCACCCTGCTACCTTCATCCACTTCACCCTCCTATCTGCTTTTTCTTTAAATTTAAGGTGTATTTTCCCCCCAACAGTTCCCTCTTTTAGATCAATAAAAGGCTCTTTTTCTTTTAACAATAAATATAAAACATTAATAATAATTAGACCACGATTACAAAAATTAGAAGGTACAATATAAGTTCCCAATGTCCAGTCAATATGTATTTGGCAACTGACATTAATATTCTGTTGTCTATCTACCTCAATGAGTTTAAAGTTCTATACCTAACTCAGTTTCCATCCTAACTTGCATTTCCAACTTAAAAATATCTTCTTAGACCTATGACATCCTTTTAATCCCAAAACAACTTAAAATTTAACTGTGAGATTATAACCATCTAGTCTTCAACCACATTAGAGACCTGAGAAGGATATCTGAATATATAGGAAGTGCAGAGCCAGCAGCTTCCAAAACTAAAAAATGACATACCAGTGGCTGCCTGGACAGTCCCCAATTTCTCTCAATACATCGGAGCATCTGTCTTCAGCCTTTTGGCCCAGTATCTCTGACAGACATTAAATTGTAAAACAGGAATATGAAGTCTTGGCAGAGCTAGGGTTTTGAAGGAATGAAAAAAAAAACCAACAAACTTGTGTAAAAGTTAACAACTGAACTGTCATTTATACCTGCTGGGAGAGGGAAAATCAGTTTTCTACAATGAGTGATGCTGGGTATATTAACTACTCCAGGGCAGGACTCATGTTCAGGAGTAGCTGATCAATATATAATGGACTCACGGACTCTAGATTTTTCTTGTGTGTGTAAGTTTTATTTGGTTACAGTTTGGTGGTTTTCTGTTGTTTCTGTTTTTGTGTTTTTTTTTTCTTTTCAGGTGGTATTTTATTTTGTTTCTTGGGTTTTGTGGGTTTTCTGTTGTATTGTGCTTGTGTGTGCTTTTGGAGAAAGAACTTAAATTTTGGTGGGTAGGAAGTGGGAGAGGTTATGTAAGGACTTGAGAGAGAGGAAGAATATGATCAAAGTATATTTAAAGCTAAAAATTGTTTTAAATAATAAAAAGAATAAAAAAGAAAAATATTATCAATAAAAGGAAAAAATAAAAAATATAAAAGTTAAAAAATAAAGTTTGAGTTCAATAACTTAGCAGCATCTCAGAAATACCTGAGTACCCTTTCCATGACCACTGTTTTTAGGTGTTAAGTTGGTACCACTTTGTTTTATAGCTCTTATCTTGACATTCTAAGGATTCCTTATGGTTATATATGTAACAACTACAAACATATTCAAATGTCATGATATGGTTAATTTTTTGACTCTGTTTAAAGTAAACATATAATGATTTCAATTTTCATTTAGATAGCATTACTCTTCAGGGTAGATTTCACTGAAGTTTTGGCTATAATAGCATGTGATACATTGCATTTATTTTCATTAATGTGCATTTTCTCAAAAATCTTCTAAACAAATTACATTTATTCATTTTACTTTATTTGTTTACTTAGAGGGTCAAGCCATGTCAATGAACAGAGAGAAGTTAGAGGACTACCTACTAATAGTCAGTTCCTTCCACCATGTAGGTTTCTAGAATCAGTCAGATCCTCTGGTTTGACACAAGTCTGTTCACAGCTGAACCATCTCAGTAGCCCCTCTCTGACAATCTTAATTATTAATAACATAGTACAATTTGGTGAATAGAATAAAAATATTAATAAACACAATTAAAAATATAAAATAAACATTGAGTCTATAATTCATGACATAGTATTTATATTACTGACATTTAAATTTATAATAAATTAGCTTATGTTTTTTAACTATTTTAATATAAAATACATTCATCTTTAAAGAACATTTTTCATAACTAGTAATGTTTGGGAAATAGAAAATAATGTTTGAGGAGTGAATACTGCAGAATTGTACAAAATACATTTCATAACTTCATATCTTTTGATATTAAGAAACTACAGATTTGGGCTGGAGAGATAGCTCAGAGGGTAAGAGCATTGACTGCTCTTTTAGAGGTCCTGAGTTCAATTCCCAGCAACCACATGGTGGCTCACAGCCATCTATAATGAGATCTGGTACCCTCAGGTGTAGATGCAGTCAGAACACTGCACACATAATAGATAAATAAATCTTTAAAAAAAAGAAACTACAAATTTGAGTCTAATTTTGTAATACAGGCAAGTAGTGAGTATTATTCATTAAATGACTCTGGTCTTCTATGAGGGCAAGGACAATTATTCACTTAGGAAAGACATAGGTATTTATAGCTGTTTGTTGGGTCTCCCTAAAAAGAATAGAATGCAACAGAGCTACTGTTTTTAGAGAACACACACACTGTGTCCTTGTGTGAGGCAAAGGTCTGATGCTGTCATGTGATTTTACAGAAGTGTTTGGCAGAAGCAAATTTGGAATGCTAAGTGCAGGTAGGCTAATGGCTGTCCATCTATGCAGGTCTCTTCCAGACAAGAACAGTGCACTCCAGAGTCTGCAATAGAAGACATCATTAGGCAGTGTTCTTCATGTTCCTTCAAAGCATCTGCCTTATAATGAGTCTTTTAATAAACAAGAATAACTCCCTTTTTGTTAGACCTTTAAAAATCTCCAGGAAATAATTGTTCTATATTGTTGGCTTAGTATAGAATCATGTGGTTTAAAAGTAAACCATATAATATTTTATGAAAGCTAAGGAGGTTGTTCTTCCTCTCCTGATTTCCTTTAAGGATGAACTATGATGTAGAAGTGTAAGCCAAATATACTCTTTCCTACCTAGCTTGCTTTGGGTGATAGGGTTTCATCACATCAATAGAATCCCTAGCTAAGTAAGGGCTGGAAAAGAATGCAGGGTCTTGTACTTAGCAAGAAGCCTAGTTCACGTAAGAGGGCAATGGGGAGAAAAATCTAAATTATACCAAAAAGTAACATTAGTGTTCTCTCTGCTAGTTTTATATATTTGCAAAGGCACAAAATTTTATTTAAAAGTCTAGTACAGTGGCAGTAACTTTATTGGAATTGAGTTTGAGAATAATCTTCAGTTTTATAAAAACCAACAATAAAAACCACAGGAATGCACCATTAACATTTAATTTTAAGAGCTCAGACTTCCCAGGACCAAGTGGTTACAAACTACATGCCACATAGAGAGAGAATGCTGATTTCTAACATAAAGTTGCTAGCTCAACTCATTCAATTGAGTTAAACAGTGAAAAACACGGGCTTAATTTGACAGAAAACTTCATAATTACTATCTAACCTTGAATGTGATAATGGTTAAAATAGAGTCTAGTAACGTTCCTATTCCTTATCAGTACAGACCTCACCATACATATGCCAATGTTTTAGGTACTCTTCCTCCTGGTTGAATATCAGAGAATGAATTCTCTTATACCAAATGATTATCAAGTTTTCAGTATATAAACTAATATTGAGAAACATTAAGAAAAGGATAAGGGGCCATTTGCTTATTTTTAACACATTAAAAATTATCTGCTATGTATGTGATCATTTCTTGGGCATCAGTCTCTAATTGCTATGTAATTGAACATGTCTTTTAAGAAACAAAGGTCTAAAATTTTCTAGTGTAATATAATTTACAGTGTCTCCATAGTGAGAATTTTGGGATTTTGGTTTCATTTAAAGGACACAGAAATATTATTAGAATATGTTTTTTATTTTAATCCCAGTTGTGGGAATACGGGGCTCCTTCACAGCAGCTGACTATAATTTGCCTCATGCTCTGGCAGGGGCATGATTTTTCCGGGGACTTTTCAGATGGTATATAAATGGGTTGTTGGGTTGTTTGTTGTGGTTGGTTGTTGTTGGTCTCTGTAGTTTGATGTAAGAAGTCATGCACAAAGAAGAAACAAGAAGAAGAAATTAAATATTCTGACAGTGAAGACCAAACTTGCTGCAAGGAACTTGACACCCCTAATCAGCAGGACATAGTCCTGACAAAGATAATGTTACCCCTTTTCTGGCCCCTGACTTTATTCAAGGATTTCTTTCCTTCCCTTTCTATCACTTTTTTTCTTTCTTATATAGTGTTAGGGGGTTGAAAGCGTGGAAGAAAAGGGATAGAGAAGGGTGGAAGAAAGAAGAACCCACAAAGTAGTTAATGTCAGCTTCAAACTCCCTATAAATCTCTTAGAATTATGGTTTGATGACCACCTTTCTATATCTACAGTATCACCCCTAAATTTGTTCATATTTTGTGCTTTCGAAACATTAAATTATTTCTGGTTCTTAGAACACAACATGTGCTTCATGAATCTCTTACTTGGCCTGGAGCTTTTGACTCTGCAATGTATTCTCCTTGCTCCCCAGCAAGTCCACTATCCATGCTACATCACATTCAGATACCTACTCTTCTAGAAATGTAATTCCCAGTCTCCTTCCACCACTTGTAGAATAATTAATTCCACATCCAAAGCAAGCATCCTACTCCCTGCATCCTGCTTACTATCCCTAGCAATTTGCCTAACAGTAAAATCAGTAGCTGTATAGCAGTTACACAGCACAACAGCTTCTCTGAGTATGATACCAAACTATACTGTGGTTATAACTACATATAACTCAAATTGTATTTCCTAATGAAATATGAACCATTCTTTAAATTATGGCCAGTACCTCATGTTATGTAAATAAAATGCAAAGCTCTCAAGGTATAGTGTGGGTTCTTTAAAATTAAAGGATAGCACTAATTCTGAAAAAGAAAACTTGCTCAGTCTTTTGGTAATATGACATTATTCTTTGTGCCATAATTTTTTACATCCTCAGGAAGCCTGGAATTATTCAACAATTTATACAGTAATTCAGGCACTCCACATTTCGATTGTGTTCCTCCTGAAGACTCATTTCCTTAAGTGTCCTCCAGCTAGAATTTGGAATTTTAAATGGAAGTTTTGCAAGGATATTTGAGAAAGACTGAAGTAATAAGCCAACGTTTTTTATTGCAAGAGGTCTGGTAGATTAATGAAATGCAGCCACATGGACATTAACTGTCAATAATGGTTGGCAGTTGGTCTACTGCATGCCCTCTATCTTCCATGGCAATTGATTGATGGGACACACTGTACCTAATACAATGCATATTGAACTTTCCTTTAAGGATTATAAGGATGACACGGTGGATGAGAAGCACTTTTCTATTCAGCAGGGATGCTTCTTCTGTGATTCACTGCAGATAAAGGACAGCAACTATGACCGTGAAATCAAAAGTGTGGACCTTTTTATAAAAGGTGTTCTATTACATATACTGCCATCATGGAAGATCTTATGTAATCACGTCCTAAGTTTTTATTGAGAAACATATTTATCAGAGTGGCACATGTAGAAAACAAACACTTTAGAATATGCCTGGAGACATTCTTTCTGTAGGAAAAAAAAAAAAAAAAAGCAATTGTAAACTGACCTGGTCTATTCAGAGGAAAAGTGAGACCTAAAGAAATGTATAATGATTAGTGTGAACTTAGTTCAACAGAAAGATAATAGGTTGAAAATATAAAACAGGTCCCATTGGGCTTAAGTAAATCCTGGGATGACAGGTCTATTACAGCAATATAGCTGTATAAACACTCCTAGCGCGGAGTGTTTGAGAAGAAGGGAAACATTTGCAGAAGCACAAGGCATTGCTGTTGTGTTTTTTGTTAACCCTTTTCAAGTAACTGGAGGAGGACCACATTCTGTTTCTGGCCCACCTGGCTTAAAGTAAAGGAGAAAAATTCAAGTATGTGTCAAAGATCACAGTTAAAATGAGAAAAATGGTAGATATTCAGGTCCATCTAGCCATCATTAGGTTTTAAAGTACAGATTAAATTAAGTAATTAGTATCTATCCCCACTTCACAGTTGAGAAAATGTACAAGAATCAAATTACTGATTTAATGTCACACAGTTTTATTCAGACATGGAATGATAATGTGGACTTTCTTATAATTACTGCGGTATTCCTTATATGGCACCAAGAATGTCTATGTATCTATTAATAGACAGAAATGTGAGAATAAAAACTTGAAAACAATACCCATTGTACCAAATACCTCCTAAGCACAAGGAATTTGGACAATAGGTCCAAAGACAAAATCAATAGCTATTATGTCATTATACGAAGATGTTTGACTAGTTTCCAGAGGGAAGTTATCAGCAGTCAGCATCTGGCTTTTGGGTTTTTTTTTGGGGGGGGTTGTTTTTGTTTTGTTTTGTTTTCATTCAGCCTACCCACATCAGTTGAGTTCATTTTATGGGAAACTCAGGGAATATGAAGAGATGATACTACAATGCTCTGATCATGAAGAAGAAGAATGGCCTCTTCAAGAAAAGTATAAAGTCCAAGATTCTGGGAAGATACCCCAGTGCACAAACTTCTTAGTGAGCATGAATGGAGTTTTGAGTTCAGATCCTCAGCATCCACATTAAGTGCCAGAACAGTCTCCTGTAACTGCAAGTTCTGAATGAGGTGGAGACAGGAGTGTCTATAGAGCTCACTGATCAGTTATTCCAGTTGAATCAATGAACTTTAGTCTCAGAAAGAAATCTTGTCTCAAAAATGAAGTAACTGACAAATCAAACAAAAGGCAAAAAAGTGATTAAAGAAGAAAGACAACCGACATTAACTTCTTTTGTACACACACACACACACACACACACACACACACACACACACACACGGTTATATGTATACCCCAGACACTAGATAATCTACTCTACTCACAAAAAATCACATTAAAATGCACAATCTTCACACCACATTACAAGAAAACCACCATACATATGTTAACTTGATTAACTCACTTTTAACTCATTCAATTAAAACTTGATTATGATTTCTGAAAAAAAAATGTGTTTGGGGTTTTCATTCTGCTTCTAAGTCCATCCTGGTTGCTGCTAGGATTGAATACTGACATGAGTATGCCAACAAACAGTTACATTATCATCATTTTTTTATCTCAGGACGACATTAGGAGAAAGTGTAGAAAATCAGCAGCTTCCAGGCCGGCCAAATAGATTCTCTGGCCTCTGCTTGTTTGTATGCATGGAGCCCACCTGTACAGATAGCTTCAGCTGGAATCTTCTTTCAGCCCTGTCAGTGTGGAAGCAAGACCCAAAACCACAGATAAGCAAAGATCTTTCTGAATATCTATGAATATCCCTCATAAATTGGTATAATTTACTATAAAAAATGCATTCTGGGCAGCTTTACCATTGAATGCTAAACTATGTGTCTTTGGATAATCATTTTCTGCTCACAACATGGTGTTGCTATGCAACAGTGTCAGACTGACCTGCTATTTCCCCTTATACTTATTCACCAGCAAATGCAGGACAGCTGAGGAAATTTTCTATGTGCTAAGTACACTTTAATGTTAAAAGGACCAGCTCTGTGCCCTGGCAAAGTCTATGGTGAGTCGGGTGGTACTATTTGGACTATGCTTGGCCACAAAATTGACCAAGTGTGATTTACCACAAATGTGCCATCATATAAAATTGTTATTTTATTAATAATAATAATTCAATTAGTTGGCTCCCATGATGGAATACAATATGCTGCCCTTTAGGAATGGAGAAAAGCTGGGCTTGGTAAGTATGAATAGAATGTGAGGTGGAGACATGAAGATCACAAAGAATCTCTGCAGAAATTTGGGGTACTGGGTACTGTAGGTCCAGAAGCCTAAATAATGAGAAAATGAGATTCAGCTTGCTCACAATAATTTCTGTGTTCATGTTCATTATCTTCACAATTTGGCATCATTCAATTATGCATGACATTCAGTCATTTTGCTTCTTTGGGAGGAAGTCAGGGGAGTCTTTTCTGAAGAAATATCTTTGAATAAATCTTTACTTACCACAGAAGAAGACCTATTAAAATAGGGAATAGCAACAGACAAATTCAGAGTAAAATAAATAAAATGAAGCCTTGGACTTCCCAGAGGTGGGAGTACATTTAATATACTCTCAAAATATTAAGGAGTAAGCAAATAAAAGCACATGAAAAGAAGAGGCATATGTGGGAGCAGTGGTTTGAATAGGTTTGGCCCCATAGATTCATATGTTTGAATTCTTGGCCATAGGGAGAGGAACTACTAAGAGGTGTGGCCTTATTGGAGGAGGTGTGGCCTTGTTGGAGGAGGTGTGGCCTTGTTTGAGGAGGTATGGCTTTGTTGGCAGAAAAGCATCACTGTGTAGGTAGGCTTTGAGGTCTCCTATCCTCAGGCTCCACCTAGTGTGAAATCTGGTCTCCTCTTGACCACCTATAGAAGACAGTGTCTTTGTGGCCTTTGGATCAAGATGTAGAATTCTTGGTTCCTCCAGCACTATGTCTCACTGTATGCTTCTTGCCATGATGACAATGGACTTAATCTCTATAACTGCAAGGCAGCCCCAATTAAATGTTTTCCTTAGTAAGAGTTGCCTTGATCTTGATGTTGCTTCTCAGTAATGAAGCTCTAAGTCAGTGGGGTAACAGATCTCATGGATGGTTTGGACCATGGATTAGTCATGTGAATTATTCTCTCATTATTGGAGTAAGTCATTTATGGATTCATTTCATCCTTCTTGTGAGTGCTCTACCACTGAGTAATAGTTCTAGATATGTGGATTCATAACTTGATGGCTGTTGGGGAAAGTACATTTTTCTCCAGAAACACTAGCATAATGGTGGAGATGGTTTGACCCACAAGGAAGCCTCCCAGCAGTCAGATGTGATGGATGGAGAGGCAACATCTACAGCTACAACCACAATAGCAACACAAGACCTATCAGACCCAATAAGTCAGCAGATGCCCCAGGGTCACATTCCCCCTTGGTACTAAGTAGGGCTACAAAACTTAAATCAGGCTTACTGAATTCATCGAAGATGGAAAAATGTAGGGAATCTCCATGGAAGAGCTCCAGCATATAGAAATATAAGCACTCAAAGACAATCGATTATAGAGATCTGATTAAGTTAGAGCCTTCTATCCATGCTTTGCACCCAACCTTGGTGTATGGAAGAAGCATTCTATACAAATGGATGGAGCCTACCCCATGCTGCATTAGACCTTGATTATGTTTGACTATACTATCATTTTCATTGTGAACTTCTGGCATCATTAGACAATTGTTCAGAACACATGACATCGAACTTTTGGAGTGCTTCACCAAGGTTATCTTTGTAAATACACTATTTAATATGGAATGATGGCTTGGGAAGTTACCTTATCCTGTCCATTCTTTGAAAAATGTTCTGTTATATAAATAACATAATGGTAACCTCTGAGGGTTTTGCATATTTGAAAAGCCATTGGAGAGCCCACCAAATACAATGGTACTTCCACATACCTTATAGCCATACTGGGGCTGGGGCAATTGAAATAGAAAAATAACAAAAAGCAACCCTACATAGGTTTAAAAGGACACTCTCAGAGGCCATAACGGTATGGAATGAAGCCCCTTGTGCCAAGAATAGCTACCTCCATATGAGTTGTTGGTCAGGGAAGCCTCTGAGGCCCCCAAAACCAGAAATGCTATTACTACTGCTGTTGGTTGTATGCCAGACCTCGATGGTGAAGCCCTATTGCTCAAGACACCACATGCTTTGACTGCATCACATGGAAAAATTGGAAAAATCAAGCTAGGACTGAACTGGAAATTCCTACGCTGCTGGCTGGATTTTATAGCACCAGAGGGAACCATATAGGCTGATAGTGAACTATCAGAACATTCCTGCTTGGCTGTAGGTCCTGCGTACCAGGCAGGATGTGCCCTCTTGTGCTAGTGGCTACCTAATAATGAGGAAGGTCAACAGCCTGTGATTGAATTTAAGGCCTGTTCCTCAATAAGGAGTTCGCTTCTTGTAGTGTAAACTAGGCCAAAAACCCATGACTTGGGAAGTCATAGGTACCAATGGGGAAGCAAATTCTATCATTTTACTAGATGAATGGGGTGTATCTGTCAAAGTCTCCTCCAAATATCTGTTTATGCCCACAGATTACTGTTGTCAGCCTTAACTTATAATCACTGGTGATGTTTCTGAGAACAAGTGACTGTAGCTATGACATAGGGGTCGAATTCTTAGCCATTGGTGGACATCAACATTCACACCTTCCAAGGCTCCATTATCACTGGGTAATAAGATGTTAGAACAACGTAAGTTTGGAGGAAAGCCTGGAGAGTTGTATAGCAGTTTCCTCTGAGATTGAGACATTACATTGTGCAGGGAAACTCTTTAACCTAGGAGGTAAACAACTCAAAATACAATTTCAGGAAGTTTCTGAAACCAACCAGATACACTAAGCCCTTCCCTTCCTAGAGTTGAGAGTCACTCTAGGCAAGCCAAGCTACAAAACAAACTCTTCAAATGATAATACTCACTTACAAAATGTACTTTTATTTTAATAGAATTTGTAGAGTAAGGAGTTATTTTATCATTTGTGCTTGCTTCTGTATGATTTTTGCACATGAGTAATACTTGGCAGTAACTCTTTGGCCACCACAAACACACACATATATATGTATGTATCCTTTGTATATATGTATTTATCCTTTGTATATATGTATGTATCCTTTGTTCCTTATTTTGTTCAATGGAAATGTCAAAAGAGGAGATTCAGCTTCAGATGCCATCATGCGTGAATGAATATGTCAATATATTTGCCTTAAATATAAAAATCATTGAATTATTCTTCTCTAATTTAGGTAACTACTTTTATTACATTTTCCTTTTATTGAAAATATAATTCTCACATAATATATTCTGATTAGTTTCCTCTCTTCTTAATCCTCCCAGTTCCTCCCACCTCTCTTCCCATCCAAATCCATCCCCTTTCTGTCTGTCATTAGAAAATAAAAAGGCTTTTAAGGGATAATAATAAAATAAAGTATGGTTGGATACAACAAAAACTAACACATTAGAAAAGGACAAAACTAACAAACTGGTGAAAAATAGTCCAAGAAAATGTATAAGAAACAGATATAGACAGAGATGTAGTCATTTGCACACTTAGGAATCCCATAAAAAAACGTTAAACTGGAAATTTAATGTATATGCAAAGAACCTGTAAGATAAAAAAGAGGGAAAAATACATACATAAAATAAAATAAAAATAAGATAAAATTTTAAAAATGATAAAAGACCTGACATGACGTTAAGAGAAAAGGAACGTCCAAAGATGCCATTGAATTCTTTGTGTATTGGCCCTCTACAAGAGTAGTTTGTTTCTCCAGTGAGATTCCCTTAGAGGAAACTAAATTTTGATTTGCAGGCAGTTATCAATTGGAGATTTCTTCTAGGTTATGGTTGAGGACATGTGCCCACTCCTTTCAGCTCTAGGATCCCATCTCATGAAGACCCGTGAAGACCTTGTGCATGTTGCCTCAGTTTTTGTGAGTTCATATGTGCACTAACCTTACTGATTTGGAAGGATTTGAGTCCTTGGTGTTCTCTGTCTGCTCTGGCTCTTTCATTCTTTCTGCCCCCTCTTCTAGAGGGCTCCCTGAGCACTGAAAGGAAAGCTTTGATGTGGCACTTTCTTATATATGCTTATCTGCTTAATTTTACAACTGTAGTATCTTCTCTATAGAGTCCTACAAATTCTGACTATATTCCTCTTGGTCCCTCAGGTTGCCTACTGCTTGGTGCTCTCAAGTCCACATTATGTCTAATTGTGATTCATTGCTCACAGTGTCTATTGACCCTCACTAAACACACCTGTAATGCTCAACCAAGTAGTCAAAATCTGCGGCCCAGTGGGTGTAGTACCCACTTTGTCTCTGAATTCCAGCAATGGCAGCCTCTTCACTAACTTGGGATCTTTTTTTTTTTAATACTTTATTTTTTTATTTCTTCAAGTTACATCTCAGTCACAATCCCTTCCCTATTTCCCCTTCCTGTCCCACCCTTCCAACCTCTTCCCCACCACAGCTTCCCCTTTCAGTCCAACGAATGGTTCCTTCTCCTTATAACAGTAAATACTATACAAAACAACAGAAATAAATATGCCATATTTATGAGAGTTTAATGGCCCAGTATACATTCCCAATGTCTAGTTCATACATATTTGGCCCCTGAGGGTTATATGGCTTAGTGTACATTCCCGATGTCCAGTCTATATGCATTTGGTACCTGACTTTAATATTCTACCATCTAACCATCTCCATGAGTTTAAAGTTCTATAACTTACTCAGTTTTCATACTAATTTGCATCACTATTAAAAACATCTTCTTAGATCCAGAACGCGCTCTTGATTCCTAAACAATTCAAAATTTAACTATGAGACCCTAGCTGTCTATTCTTCAACCACCTCAGAGACCTGAGAGGGATAAATATATCTGATTATATAGGAAGTGCAGGGCCTGCAGCTTCCAAAACTAAGAAATGACATACCAGTGACTGCCTGGACAGTTCCCATTTTCTCTCTATACATTCCAGCATCAGTCTTCAGCCTTTTGGTCCTGTTTCTCTGACAGACATTTATTGTAGAGCAGGGATTATGAAGGACTTACTTACCCTTTCTTGGCAGAGCTAGGCTGTTGACTTCCCTGCTACCAAGTTTTGTCCTTCTTGGACAGCAGTCTGTCTGCAGTTGAAGCAGGGAGATTTTTCATGCCAAGAGCTAGGCTTGCCACTAATTCAACCATCTCACACTGGAGATTCTTCGATGCTTATCTTCTACTTGGAGTAGAATAGGGGGTGCTGTCAGGAGCTGATACATCTCAATATCAAAAAAAATCTTAATTTAAGACAAATCTTTGAATGTCATGTTCTGCAGATCTCTTGGGGTTTTTGAAGATGCCCTATCTATCTCTTGTATTTAGATGAGTAAATGTTGCTTGTCTCTTAACAACTTGATTTCTGAATAGCTTAGAGAATATCTGTGATAGACTGTCATAGTAGCTAACAAAGTGACATGCTTACATGACCAGGAGTTTATTTATCTTAACTATCCTAAAAAGTTTAAGACGGTTGGTATCAAGAGGCCAGAGCTTCACATTTCATTTTTAAGTATCTCTAGGTACAATACCATTAGGAATCGTTACATTTAATTTTGTATCACTATACAAAGATCTATTCAAATGTGGCTAAATATACTCTTAATTTTGTATCAATATACAAAGATCAATATCTATGTAGCCCAATACAATCTTAATATTACGTCAATATACCAGGGTCAATACCATTGTGGCCAACTATAATCTTAATTTTGTATCAATATACAAAGATCAATACCGATGTAGTCCAATACAATCATAATTTTGTACAATAAACAATGGTCAATACCACTTTAGCCAAATATAGTACTAATTTTGTATCAATATACAAAGGTATAAGGGCATATTCAATAATCTGTCCTTTCTTCTTGGTCCTTCCCGTACTATGTCTATGTGTCATTTTTCTCAAGTCCGTGCACTCCTACATAGGAGAGAAAGAAGGATACAGAAAAGGAAAAGAAGGACGTCCTTGGGTCTAACCTCCAAAACCCATTTAACAAGACCATTTAACAGGTTGTAATCTCTTCCCCTAAATAACAGAGTTTTCAGTTATCCTTCAAATAACCAAAAGGGGGGCAGAGAAACACCCTCCCCACCCTCTGAGCATGGGACATCACTCTCTTAAAATGACTTCTTGCTGATTTGGGTCGTAGTAAACCTGTTTGGGGCCCGAACCAGAATGGAAAAATGGTTAAAAATGTTGGTACAATCCTTTTGTGTTCAGTCCTTCTGTGCTCAGCTGTTTAGATGTCCTATAAGGAGTTTGTAGGCAGAAGCTGATCTTCCAGGCTTTAATGAAGTTCTGCCTGGGGCATTGTGTAGAGCTGAATGGTCTTAGCGATTTTGAGTTGTTGTGGTTGTAGACTTTTGATGGAAACAGCTATTGAGAGAGTCTGTAAGGCTGAATCATCTGGGTCACTCGTCTTCTTTGGTGTCTGATTCTGTTTTCTACTGAGGTTTCCGTTGCCCAGTTGTCCCTGGGTTCCTTGAATGGATGCTTTGAATCTCCTGGAAAGATAAGAACAGAGCCCTGCCTTAATCCTAACTCTGGGTCAATTAAGCTCTTTTTTTTTGGGGGGGGGGTTAGGTAATATTTCTCCTGAAGCAAATTTGGTTTTTTGACAATATATAAAGTATTATCTTTCAATCTGGGTTAAAGAAGAATTTATTTTGTTATTTTGGAGCTAAACCAGCTTTAGTGTATATATTTTGAGATCTCAAAGGACAATTTGTTTGTATTGAGTAGGCCTTTGTAAGTAGCTTTTAAACTTAGGTTCTTCCAAATCCTATGTGTATGTCTCTGCATTCTAATTATTGGGATCAAAGACCTGTGGTTCCCATCTGAAGGGATTAAAGATGTGTTCCACCACTCCTGATCGAAGTTTTTCTTTATTTAGAGTTTGTTTTGTATCAGGCTGACCTTGAGCTCTGAGATCTGCCTGTTTCTGTCTCTAGTGTGTTGGGATTAAGGGTATATTCTTCTTGAATGATGGGATTAAGGATGTGTACCCTGGTCACCCTGTTCTGTGTAACTCTAGAATTTATAAGACCACTAATTCTATAGTGCTCCTCCCGTCTCTGCTGAAGTTAAAGGCATGGGTTAATGCCATATTTTTCATATATTTTACCTTAGCTTTAAGATTTTTCGACTCTTGGAGGTTTATAAAACCAGGTTGAATGGCTGTAACCTTTATTTTATTTACAGTGTTTTAACATTGTTACCTGCTTTTTTTAATTAATAAATTTATTTGTTTGTTGCTTCAGGTTACATCCCTATCATATTGTCCCCTTTTCCCGCTTTCCAGCCCCACCCTCCCATCCTCTACCCCCTAACCCTTCCGCCTTGTTCCTCTGGGGTGGAGTGTCCCTGCATAACAGTCCCTCACTACATCTCAGGAGACATATGAGGGCCAAGAGCCTCTTCATACACCGGGGGCCTACGAGGCAGTACCGCCAGTGAAAGGTGTCTCCTGCTGCGGGAGGGGGGGAACTAAAAAAAGACCAATAAACACACAAACCCACAAAAACAAAGAACAAGAACAAAAAAGAGAGGAAAAAGGAAAAGGAAAAATAAAAAAAAAGTCTATGTCTATGTTCCTTTTGGTGTGTTGGTTGTAGTACAGATATCCTGTATGATATAGCTAAAATCCTACTATAAGTGAATAGATGCCCTGTGCATCCTTCTGAGTCTAGGTTAGCTCACTCAGGATGAGCTTTTTTAGTTCTATCCATTTGGTTGCAAATTGCATGATTTCATTGTTTCTGATAGCTGAGTAATATTCCATTCTATAGATATACCACAGTTTTTTAATCCATTCTTCAGTTGAGGGACATCTGGGTGGTTTCCAATTTCTAGCTATTACAAATAAGGCTGCTATGAACATAGATGAGGAGACTTCGTTTGACTCTGTGAGGAGTCCATTGAGTGTATACCCAGAAGTGGTATGGCTGGGTCCTGAGGCAAAGTTATTCCAAGATTTCTATGATATCGCCAGAATGACCTCCATAGTGGTTGCACAAGCCTGCACTCTCACCAGCAATGGAGTAGGGTTCCCCTTTCTCCACACCCTCGCCAGCATGTGCTGTCATTTGAGTTCTTTATCTTAGCCATTCTAACACTCTGAATCTCAGAGTCGTCTTGAGTTGCATTTCTCTAATGATTAAGGATGTTGAGCATTTCTTCAGGTGTCTCTTGGCCATTAGGGATTCCTCCTTTGTGAATTCTCTATTTAGCTCCATCTCCCATATTTTGATTGGGTTATTTTGTTTCTTGGCATTTAGTTTCTCGAGTTCTTTGTAGATTTTAGATAATAGCCCTCTATCAGATGTGGGGTTGGTGAAGATTTTCTCCCAGTCTGTTGGTTGCCGTTTTGTTCAAATGACAGTGTCTTTTGCTTTACAGAAGCTTTACAGTTTCATGAGGTCCCATTTATTGATTGTTGATCTCAGGTCCTGAGCTGTTGGTGTTCTGTTCAGGAAATTGTCACCTGTGCCAATGAGTTCAAGGGTTTCTCCTACTTTTTCTTCTAGTATATTTAGTGTGGCCAGCCTTATGTTAAGGTCTTTGATCCACTTGGATTTAAGTTTTGTACAAGGTGATAGGTATGGGTCTAATTTCATTCTTTTGCAAGTGGACATCCAGTTGGACCAGCACCATTTGTTGAAGATGTTGTCCTTCTTCCATTGTGCGGTTTTGGCTTCTTTGTCAAAGATTAGTTGGCCATAGGTGTGTGGATCCATGTTTGGGTCTTCAATTCGATACCATTGATCCATTGGTCTTTTTCTACGCCAGTACCATGCTGTTTTTATTACTATTACTCTGTAGTACAGCTTGAAATCTGGAATGGTGATACCTCCAGATGCTTTTTTATTGTACAGGATTGATTTAGCTATTCTGGGCTTTTTGTTGTTCCATATGAAGTTGAGAATAGCTCTTTCCAGGTCTCTAAAGAATTGTGTTGGTATTTTGATAGGAATTGCATTGAATATATATATTGCTTTTGGTAGGATAGCCATTTTTATTATATTGATCCTACCTATCCATGAGCATGGGAGATCTTTCCATCTTCTAAAGGTCTCTTCCATTTCTTTCTTCAGGGGCTTGAAGTTCTTGTTGTATAGGTCCTTTACTTGCTTGGTTAGAGTTACCCCCTGGTATTTTATATTGTTTGTGGCTATTGTGAAGGGGGTTGTTTCCCTTATTTCTTTCTCGGTACATTTGTTTGTTGTATAAAGAAGGGCTTCTGATTTTTTTGAGTTAATTTTGCATCCAGCCACCTTGCTGAAGTTGTTTATCAGCTGTAAGAGTTCTTTGGTGGAGTTTTTGGGGTCGCTTATGTATACTAACATATAATCTGCAAATAGGGATAATTTGACTTCTTCCTTTCCAATATTTATCCCTCTAGCAAGGACTTCAAGTACCATATTGAAGAGATATGGTGAGAGTGGACATCCTTGTCTTGTCCCTGAGTTTAAAGGAAATGCTTCAAGTTTCTCTCCATTTAATTTGATGTTGGCCACTGGCTTGCTGTATATTGCCTTTATTATTTCTAGTTATGGTCCTTGTATGCCCATTCTCTCCAAAACTTTTAGTATGAAGGGGTGTTGGAATTTGTCAAATGCTTTTTCTGCATCTAGCAAGATTATCATGTGGTTTTTTCTTTCATCTTGTTTATATGGTGAATTTCATTGATAGACTTTCGTATATTGAACGATCCCTGCATTCCTGGGATGAAGCCTACTTGATCATGACGTATGATTGTAGGGGTTAGATAAATTAGATTTAGAAAATATATAGGAGTTTCTGATACTGTCTCTTAATTCGGGGCCTGAAGAGCATTATCAGCATGAAGTCAGGAAAAACAGGAAAGAATTAATAGACTGAAAAACAAGGTTGAATTCAGGAAAAACAGGAAAGACTCAATAGACTTGAAGAAACAAAGTATCTGGCCTGACATTGTTTTCAGCTGCTAAGTGGGCAGAGCCCAAATTAAGCTGAAACAGAGTTCCTCCTATTTGAGAACAGTGCATGGAGCCTAAAAAAAGAAGAGGCCCCTGATGCTAGAGAGCTCCAAGAGTCCTGCTGAAAAAAGTGCTGGCCATTGATGGCCAGCTCTCTCCCTGAAGCAGAAAGAAGCCAGTGAGCAAAGAAAGCCTGAGCAAGACACCAAAAGGCCAAGGACTGGACCCTGTGGCTCAGCTTTTGCCTAGAGGGGTTTGATCTGTCCGATCAGTGTCCTCGGGGAAACTGTGCCTGGCTTTAAGGACTGAGGCAGAGCAGCTGAGTTCCTGATTCAAAAGAAGTAAGTTGGCCTGCAGACAGCTAGGGTCTCCCACAGAGAAGAAAGCATGAAGCCTTATTTAAGGTGAGACTGCAATAACCAACTTACCCTGATGAACCTGCATCTGAGAGATCCAGAAAAAGGACTGCTAAGTGCGTTAAAGAATCTACAACAAAGACTGTGTTCCTGACGACTGAGGACCTGCCCCAGAGACTGTATCATTCTAAAAGGTTATGAAAGTAGTTGTTATAATTATCAATAGGTTTAGTGGATAGGTTAAAGGGGTTGTAGGAATTTATAGGATTAATAGTTAAGAAATTGTTGGTGTTTGTTATAAGTGAATTTAGTAATAAATAAATAAGTGTTAAATAATAATTTAAAACTTCGGTTACATATGATACTTTTGATGTGTTCCTGAATTCGGTTTGCTAGTATTTTATTAAGTATTTTTGCATCTATGTTCATGAGGGAGATTTGTCTGAAGTTCTCTTTTTTTGTTGGTTCTTTGTGTGGTTTAGGAATCAGAGTGACAGTGGCCTCATAGAATGAGTTTGGCAGTGTTCTTTCTGTTTCTATGTGGTGGACGAGTTTGAAGAGTAATAGTAATAGTGTTAGTTCCTCTTTGAAGGTCTGGTAGAATTCCGTGCTAAAGCCATCTTGCTCTGGGATTTTTTTGGTTGAAAGATTATTAATGACTGTTTCTATTTCCTTAGGGGTTATTGGGCTGTTTAAGCTGTTAATCTGATTTTGATTTAGTTTTGGTAGGTGGAATTTATCGAGGAAATTGTCCATTTCACTTAGGTTTTCAAATTTGGTAGAATATAGATTTTTAAAGTAGAACCCAAATATTTTCTGGATTTCCTCAATGTCTGTTGTTAGTTCTCCCTTTTCATTTCTGATTTTGTTGATTTGTGTTCTTTCCCTTTGTCGTTTAGTTAATTTGGCTAGGGGTCTGTCTATTTTGTTGATTTTCTCAAAGAACCAACTCTTGTTTTCGTTGATTCTTTGTATAGTTCTTTTTTATTCTAAGTTGTTGATTTCAGCACTAAGTTTTATGATTTCCTGCCTTCTGCTCCTCTTGGGAGTGTTTGCTTCTTTTTTTCCAATTCACCCAGCTTAGCTGTTAATTCACTAATATGAGCTGTCACAATTTTCTTTTTGAAAGCACTTAGTGCTATGAACTTTCCTCGTAGCACAGCTTTCATTGTATCCTAGAGATTTGGGTATATTGTGCCTTCATTGTTGTTGGATTTTAAGAAGTCTTTGATTTCCTTCTTTATTTCTTCCCTGACCCAATGGTCATCCAGTAAGGAGCTGTTCAATTTCCATGTGTGTGTGTAGGCTTTCTGTTGATTCTTTTGATGTTAAAGACCAGCTTTATTCCGTGGTGGTCTGATAAGATACAAGGTGTTATTTCAATTTTCTTGTATCTATTGAGACTATCTTTGTGTCCGACTATGTGGTCGATTTTGGAGAAGATTCTGTGAGGTGCAGATAAAAAGGTGTATTCCTATGTGTTTAGGTGAAACGTTCTATAGATATCTGTTAGGTCCATTTGGTTCATGATCTCTGTTAGTCTCAATATTTCTCTGTTTGGACTCAGTCTTGATGATCTATCCATTGTTGTGAGTGGGGTGTTGAAGTCTCCCACTACTAATGTGTTGTGATCAACATGCGATTAAATTTTATAAGTGTTTCTTTTACAAATGTAGGTGCCTTTGTATTTGGAGCATAGATGTTCAGTATTGAGATTTCCACTTGATGAATATTCCCTTTAATGAGTATATAATGCCCTTCTTTGTCTTTTTTCATTAACTTCAGTTGGAAGTCTGTTTTATTTGATATTAGGATGGCTACTCCAGCTTGCTTCCTGGGTCCATTTGCTTGGAAAACCATTTCCCAGCCCTTTACTCTGAGGTAGTGTCTATCTTTGGTAGTGAGATGTGTTTCTTGTATGCAGGAAAAGGACGGGTCTTGCTTGTGGATCCATTGTGTAAACCTGTGTCTTTTTATTGGGGAGTTGAGTCCATTGATGTTGATGGCTATTAGTGACCTGGGGTTGTTGTTTCCCATTAGTTTGGTATAGGTGGTGGTCCTGTGCCTCTTTTGGTTTAGTTGCTGAGGGGTTTTCTATTCCCTTTGTTTTCTTGGGTGAAGTTTTCTTCTCTGGGTTGGAATTTTCCTTCTAGGATTTTCTGTAGGGATTGGTTTGTGGTTAGATATTGTTTAAATTTGATTTTGTCATGGAATATCTTGTTTTCTCCGTCTATGTTGATAGAGAGTTTTGCTGGGTATAGTAGTCTAGCTGGGCACCTATGTTCCCTCAGGACTTGTAGGATATCTGTCCAGGCCCTTCTAGCTTTTAAAGTTTCTGAGGAGAAGTCAGGTGTAATTCTGATGGGTCTGCCATTGTATGTGACTTGACCTTTTTCTCTTACAGCTTTTAATGTTCTTTCTTTGTTCTGTACATTTGGTGTTTCAATTATTATGTGGCGAGAGGAGTTTCCTTTCTGATCTAATCTGTTTGGTGTTCTGTAAGCCTCTTGGATTTTTATTGGCATCTCTTTTTTCAGGTTTGGGAAGTTTTCCTCTATGATTTTGTTGAAGATATTTCCTGGACCTTGGAGTCGGGAGTCTTCTCTTTCCTCTATGCCTATAATTCTTAGGTTCCGTCTTTTCATTGAGTCCTTGATTTCTTGGATGATGTGGGTGAGAGATTTTTTAGCCTTCTCATTTTCTTTGGATGTTGTACTGAGATCTTCCATCGAATCTTAGTCTGAGATCCTGTCTTCCATCTCTTGAATCCTAGTTTTGATACTCACATCCGTAGTTCCTGCTCTCTTCCCTTGATTCTCCACTTCCTCTTTTAACTCTGACTGTGTTTTCTTTATTGTTTCTATTTCTATTTTCATGTCTTGTAAGGTATTGCTCGTTCTTTACATTTCCTTCTCCAGTTTGCTTGTTTTTGTCTGGAAATATTTCATTACTTTGTCCTTTTCCTGTTCAAGCTGGGTCACCTTGGCTTGGAGCTCTTTAATGGTGTTGTTTGTTGTTTTGACTTGTAAAATTGTGGCTTCTTTGAATTCCTTCATGATTTAAGTTCTTCTTGAAGGGACTCTATCACTTTCCATAATGCAGAATTATCATCATTTTCATGTGTTTCTGTTGGTGTGAGGTCATCCGAATTTGATGAGCTAGGATAATTCCACGTTTTTGGAGTCATAGTTCCTTGATTTCTATTTTTTCTTGGACCTTTGGCCATATGGATGTGTTTAGCTGTCTGTTTTCATCGTTTTCTGGGTTTGGATCCATAGGGGATGCTTTGGTGTAGGAGTCGAATTGCTTGGCTATCTGTTGTTGCTTATTGGGGGATCTCAGGGTCACTGTGGTTCTAATAGCCTGAAGCACTGTGAGCTGGTGCATCCTATTCCCAGGTAGTGAGTAATGGTCCGGGATTGTTTCACTGCTCCCAATTCAGACTTCTCTGTGTTGCACACTGAGTGATCAGTCTGTAATGGTTCTGATGGTATGGACCTTTTTGCCCAGGCACAGATTCTGTGGGCTTTGGTTGTCATCACAGAGACTGACAGGGCCTGGCTCCACTCCTAATATGTCTGGGCTTTCCAGAATACAGCTATGGTCCCCTGGCTTCTAGTTTCCCACTAGGCTCCTCTCCCGCAGGCATGGCCCCTCAGCCCCGCCCGTCTGTGCCGGCGCCCCGCCTGTCTGTGCCAGCGCCCCGCCTGTCTGTGCTAGCGCCCTGCCTGTCTGTGCCAGCTTCCTGCCCCAGCTCCTTGGCCGTGGGCACGTGAAGCCTCAATCCAGCCCGCCTGTGCCTGCTTCCCTCCCTGGCTGTTCTGCTGTGGGAGCGTGGAGCTTCAGCCCTGCCCACCTGTGTCAGCTTCCCTCCCTGATTGCTTTGCCGCGGGTGCGCAGAGCTTCAGCCCCACCTGCCTGTGCCGGCTTCCCTCCCTGGCTGCTCTCCCACGGGCTTGGCGCTTCTGCCCTGCCCACTGGCTTCCCACTCTCTCGGGTCCTCCGTGGCTTGAGTGGCTGCTGACCACCCACCGTGTGCCCTGTTTCTGCCTTGCTAAGACTTCAACTAGCCCGCGAAGTTTCCTAAATAGCTATAAGGTCCTCCTGAAGTGTGGGGAGCCTAGTAGGCTAGTGAGTGATCGCCATGTGGGCTCTGATTCTCCCTGCTCTGTATTGGGGTTGATCTTACCAGGCGCCTCTCCAAATGGGAGTTCCCGAATCCCGGATTTAGTGGCTTCCGTGTCTGAGAGAGATGGGGGGAGAACCTTGCCCTGGGACTTTTAACAGTCCCTTGGGAGCTGTGAGTGTTCCCGGAGGGTCTAGCCCCTCTGGTTTTTGCACAGTGTCCAATAACTCTATGCTTTTTATGGCTCTTTTCTCCCATGTTTAAAATGTGTCAGTGCAGGTCGCAGCCATCTTGGCCCCCTCTAACTTTGGATCTTAATTAATAATGAAGATAGACAGTTTGAGCAGAAAAATGGAGCAGAATAAATTATCATTGCTTAAAAATTATGTTCTTGTCACAAAAAAAAATGCAGGGAACAAATTTGATTTCTAGAAGTCAGAAACAAGGGCACTAAATATCGTCTTCTGAGAGTGACACACCCCATGCTGTCAGGACTTCACAGCAGCTAGGGTTTACTGCACTACAGCTGTACAAGGCTGGTCCTGTCACCTGCCATCATGGAATAGAGTGGGGACCACAGGAGTATAACCCACCACACTGAACTATTTGATCCTGGTGGATTGTGGGTAAGGAGCAGTTGTCTTTAGCTCTGAATCCTCACATGTGCCCACTTGGATCCAACAGAGTTAAAAACCCATAGTTACCAGCTCTATTTAAACACTATAATCACAGGACAGAAAGAAAAATACATAAATGAGAGAAAAGGGAGTATAAAGAGGAGAACTGAAAGGGCAGGGAAGGTGATCGGGTGGGGGTGGCAGCTGGGGACCTGTAGGGAGATAGATTAATATAAATTAGATTTAGTAAATATCTAGGTTTCTGAGACTGTCTCTTAATTCGGGGCATGAAGATCAACTTGGCTTTGAGCAATTTGCTTATCAGCTTATGGATGAAGTCACATGAAATGAGGGGAGTCTCTATGGACTGAAAAACAAGGTTGAAGCCAGGTGAAACAGGAAAGAATTTATGGCCTGGCATTGCTTTCAACTGCTAAGTGGGCAGAGCCCAAATTAAGCTGAAGCATGTGGAACAAGGAGTGATTCTATTTAAGGACAAGTGGATGAGCCCGGGAGAGGTCCTTGCTAAAGGCCTCTGATACTAGAAGAGCTCTGATGCTAGCGAGTCCTGCTGAAAAAAGTGCTGGTGAACTGATGGCCAGATTTCCCTGAGGCAGAAAGAAGCTGATGAGCAGAGAAAGCCTCGGCAAGACAGAAAAAGGCCAAGAACTAAACCCTGTGGCTCAGTTTTGCCTAGAAGGGTTTGACCTGTCCGAACATTGGCCTGAATGGAACTGTGGCCAGCTTTAAAAGACTGAGGCAGAATGGCAGAGTTGCTGATATGAAGGAAATAAGTTGGCCTACAGACATCTGAGGTCTCCCAGAGAGAAGAAAGCCTCAAGCCTTATTTAAGGTGAGACTTCGATAGCCAATTTATCCTGATGAACCTGCATCTGAGATATTCCAGAAAAAGGACTGCTATGTGCAATAAAGGGTCCTCCCCAGAGACTGTGTTCCTGGCGACTGAGGTCCTGCCCCAGAGACTGTATCCTTATGAAAATAGTTGTAGTAGTCATCAATAGGTTTAGTGGTTAGGTCTTAGGGGTTGTAGGCATTCATAGGGGTTGTAGGAATTTATAGGAATAATAGTTAAGTAAGTGTATTTGTTATAAGTGAATATAGTTAGTAATAAATAAATGTTTAATAATTAAAAAGTACGGTTTCAGGGACCTAACCAGAATGCATTAGATACACGTAGGAAATTGTGGTAATAATAATAATAATAATAATAATAATAATAATAATACCAATAAAATAAAGAAAAAGTAGGTACGCATTTACAAGTTGATAGAAACACTCTTTTTAGATACAGGTCGAGCAAAATGACTGGTGTCCAAGTAAGGAATGCTTGAATCCTAGAAGTGAGTTTAGGTCCTTTAGCCCAGGCACTGGGGCATTACAGTCCTGATATCATAAACTGCAGGAAGAAACTGGGTTGAGGAAGAGTGGGAACAGATAGCTCCATTCCTTAAGGTCCTTCAAGTTCCCTACCTACCCATTTGTCCATTAATGCAGTGCAGTGTTCCATGTAGCATCCTCTTCATGCTGTCATTAAACATGCTATTCTGAGTTATGAAATGGACACATGCCAATAAATAAATGTTTCCTGTTTCTACCTCATAATCTACTCCTTAAGACTCATCAATGGTGCTGTCTCCAGTCTCCTTAAGATTCCCGGCCCAGCAAGCGTTTTATGGCTGGCTATGAAGCAGGCCCACCTGTGCCCCAAAACCTTAGCAAATAGGCCTAGCTGGCAGCTCTCCTGTTTTGGGCACGTAAATTTCAACGTGGGTAAACAATAATACTCCCATCCATTCACTTGAGGAAGGTTATTGTACTTCACATGCTGTTAAAAATGCAGAGTGTCAAAGCTGTGCTTTATAGTGTCACTGCAGGCTAATAAATCATTGTCATGTCTTACTCTAATAAAGCCACTTTATGGGTGATAGATTTTATTTGTGAGTTTATGACAAATACCTAAAACATCAGGCAT